>JAKSZU010000018.1:38661806-39214306 GCA_026018925.1 Tupaia tana
AGATGGTGCAATTCAGAGCATCAGCTTCTGTAGAGAACTCTGCAGAGTTCTGTCTTTATTGGCCACGTCTATTTGTCCCACTGGTTTAGAACTTACATCTGGATTGATGTGACAGGCTACTGCTGTTTAACATGTTCCATTCTTTTTCTTGTTGAAAGGCTCTTAAAGGGATTTAGAAGTTATTTGTGAATTATGATACTCCTCACTTCCTCAAGGCTATGGAAAACATGGTGCTACTTATAGGCCTCAGGAACTACAAGTATGCGATTTTAGTTAAGAATGTGGTTTTCATTTTTCTCTTTTCCTATTCATTTAGAAGCTGGTTTCCAGTCTCTGACATTGTGTTGGCAGACACATCAGCAAGAGAAGGGGGTTTGAATTGGCCATCTGCCTGGAAATCTGAGAGAAAAATTCTTCCTCACTGGAGTTGCTACCTTATCCAAGGCTACAAAAAGAGAAATAGTCTCATGTCCCCTTTTTTCCCTTTAAAGGTTCTGAACATTTTTACTGAGGTAACACAAATGCATTTTTTAGAAACATCACAGGATGCAGAAGTTCTAATAATGAGAGGCAATGGCCTTGTTTAATTCCTGTTTCTGCTCCTAAGAAGGAATCACTTTCAGCTTTACCTGTCGGTGGATCCTTCCACATGGCTAATACTTAGCTTAGAGAGCTATTTTTGTAGGTGGTTGTTTGCTTGTTTGTTTAGATAAGGTCTCACTGTGTCCTGATCCTTCTGCCTCTGCCTCTAATAGTTGAGATTACAGGCACCCAGGTCTGCACTTGGCTTTGTTGTCTTTTATTGAGGTATTATTCACAGACTAAAATTTATCATGTTAAAGGGGATAATTCGGTGGGGCAGCCTTCACAGCACAGCAGTTAAGAACTGCACAAAAGGGGACCAGCAGATGGCATAATGATTACGTTGCTGGACTTCCATGTAGTTGACCACTGTTTGAATCCCGGACTGGGCAGCTTAAAACTCATGCTGGGTGCATGTGTGTGCATGCCCAAAATCCCGAGAGGAGAATGGAGGAGAAGGGATTGAAGCATGGCCCTCCTCCCCTGGGGGGTGGGGTGATTTCTTGCTTTCTGTCTGTCTGGTGGGGCATGCTTTCTTGCTCGCTCGCTCTCTATTTCTTTCCAGCAAACACACATATACTCTGGAAAGCTAAAAAACTAAACAAAACTAATAATAATGATAATATGGCAAGAAACAGTGTCTCTGTTACCTTTATCAAGGAAGTGTAAACTTTCTCAGACCTTCTCCTGCTAACTCCTCAGCAAACTTCCACTTAAATCTCACTGGCAGAACTAAGTCACATGGTCACACATAGCTGCAAGGGAAGCTGGATAAACTTACAAAAAGCAGAACTGACATAAATGGCTTAGATCAATGGTTCTCAACCCTGGCTAGATATTAGACTCTCATAGGAATATTTTCTAATATACTTATGTATTATTGTTTTATCCTAGTCCAGTGGTTCACAATCCAGGTCAAACTGGCAATGTCTGGATACATTTTTGGTTGTCATAACTGAGCTGGAATGTTACTTGGCATCAAATGGGTGGAGGCTGGAACACCTGTCTGCCAAATACCCTACAATGCATAGAAGAGTTCCAAACAACAAAGAATTCTTTCCATTCAACGTGTGACTAGGGTCAAGATGATAAAAATTGCCCTAGACAAATTAAATTATAATTAATTTGGCTAGGTGGTTCCAATGTGAAGCCAGAGTTGAAAATCATTGATTTATGAATGATCCATTATGTGTGACTGATGCCCTGAACAAAGCTGGGGTTCTGGGGACCAGCAGTTGGCGTAATGGCTATCTCACTAGACTCCCATGTAGTAGACTGCAGTTCGAGTCCCAGATCTGGTGGCTTAAACTCACACCAGACGCATGTGTGTGCATGCCCAAGATCCCAAGAGGAGAATGGAGGAGAAGGGATTACAGCGTGGCTATCCCCCCTGGGGGGGGGGGATTTTTCACTTTCTGTCTCTCTCTCTCTGTCTTTCTGGTGAGTGCACACGTCCTATAGCAAAAACCTCTCAAAAAGAAACAAAAACAAAAACAAAAAACGGGTTCTGTTACAAGGAAATAGAGAGTACTGGATATTGGTTAGGTATTGTGTCTGCTCCAGTAACTTTTGGTTATAACTAACACTTTTAATTCTATTAACCATGTAGTGATTTTTGGTTTCCTCTTTGTAAGACAGAATATTAGCTCCATCAATCACTTTGAGCTCTTTTCCTTTTTTTCAACTTATATAATTTGAAACTTTACTTATAAGCTGATAGAGTTAATAACATTTATTTTCTGTCCTGTAATTAAAATTGCTTCTGTATTTTGTCTAACTGTAGATTTTAAAAGTTGAAATTTAAAAAACAGGACTTATGTTATGACAATAAAAATGTTATTCCTTAAAAGACAAAAAAAATTTATTAAAGATTTATTTTATTTTATTTATTATTATTGTTTTTTTAATTTGACCAGAGAGAGAGAGAGAAAGTAAGAAAACAAGATGCCAGGTCCAGTACTAGAACTGTGGTCAGCCATGTGAGAGTTAAGTGCCTTAACTACCACACCACCTGCCGGCCATAAGAAATGTTTTTATTTTTTAAAATTTAAAAAAATAATTATTTATTTAATTTTGCTCATTCATTCACTTATTTTTTTTTAATTTGACTAGAGAGAAACACACACACAGAGGGAGAGAAGAGAGAGAGAGAGAGAGAGAGAGAGAGAGAGAGAGAGAGAGAGAGAGAGAAAGTAAGCCACCAGGTCCAGGACTCGAACCATGGTTGGCCATGTGGGAGTATCCAGTGCCTTAACCACCATGCCACCTGCTGGTCCCCAAGAAATGTTTTAAAATTATGTTTCCTTTTTTTTTTTTTTATCAACTTTTTGGTTTTCCTGGAGCTTGTAATTTCATTTTCCCCCTTGCACTATTTGACAGAACATTTAAAGGGTTGTTCACATAAACGTATTTCATCTGCTATCTGACATTAAAGAATTAGCAGGGGAAAAATAAACTAGACTAAAACTAGATCAAGTTCCTCAGGAACTGGAAGCGTTTTATTTTTTTTAAGAATTATTTATTTATTTTTTAATTTAACAAAGAGAGAGAAAGAGAGAAGGACTTGAACTGTGACTGGCTATGTGGGAGTTTAGCACCTTAACCACCACACCACCTGCTGGCCCCCAGGAACTGGAAGCTTTAACCACTTTCTACTTCCAATGAGATAACAAGAATAATTGAGAGCCCAATCGCAGTGGTGTGGATGAAAAGAGCACTGCTGTAGGTGCTGGAGGCCATATAGGAAGGTTCTGGTTTATGATCAGGTCTACCTAAACACACTGGGTTTGCCCATAGGCATGCCCATGATATTGACTGACTGAAGGGTCAGGAGGATGATCACAGAGGGAAGACCATGTCAAGAGTACCTAAATCTTTTCTGTCTCCATCAGGAGATAAACTTGAAATAAATAACTGAGGGAGTAGGGAGTGGAGAGTAAGAGGGGCTCAGGAATAAAGCTTTAAACAGACACAAGAATGCAGGTAGATGGAACAGATAAGTTGTAGAATAGCATGTGCAACTGAATTAAAAAATAGTGACAATCATATATAGATAGATAGATAGATAGATAGATAGATAGATAGATAGATGAGAGAAAGAAGAAAGAAAGAAAAAGAGAAGAGTAATAGAGCAAAAATTACTGGTACATCAATTTGGTGTTCTTTTTTGGAAATGATGGCTATGATATTATCTTCAATTTGATTATCCCACACTACATGCATGCTTTGAAAATCTGTGTTCTACCCAATGAAGATATACAATAATGAAATATAAGTAAGAATTGTTAAATAAAATGGCAAAAAAAAAAACCCTGATGGGAACCAGCAGTTAGCGTAATGGCTATGTCGCTGGACTCCCACGTAGTCGACCGCGGTTCGCGTCTCGAACCCGGTGGCTTACAACTCACGCCGGGCATGTGTGCGTTCGTGCCCAAGATCCCGAGAGGAGAATGGAGGAGAAGGGATTGCGGCGTGACCATCCCCCCTGGGGGGGTGATTTCTCGCTTTCTGTCTCTATGTCTCTCTCTGTCTGTCTGGCGAGCGCACGCGCCCTATAGCGAAAAACCTCTCAAAAAAAAAAAAAAAAACCTGAGAAATCTAATTAACATGAAATTGAGCATACAGAATCAAGTGCTTATACTATAATTCTATATATCTTATGTTCTGTAAATAAATGGAGCTAGCTCCATGGTGTAGTAGGAACGCACTGCTTAAGAGAAGCCAGATGCCACATGGTGACCTTGGTTTGAATCTTCACCCTTCACCCTGGTCAGCTTGAGATATACCAGGCATGTGCACAAGTGCCCAAGATTCAATAGTCCAGAGGAATGGTGTGACCAAATCCTGTGAGGTGCTCAACTCTCCCTCTCTCTCTCTCTCTCTCTCTCTCTCTCTCTCTCTCTCTCTCTCATATGCATGAGCAAGTGCTCTATCATGAATAAAGAAAAATAAACAAATAAATATTTGGTGAGTATTGTTAAATGCTTCTGTTTGGGAATATCTTACTGGATGCTTATAATGTAAATAGGAAAAAAATTCTTTTACTGATTTATCTGTCAGATACAATGTGATTTTATGTACACTTAAATACACATGCAGTGGTGAAGTAGGGATAGATTAACTAGCCATGTGATCATTGTAAACATGCTTATTTGCAACAGCTCTTTCTCAATATTGACTGCTCTTTAACCAATGAACTGTAAGTCAAATGCCATTCAGAATTGTCACGACTGGGAAGCAAGATTTCTGCCATCGTGAGCATCTGAACACAGCTGCAACAGGAACCTGCTGTGAGCCCAGGCTGTGAGCATCTACCCTGACTGCAATTCCTCATGTGAATGCCTGCTAGAACTCCATGGTAATTGAAGCAACTTTATGAGCTGTTTCCTAGAGTTTTACAGAGTGCTGCAGATGAATACCTGGATTCCCAGAGACTATATAATTCAGCCAATCTAATAGGTTACATAATGTCACAATCCCACAGATTATTTTTGTATGTAGTGTAGTTGTATTTTCTATTACTTTTTTTGTTTGTTTGTTTGCCATAGAGCACATGTGCTTACCAGAGAGAGAGAGAAAGTAAGAAAGCACCCTTCAGGGGGATGGCCACATCACAATCTCTTTCCCTCCTTTCTCCTCTTGGGATTTGGGTTGTTCATACACAAAAGCCCAGTGTGTTTCTTAAGCCACCAGTTCCAGGACTCAAACCACATAGTTGGCCATATGGTATCCAACTGCCACAGGCTGGCCCTATATTTTCTGTTACTCTTAATTGGCTAATTTTTACTGAGGTCAATTTACATATAGTAAAACACACAGATCTTAAACACGATTCAAGGAGTTTTGACAAATGTATATATCTATGTAACTAATATTTTATTTGGTTCATTTCTCATTGGAAAATTTAGAGTAAATATTAGTTTGAGATTATTGCCCAAAGAGCTTCTCAAAAAAAAATTTTTTTTTGCTTTCTAAGAAAGTATTTTTTAAAAGAATTATTTATTTAATTAAATTTATTATTATTATTTTAATTCATCAGAGGGAGACAGGGGGAGAGAGTGAAAGTGAGAAAGCAAGCTGCTAGGTACAGGACTCGAACTGCGGTTAGCCATGTGCAAGTCCAGCACCTTAATCACCACTTGCTGGCCCAGAAAGTTTTTTTTTTTAATTGTAGTAAAATATACATAGCAAAACTTACCATTAGTGGCATTTAGTACATTCACAGTGTTTTATAATTATCACCACCCTCTAATTCTAGAACATTTCATCAACCCAAAAGGAAACCCCATACACATTAACCAGCCACTTCCCATTCCTCCTTTCCCCAGTTCTCTAGAAACCATTACTCTGCTTGTCTCTATGGATTTGCCTATTCTGGATATTTCATATAAATATACTAGTATTGGTCTTTTGTATCTAGCCTCTGTTTTTCCCATTTAGCATATGTTCCAGGTTCATTCATTTCATAGCATGTACCAGTACTTCACTTCTTTTTTATGGCTGAATAATATTCCAATGTACAGATATACCACAATTTGCTTATCCATTCATCTGTTGATGGTCTTTTGGGTTGTTTCCGCTTTTTGGCTATTGTGAATAGTACTCCTATGAATATGGTGTATGAGTTTTGTTTGAACACTTGTTTTCAATTCTGAAAAAGACATTATTTTAGGAACAGCCAGAAGCCATGGCAGTTAAGGCAGCTGGATCCCATGTGACTGACTGTGAGGTTCAAGTCTCAGATCTGGAGGTGTGTGCCCAAAATCCTGAGAGGAGAATGGAGGAGAAGGAGGAAAAGGGAATTGCACATAGTCATCCTCTCTGAAGGGAGATTTCTCATTTCCTCTCTCTCTCTCTCTCTCTCTCTCTCTCTCTCTCTCTCTCTCTCTCGTAAGAGCACACACCCTGTAGCAAAATAAACAAAAAAGGACATTATTTTATCTGTCATCCAAATAATCCGTTCTTCAAGATAAGAGTTTCAGCCAAACCAGCTATTTTGTTCCCTCACTGCCCATTACTTATTCTTAAACAAAACAAAAACCAAAAGCACATCAGTGGTGAAACTGCAAAGGAGAAAAGATAAACAGTGGTCATGGTGTTTGGCATGATTTTTGATAACACCCTTGGTCACTGCTCAGGAATGTGAAAATCACAGAAATGGAGAACAGAAAAGAGAGAAGGGACTGGTACATTTTTAGTTACCAAAATCACGACCTTTCCCACCATTTCATATGAGAGGTTTTGAATGCCATGTCTATGTCCAGAGGGGATTGTTTGAACCACAAGACCTTCTTAGGAGCTGGTTGCAAACCAGGTTGAAATGTACAAAAATAGCCACAGTGATCATTACCCATTAATCCTGGCAGTGGAGAGCCTTGCATTGCAGTGGGCAGTTTTTAGGAAGGAGGGTTGGAATGCAGTGGGGTGAACATTTGACCTATCCAGTAATGGTGTGTTACACAGAGTATAAGCACTCTGCTGTCTGAGAAGCCCACAATGTTTGCCCTGATCCAAAGTGATGGGGAATCCAATATATTCACAAAATCTGGGGAAGGGGTCACCCTACGTACCAACTCATCATGGGATGCCCCTGTTTGGTCAGTACTAAAGAGAGCCGAGGTGCCAGCAGATGGCATGGTGGTTAAGGCACACGGCCAACCATGGTTTGAGTCATGGACCTAGTGGCTTGCTTTCTCACCTTCCCTTTCTCTCTCTCTGTCTCTCTCTGATCAAATTAAAAACTAAATAATATTAACAAATAAATTTTTAAAAAGGAGATGGGACCTGGGAACTCGAGTGGAAGACTGGCAGCATCTCAGCCTGGTAGAGACACAAATACCACTCTGTCCCTGACCAAACAGGCTGAAAGGTATGGAAATGTAGAGACAGACTTCCTTCCTGTACACTCAGATCACCAGAAACAGCTTGTCCTCACCTGTCAATGACTGCCTCAGGACAGATTTACAGTCTGCTACCAGCTGTGGTCGAGTTACTGAACACATTAGAGCCTTAGTTTCTCCTGCAAAATGTTGTTAGTAAAAGAACCTGCCAATTCAGGTTAATGAGAGAATTGAGTTAATCTATATAAAGCACTTAGCAGAGTGTCAGGCATATTGTCAGAGACAACAAATAATGGTTATTATGCTGAGGAGGGCCCAGCAACACCACGTATGCAGTGTTAACCGCCTGGGCACTCAGGCTCTCCTAAGGATCCGCCAATGAGAATGGGAATATGTATCCAGATCTGCAGGCATCATGGCCCCTGACAAGAAAAACCAGCCTCTGCATCTTTTCTTTTATTTCTTCTTCTTCTTCTTTTTTAATGAGAGAGATTTTTGTTTTAGAGCACACATGCTCCCTGGAGAGAGAGCGAGAGAGAGAGAGAGAGAGAGAGAGAGAAAGCAAGAAATCACCCCACTGGGGGAATGGCCACACCATGATCCCTTCTCCTCCTGGGATTTTGGGCACATATGTACACATGCCTGGCGTGAGTGTCAATGGCCAGGTCCAGGACTCGAACCATGGTTCGCCACGTGGGAGTCCAGCGCCTTAACCACTACTCCGCCTGCTGCCCCCCAGCCTCTGCATCTTAGCTGCTAACTGTAGGCCTGTGACCTGTCCTAAAAAGCCATTGGGGTTCACCTTGAGTAGAGGTGTTCCAGCTGACTGAACGCCTTGTGATTGCAGTAATTCTGTAGATAAGTTTAAATATGTCTCTTAGACAATCATTCATTCATTTATCCATCAGTAACCATTTATGAATCACCTATTGTGTGCCAGCCACTGTTCTAGAACCTGGAGATACAGCCACAAGTAAGACACACAGCCTTTCTACTCTCCTGGAGCTTATATTCTAAAGGGGCTTTACCTCATATGGTCTGAGTTCTTAACCTCTCATCATTTAGTATCTTTATGCCACAGTTTCCTAAGCTATGACCAAGAGAGAGAGAGACTAAGAGACAACACTCACAACAGGGACTTAAAAAAATTGTTTTCCTGGGACCAGCAGTTAGCGTAATGGCTATGTCGCTGGACTCCCATGTAGTCAACTGCGGTTCGCGTCCCGGACCCGGTGGCTTAAACTCACGCCAGGCGCATGTGCATGCGTGCCCAAGATCCCGAGAGGAGAATGGAGGAGAAGGGATTGCGGCATGGACATCCCCCCTGCAGGGTGATTCCTTTCTTTCTATCTCTCTGTCTCTCTCTGTCTTTCTGGCGAGCACACACGCCCTGTAGGAAAAACCTCTCCAAAAAAAAAAAAAAAATTGTTTTCCCTATTCATGATAGAGGACGTGTATGTACATGTGAGAGGGAAAGGAGCACCCTTCACAGAGTGTGATCACACCACAATCCCACTCCTCTAGTCCTCCGGGCCATCGGATTCTGTGCATTCACATTTGTGCCCATTGCATTTCAGACAGTCTGGGCTGGGGATTCAAACCACAGTCACCATGTGGGATCCAGTTTCTGAGCTGTACATTATTGCTGTGTCATGGAGCCACCCCAACTTCGATCCACTCCCAGCCTCAGCCAGCCCTGGATTGGGGCAGACACCTGCCCAGCATACTCAGGAAGGTCCCTGGACACAACCTGGAACTTTCCTACAGGAGTCAGACCCACAGAACATTGTGTCTTGCTGCTGTACCACTATCCAGTTTCTATCAGAAGTTTTTTTTTAATTTAATTTTTTAAATTTACTCAGTCATTTATTTTAATGTGACCAGAGAGAGACACACAGAGAAAGAGAGAGAAAGTGAGAAAGCAAGCCACCAGATCTGGGACTCCAACCGTGGTCAGTGATGTGGGACTGTCCAACACCTTAACCACCACACCACCCACTGGTCCTAGAAGTTTTAAATTAGTTGCTATAATAAAGTACCAGAAGAGTACAAAGCATAAAATAAGCACTACAGAAGGGCTGACTACTATTATTTAGCGAAAGGTGAAATGAGAAGCAGGTTTAGAGAAAAGCAGGAGTTTCTTTTAAATGCATAGTAACTCAGTTGTCTGTTAAACATCCAAGAGTATCGATCATCAACTCAGACAACCAAATTTGGAGGTCAAGGGTCAGGTCTGAGTTGAAGATATAAATCTGGAGGTAATAGGCATGTAGTTGGTATGTAAAGTCATGAAACTGATTGAGATCACCCTGGGTGTGGCAGTGGAGAGAGAAGTATTCCAAAGACTGATGCCTGGGACATTCCAAAGTTTAGGAGTTGGGGATCTGAGGGAAGAGGTAAACCTGGAGAGGATATGATATCCTGAAAACCAAGTGAAGAAAAGCTTTGCAAGAAAGAGGAACGGAGCAAGCTCCATGGCGCAGAGCTAGTGTGCTACTCAAGAGAACCTAGATTCTACATGGTCACTGCTATTTGAATCCTCAGCCCTGTTCCTCTGAAACATGCAGGCATACACATGAGTGCCCAGGATCCAACAGGCTGGAGGATATGAGGAAAGGGAGTGCAGAATGACCAGACCCTGTGGGTTCCTCTCTCTCCTTTTCCAGCATGGGTACACTTTCAGGTGCACATGTGCTTATTTATTTTTAATTTCTTAAATAATTCTTTTTTTTAAAAAAAAAAAAAAAACTGTTTCTTTAATTTTATCTATTCGTTTGCTTTTAATTTGACCAGAGAGAAACACACACACACAGAGAAGGAAAGTGAGAAAGCAAGCTACCAGGTCCAAGACTTGTACTGTGGTCAGCTGTGTGGGAGTGACCAGAGCCTTAACCCCCATGTCACCTGCTGGCCCATGTGCTCTATTATTAAAAGACTAAAAAAAAAAAAGAGCTAGCTGGTGGTGATGTGTTTAAGATGGCTAGATTCAGCATGTCTGGCTGTGTAGCTCAAGTCCTGGGTCTGGCAGCTTGAAAAACACACAGTGTGTGTTTGTGTGTGTGTGTGTGTATACAAAAATCCCTAAAGGAGGGAGAAATGGAGGGGAAGGGATTGCAGTGTGATCACTAGTGAGTACATGTGCCCTCTGACAAATTTTTAAAAATAATAGTAATAAACAAAGGAGAGCTCAACTCTTATATGTTCCCAATAGCCAATCAAGTCAGGGACTGAGGTGGTCATTGAAATGAGGCCTTACGAAGGGCCCTGGTAACCTTGGAGCAGTTTTGGTTGAGTGGTGATGACAAACCCCATATTGGAATGTGTTGAATAGGGGGGGGAACAGCAGTTAGCATAGGGTTAAAGTGCTGGACTCCCACAAGGCCAACTGTGGTCAGAGTCCACAGACTCAGTAGCTTCAAAATCATGCTAGGTTTGTATGCATACATGCCCAAAATTGTGAGAAGAGAATGGAGGAGAAGAATTAAGGTGTGACCACTCCCCTGGGGGCCTAATTTATCACTTTCCATTTCTGTCTTTCTCTAGTGAGCACACCTGCCCTATGGCAAAATATTAAAAAGAAAAAAGAAAAGACAGAATGGGAGCACATAAATTGAAGACCATAGCATATCTTTTGAAGATATTTCTGTAAGGTGGAATAAAAAAATGAGAGATGTAAGGAATATGAAATCAAGGAAGGTTTTTTGTTTTTCTTTCTTTCTTTTTTAAAGAATTATTTTATTTAACTTTATTTATTCATTCATTTATTTATTTATTTTTAATTTTGACCAGAGGGACAGAATGAGAGAGTGTGAGAGAGAGAGAGAGAGAGAGAGAGATAGAGAGGAAAAACTAGAAAGCAAGCCTCCAGGTCTGGGACTTGAACCACAGTCAGCCATGTGGGAGTTTAGCACCTCTAACCACCACATCAACTGCTGGCCCTGTTTTTATTTCTTTTTTTTTTTTTTTTTGAGAGGTTTTTGCTATAGGGCGCGTGTGCTCGCCAGACAGAGAGAGAGACAGAGAGACAGAAAGCAAGAAATCACTCCCCAGGGGGGATGGCCATGCCGCAATCCCTTCTCCTCCATTCTCCTCTTGGGATCTTGGGCACGCACGCACACGCGCCCGACGTGTGTTTAAGCCACCTGTTCCGGGACTCGAACCGCAGTTGACTACGTGGGAGTCCAGCGACATAGCCATTACGCTAACTGCTGATCCCTGTTTTTATTTCTTAAGGTGGGCTTTATTTCACCATATTTGCAGTGATATGTCCATATCTTTGAAATATTCTTTTATGGGACATTTGAACAAGTTAATTTTATCACAAGAAGGTATAGAACTCTGGGGAGAAATGTCATTGTCCTAGGTTGAACTATTCCATGAGATTGGAAACCATTTTTATGTCTATATATACATAGATAGATAGATACACACACACACACACACACACACACACACACACATATATATGTAAGTGTATGTGTGAGTGGTGTATGTGTGTATATATACATATGTGTGTGTGTGTGTGTGTGTGTGTGTATATATATATGAGGGGGGAACCCTTAAAAGGCTCTCATCATACTGCAATCTCTTTCCCCCAGCCCTCCAGCTCATCAGAATATTGGGCACAAGTGTGAGCATCCAACATGATTCAGATCAACCACACTCAGAATCTGAACCCACAGTCAGCTATGTGGCTTCCAGTACAGCAGTTCATACACTACTTGACTGCGCCACCAAGACTGGGCCCAATTTTTAATATACTGACTAAAGTAGGAATGTTAACCCAAGACTTCATAATATAGGCTATCAGTGTTTAACAGCTGATGTTACAGAACCACTGGAGAGCCTCGTACTTAAGCGTATATGCGCAGTCTGATTTGATATGGTATGTTGTTTCTCACAGAAATAAAAGCTGGTAACTCAAAAGGAAAACAAGAAACAACTGAAAGTAATATGAAGATAGTCTAACTAGAAAATAAATTACTATATAAAAATTTAAAATTACAGTAATAAGGTAAAAAAACAGAAAGGAAGAGAGGGTGCCTCAGTCTGCTTATTGATTTTGGGTACTTCCAACTGACCATGTGGAGACTCACAAGTTGTTCTTTTTTCTAAGATAATTTAGGTTTGCAGCCTCCCTCAGGCTGATCACACATCCGCTGAACAGACATCATCACCTTCAATAAGTTGTTTCAGAGGGCTTCTGCTAATGGACTGTCACCCAATTCTGTACCTTCTCCCACCTCAAGACCCAGTACTGTTATTTTTGTCCAACTTAAATTCTTTCAGAATAACTTACATAAATCACAACCATTTTGCTTATATAAAAGACTAGCTTTTTCAAGGTCAGAAGACGTATTATCATTTCCATCTACCCATGCTGCCGGTGGGTCTGACTGTGTGCCCCAGAATCTGACCCTTATTTGGTGCTAGCTTTATAAGGTCAATAAAATTCCTTTTTCCTTATAACTTTTATTTTATAGCTGTTCTTTTTGGCTCAACAGAATGATGGAAAAAGGCTTTGGTGAAACTCCCGGACTATCAGTGAAATAAAACTGAGTGGTCGCTGGGGTTTCCTTTGAGGGCAGTAAACAACATGATGCACACCCTTGTGGGCAGTTCAGATTTCTCCTAATTGTTCACGGAAAGGAACCAGAACTTCCCTGATGGGGTGTACAGGGGACTTTAGGGTAGGCCACGCAATAAAGGCCTGGGGCAGCTGGTGGTGAGGAAGAAAAGATGTTCCCCAATATTTGGGGTTTCCGTAGGAATAAAGAAGGAGGCCACTCTGTGGGAAAGCTCTACCTGGAAGAGTGGCCATAGAATGAAAAGGAAAAATCCATAATCTCAGCCTTTTTGAAAAAACTGTAAAAAGACTCAAGTCTTGAAAAGGGAATGTTGTCAAGGTATGTTCCCAAAGGTAGTTGTAATGACCGTGTGAATCTGCAGCATTGGTTATTTGAGAAAATGCTAGGGATTGACTGAACCTACGCTTTCTACTAAGATTTTGCTCAACCGGCAGAGTGCCAAACTAATTTATTTTGCTCTACCAGCTATTTGATCTGTTCAAGTTGTTTGACTAGCCACTCCGAATTTCTGCAGTTTCTGCTGGTTTCAGATAGTTTTTGATGGGAATGTAGTGCTTGATCAATGTGGTGAGCAAAAGATGTCTATGATAGAACTATTTTAAAACTCTTTGTGTTTACAAAGCTTACCATCTGTCAGCATAAATACCCAGGATGACACACGCACCTGCCTCTTCCATGAGGAAAGTAGGTCTTGTTCTTAGACTAAAAAAATATTGGGGAAATATTTTTACTAAAAATAAGAGACAGAGAAACGTGTTCCCCTAGTCCACCTGTATCTTTATTTGAAACTTCAATTTGAATTACTTAGTCCCCGTGCCTACTCCTAGTCCCAAAATAAGTTGTAAAAGCTAAATGCTAGTGCTAGATTCTTTTTCCAGCACCATAACTCCCATGCCACCTGCTGGCCTTCTAGATCCTTTCTGCTGCCTGATTCCCACCAAAATTGACTTGACCCCCCCCCCCCCCCGCCCCAACTTTGTGCTTGCTGCAATTGGAGAAATTACTTCTCACATCAAGACAAACCAGTAAGTATCCAGGGGACATTTCTGGATAAACTAGAAAACTGACACAAATAAAGAAGCTTAGGGCTGGCCCCCTGGCCTAGTAGTTAAGAAAGTAGGATCCCACCTGACTGACTGTGGTTCAGATCTTGGCCTTGATGGCTTGAAAACATGCCAGAATTTTCTAGACAAGTCTACATGCTCAGTAGCTAAATATCTGAATACTTTTAGGGCTAGATTAATCCTCAATTTTCAATGAATCAGCTGTGCAAAGGGAGAAAAAATGGTACTATTGACAGACTGCAAGTCATCTCCTTTTGCATCCCTCTGAATGCTCAGATTTAACTCCCCCAAATAAGATAAAAGCGTATAATCCATCAGATGACCAGAAACCACCACAGAGGCACAAGAAATATGAGAAAGAAAATATCTCTCCTCTAATGGAAAAGAATAACTTCTCTTCCTCCACAAAGAATACAAGGGAACTCATGGATATGTCAGATAAAGAATTTAAAATATTCATAGTGACAAAGCTAACAGAGATACAAGAGAATAGAGACAACGAACTCCAGAAGATTCAGGAGAAAAGAGACAACGAGTTCCAGGAGGTGAAGAAGTTCTTGAATGATCTGAAAGAGGAGATACACATAATAAAAAAGAAGCAAATGGAATTGTTAGAGAGGCCATAATACAGGAAATCAAAACTTCCATTGAAAATATCAAAAGCAGATTAGATCATGCAGACAATCAAATCTCACATGTAGAAGACAGAATCTCTGACCTAGAAAAATTCACCAAAATGACTGAGAAAATAACCCCCCAAAATGAGAATAATATATGGGTAATACTAGATACCACTAAACACCCAAACATCTGGATCATCGGTAGCCCAGAAGGTGAAGAAAATAATAAGGACATTGATAATCTATTCCATGAAATCCTGGATGAAAACTTTCCAAACCTAGAGGGGGACTTGAACATCCAGACCCAAGAAATACAAAGGACCCAACATAGAATCAACCCAAGAAGATCTTCCCCAAGACATATCATAGCCAGACTGACCAAAAGCACAGGCAGAGACAGGATACTAAAATTGGCAGGAGAGAAATGTCAAGTTACTTTCAAAGGATATCCCATAAGGCTAACTTCAGAAACAATGCAAGCAAGGAAATAATGGGAAATATATTTAAAGTGTTAAGTGAAAAACAATTTCAACCAAGAATACTGTACCCAGCAAGATTATCTTTCATATTAGAAAAAAAGACAAAAACATTCTCAGATAAAACCTGAAAGAATTTTTTTTTGGGGGGGGGGGGGGGGTTCAGCTTCTATTTATTAGCAACACGCCTGATTCTGTGGAAGGTGACTGGAACTCAGGCCACTGTGTGCTCTGAGGACAGCTACCTGCAATGCTATTTCTTGTAGTCCACCTGCGTGTACACCTTGGTGATGTCATTGTACCTGCCTTCAGGGGGCTGATAATTAGCCACCGGGGGCGTGTAATCTGGCCCTTCCCTCTCAAAGGGGAACAGGCTGGGATCCCACTTGATGGCCTCTGCGTAAAGTTCTGGGGATTCGAGTCTCAGCTCCTGCAGGAATTCCTGCTGGGCCTCCAGCCTGACCCTGATGGCATTCCTCTCTGTCTCGTGTTCTTGCTGCTTGTACAAGGACCGCCGCTTCAGAAGCAGCGCTCGCCGCTCGCTCTCTTCAAAGGGAAGTTCCACCTGAGGCCGCTGTCTGGCTGTATCTAACAATTTAAAAGGAGTTATAAAATCTTCGATGGGAATTAGCTCTTGGGTGGCCTTTTCCAGTTTTCGGATCCTCTTTTTCAAGCGGTCCCTCGCTGCTTGGTCTCTTTTAGGATCGACCTTCTTTTTTTTTCCGCAGAGGTTCTGCTCTCATGAGAATGAGTTCCCAGAAGGACAACAACGAGGCTCGCTGGTGGGGGTCTCTAATCTGTGTCCACCAAGTTCCCAGAAGCCCGCAGGGAGGATGCAGAACTCGCGCAGTAACTCCTTGTTGTGCCGTGGCGGCCATGGCCCCTCCCAACCTGAAAGAATTTACTAAAGCCATACCAGCTTTCCAAGAAGTGCTGAAGGGAATGCTATACCAGGAAAATTAAACTCAGACACACAAAAATAAGAATACAAAAAACAACCAAGAGAATGGCCAGCCTAATGGTAGGGACAAGTCCAGAGTTGAATGTTAACTTCCAGAGTTTAAGTGGAAAGATCAGACCACAGTAACTATGCAAATTCGATAGAAGAGAGAATAATTATGTGAGTCTGAACCAGTGAAATAGAATTATTTTACTTTAGACTAAAACATTACTGATTTTCTTTGATGCGTTGATTTCCGTATTTAAGGATTTTTGCCTTCTCTTGAACTGTTTATAGGTTCATCTACCTACTATTTGAACTGGATGCTAACCTTTTTCCTGGCTTTAAGTTTTAAGCAAATTTCTCTTAACATATTTTTATCTTGATCTATTAAAACTAAAACCTTTTTTTGTAATTAAAAACTGCATTTAAAAAATAATACCTATTTAATGACTGCAGTAAGCTATATAGTCCCAGTGAGGTGCTATTATCGTATGTTTACTTTACTCACTGAGGTTTATGCCTAAAGTCAGACATGCACCCATAACTATGTATGTATATATCAGCTGTGCTTCCTACTGAAAGTTTTTAAATTAATTAAGATCTTTAGTAATTCAATAAAATGTGAAAAATAAAGGCATGGAGAAACAACTGTACAGACCAGAGACAGTGTGGGAGAAGTGGGGGAACTGGCAGAGGGTGAGAGGTAGGGAATCAGGGGGGGAGAAACAAAATATATATGAAACAAGAAATAGAACATTGTTGATGATAACATGTATGATTATATCCTTGATTGAACAAATACACAATGTATACTGAATAGAAAAATCTCATTTAGTATACTGTATTGATGCACAGTGAATAACTGTAAATAAATAAATAAACAAACAAGCAAACCAAAAACATGCCAGGCACGTGCACATGAGTGCCTTAAGTCCTGGTAGGATGAAGAAATGGAGCAAAAGGGATTACAGCATGATCATGCCCCACTGGGGAACGGGGGGTGCTTTCTCCCTATCTCTTTCTGTTTCTCTCACTGGACAGAAAGCAATTGAAGGGGAAAAGAAAGGAAAAGGAGAAGAAAAAAGGGGAAGAGGAGAACGAGAAAAGGAAGGAGAAAGAGAAGCGTAAAGCAGCGAGGGTCAAGGACTTGGGTTGCCCATAGAACGACATCCAGAGTCTGTGCTTCTGCCACCTTTTTCTGACTGACCAGGGAACCAGACTGTGACATAAAAAAATTAAAATAAATTGGGACCAGCAGTTGGCATAATGGCTATTTCGCTGGACTCCTACATAGTCAACCGTGGTTCAAGTCCTGGACCCGGTGGCTTAAACTCACGCTAGACGCATATATGTGTGTGTCCAAGATCCCAAGAGGAGAACAGAGGAGAGGGGATTACAGTGTGGCCATCCCCCCAGGGGGTAATTTCTTGCATTCTGTCTCTCTGTCTCTCTCTGTCTTTCTGGCGAGTGCACATGCCCTATAGCAAAAACTTCTCAAAAAAAAAAATATATATATATACTTGGTCTTTGGGTTTCTGGTGTGCAACTCCTTAAAATCCTTGATATCTTGGAGTAATGCATGTCTTTGGTGTACTAATGAATGACAGGCAACTGGGGGCCCTAGATAGTTTCAAGGTAGGGGTTGGTCACCAAAAACACTAAAAGCATGGTTAGAGGGCTGGGACTTTCAATTCCTCCCTCCAGTCTCCAGGGAGGGGAGAGGGGCTGGAGGTTGAGTTGATTACCAATGGACAATGATTTAAGCATACCTCCACAATGAGACCTTCATAAAAACCTCTAAGTGAGCATTTGGAGCGTCTCCAGGTTGATAAACACATCGAGGTGATGGGGAAGTGGTATGCCCAGAAAGGGAAAGAGCCTCTTTGGCCCTCCCTAGCCCTCCCTCCATCCCCTATCTTGTCCTATTTATTTCTTCTATTTGGTTGTTCCTACATTATATACTTTACAACAAACTGGTAATTGTAATACAAGTGCTTTCTTGAGTTCTGTGAGTTATTCTGGGCAATTATAAAACTCATCTTTATTGGGGAGTTGGAGAAGGGGTGTTGGACAAGCCATGGCACATTTAGTGTTAGAAATGTGAGTAAGCAAGAGCCAGACAGTGATGCAGCAGTAAAACGTGCCACTCTGTGAGGCTGGCCACATGGGAAGATGCTGGGTGAGTATCTGGAGACCTCTGGAGAATGCTGGGTATAAGCATGCCAGTGATCCAGGGCTGGCTGAAGCTGAGGGTGGATTTTAGTATCAAGACTCTCTTGAAGGTGCTGTCTCTTTATCTTTCTCTCTGTCTCTCTCACTAATGGAAGAAATAAAGAAACAAACTTTAAAAAGGAAAGCAAGACAGTGGTGTAACCAGCTCACTGACCATTAAAGAAGAACAGAGGAGGAGTAAGAAGACTGGCAGGAGCCATGTTGTGGGTCAGAGAAACATTCCTGTTGAGCAGATAAGCTTCTGGTTTAAAAGCAAAAATCTCATATTTGAGGGACAGATGTTGACGATTGCTATTTTTGCTTTCTAGAAACTCATAAACAGAAAAGCAAATCCATGTGTTGTGGAGGAGATGGCAATTGAGCAAATGTTAAGACGGACTCTAGTCACTGAGCAGCCAGACCAAGGACCGGTGCAAAATAATAGTGTCCTCACAGCCTTCTGGGGAAGAGGAAAAGAGGTCATGAATCTAAACTCTCAACACAATTCCTGGAACACAATCAATTTATCCACCGTCTTCACAAGCCAAGGGAGCAAAAGCCCAGTTTTCTTGACAACATTCAGTTAGTGCTCTGTTTTCTTTATCTTTTACAGCCTGAAAACATGATTGTTTGGATGAAACCCTACGCCTAGAATCTAGCCAACTGGTCAGGAGATGCTTCATGATGATAGGAAATTATAAAATTCCAATCTACTACTTGGAAATGCAAACACATTTCATTTATTCATGGTCACTGATGTCTTTATTGGAGCTGGAACAGCTAACACATCCAAACAATACATGATTAGTCTCCATAATAGGAACAACACAAGCTCCCAGTGAACTAATGAGCTAATCATGTTGCAGAGGGTGTTCAGTGCTTTTCCACAGCGAATGTGGTATTCGGTTGGTCCCCCGATGCCTCATGTTAATGCACACATGGGGCGTCATCTGTCCCAGCACCTGCTGATTTCAGATGCATCAGCATTCTTAATCATCACAGCCCGACACCCTCCAGGTACTGGGCTCAGCTCCAGGCCCTTGGGGGATCAGACCTGATTCCAGACTATGAGAGATCACCGTAAAACTGAAGAGCGTTGGCTGGCTTCTTCATTTGATTAAAAAAAAAAAAAAAAAAAAAAAAAAAAACTCTACCATTACAGAACAAAGAACGAAGAGCAAACTCCCAGGGCCTGGACTTGTCCCTACCTCTGTTATTTTACTTACATATTTAAAAGTGCTTAGTCAATATGGACAATTGTACCATTGCTTAGCAACCAAATTACAGAGAAAATTAGATCCGAAAAGCCCGTGGCAGCAAGTGCAGCAAGTAGGGCTCTAAAGGGAGATACATAAGGAGAAGGGTTTAGAATGAAGAAACTCAGGGCTGACTCCCCTTGGAACCTACATTCGACCCCTGAGAATAACACTTCATCATAGTTAACATAAACTGAGCATTCTACGGGAGAGGTACTATACAAAATGTGACACACTCATTATCTCATGTACTCCTCACAACAATCCAGGAGGCAGATATAATAATTACCTCCATTTTCTCATAAGAAAACAGAGGTACAGAGAGATAAGTATGTTGGTCGAGGTCATTCAACCAGTGGTAAGTGGTGAATGGAGAATTTGAACTCCAGACCCCAGGCTTATTAATACCAACCATAGGGCCCCAAGAGCACAGCTCCTTGTACTCAAAACATCCAAATAGTACAATTTACAGGAAAAGCTTGATTCGGGGTTGAATGACCGGAACAGTGAACTCAACCTTTTTTCTTTTTCTGAAAGATCCAGTTATAGATCATAAGAGCTGAAGAACAGTGGAATATACTACCCCAAAATACGCTGCATTGGAATAAGGATAATTTTAATCTGAAGATAATTGAAAAGAAGCAGATATAATAAGCACTCCCTCTACCTTCTCCCTATCTTCCTCAAAGCAAGACATAAATTTGTTTACTTTATTTTATTTTATTTTATTTTACTGAGAGATATTTGCTATAGGGCATGTGTGCTCACTGGAGAGACAGGGAGAGACAGAGAGACAGAAAATGAGAAATCACCCCCCCGGGGGGGAGGGGGAGATGACCATGCCATAATCCTTTCTACTCCATTCTCCTCTTGGGATTGTGGGCATGTCAGCACATACGTCTGGCGTGAGGTTTAAACACTGGGTCCAGGACTCCAACCATAGTCAAATACATGGGAGTCCAGCAATGTAACTATTATACCATCTGCTGGTCCCAAGATATAAATTTGTAGAAGTGTCTCCCCTCCCTTCCCTACCAGGGACAAAAGTTAATGAACACTAGAGAAAACTCAAGACGCTTCCCAGCCTGAGAGAGCACCAGAGGATTTTAAACAATAAACCTGGCACTCACTAGCCCTTCTTTCATTAGTTTTCCCATATTTGCCTGAAGCTGAAATTTGCTAGAAGCTCAAAGTCCTTCTCCTTTGTCTTGTCACTTTGCTACATGTTTGTTCTTTTGTTAAAATGCTGTGTAAGCCCACGTTCTAGCCACTCCTCGGAGTTACTCATCACTAGATATTCCAGGTGCATTTGCGATGCATGCATCAATAAACTTCTGCGTATTATTCTCTTGTTAATCTGCCTTCTGTCAATCTAATTTACAGGTCTCTGCTGGGGAACTAAAGATGGGTAGAGGAAAAAATGTTTTTCCTCCTCTACAAAGTGAAAGTAATTTTTACAACATGGATAAAGTATCTTTGTTTTATTTTATTTTTATTATAAAATATGTAAATAATAAGGACTGTAGAAAGTGAAAACCCCCTACATACACATAGACATATAGAATATCATTTCCCACAGATGCAAGAAATAATAGATGCTAATAATTTTCACTAAATATACATATTTCTTAAAAACATGGGGTTGGCAGGTGGCATGGTGGTTAAGGATGCTGGACTCCCACATGGCTGACCACTGTTCAAGTCCCGAACCTGGCAGCTTGCTTTCTCACTTTCTCTCTCTCACTCTCTTTCACTCTGTCCCTCTCTGATCAAATTAAAATCAATAAATAAATAAAGTTAAATAAAATGGTTCTTTAAAAAAAATGCCACATAGTGGTACAGTGATAAAACATGACACTCTGTGAGGCTCACGCACACACATGAAAAGATTTCAGGTTCATGTCCAGAGGGCTCCCTGAGTACACCAGGTACACATGTGCCCATGACCCGGGATTGGCAGAGGCTGGGGGTGAATTGTGGTGTCAAGATCACTTTGGGAGTGCTGTCTGTCCCTCTTTCTCTTTCTCTCTCTTGCTCATTAAAGAGATAAACTTAAAATAAATAAATAAAGGCATCCAACTTCGGTTTCCAGCCACAGCATTTGTACTGAACTAGAAACACTGGTTTAAGAATAACTTAAATAATTTAAAAATAAACACTGGTTTATTTCTAACCACTGCACTTAGGTAATGTGCTAGGGGACTTCAAATAGTTTGTGGAGAAATTGGATTAAAGTAAGAGTTTATTCTGGTGCAAAAAAAAAAAAAAAAAGAAAAGAAACAAGCAAAAAAACCACTGGTTTAATCCAAACAAAAGTAGGACCAGCCATGGTGGCACTTGCATGATGGCCAAGGCCTCCTGAGAGGCTGGGGTATGGTTTCCAGCCAAACCTAAACAGGCCAAGCACAGTAATGCATGCTTGTGGTTAAAGGAAAAAGAAAAAAAGAAAAAAGGAAAAAAACATTTAGGGATGAATCTTTCATATGCAACAATTCCAAATTAAATAAGTAGGTAAGTGTCTCTCCAGTGGGTGGACTTTAATTGTCATTGAGTGTGAGCTAGTCAAGATGCACTTACAAAAAGTTTATTATGGAAAAAGAAAAGCCATAAATTTACAGTGGAGAAATTTGGCAAACTTAAACTAAATAACCAAGATTAAAACCACTGGTAATAAGCCATGTGGTCCCTGATACGATGTAAGAGTACTTTGCATCACTGTTATTCTTCCCCCAAACCCACAATTCGAAGTATGAGAAAATATCAAACAAACCCAAATTAAGAGACATTCTACAAAATTCCTGGCCACTACTCTTACAAAACTATCAAGGGCATGAAAAACAAACAAAAACACTAAAACTCTTGCATAACATAAGATACCAAGGAGATGTGGTCACTAAGTATAATGTGGCACCCTGGTTAAGACAATGGAACAGAAAAAGGACATCATGAAAAAGTTGGTGAAATCTAGATAAAGTCTGTAGTTAATAGCTTGCACCAGTGTCAACTTATTACTTTCACAAATGTAACAAGATTGGGTAAAACCTTATAGTTAAAGGCTGGCCCAGTCTGGTGGTTGAGGGAGCTGGATCCCACATAGATAACTCCCAGACCAAGCTGACCCTCAGATTGAAAAACATGCTGTGTGTGTGTGTGTGTGTGTGTGTGCGCGCGCACACACACACACACACATGTGAGTCCCAAATTCTGACAGGGTGGAAAAATGAAGAAGAGACTGTGGCATGACCACACCCCGAAGGGGGATGCTTTCTCCCTCTCTTTTTCTCTCTTTCTTTCTGATGAGAGCATGTACCCTCTGGCAAATTTTAACTAAATAAACAAACAAATAAATAAATAAAGTGTTTTGGCTAGAGGCTGGATGAAGTATATATGGGAACTCTATCATATCTTTTAATGTTCTATACTTAAAAAGTATTTGAAAATAAAAGGTTTATTTCAAGATTTTGTATGTTAAAAGATAGAGAGAGTGGCCAGCAAGTGGCATGGAGGTCAAGGTGGCTAGATCCCACATGGCCAACTTTATAGTTCAAGTCCCAAACCAAGCAGCTTGAAAATCACAGCAAACATGTATGCATGTGTGCCTAAAATCCTGAGCAGAGAATGGAGGAGAAAGGATTGCAGCATGGCCATCCCCCAGGGGAGTTATTTATCACTTTATTTCTCTGTCTCTGTGTCTCTCCAGCAAGCATACATGCCCTATAGCAAAACTAAAAATAAAAAAGTAAAAGATAGTGAGAGGTCCGGCTATAATGGTACAGATGGTAGGGCGTCATTACATGATGTTGGAGTCATAAGGGAAGGCCCAGGTTCAGATCCTGGGTTGACCTGAACATGCCAGGCAAGCCTGTCATCTTGCCTGGTTGGGAGGCTGGGGGAAAGATCACAGTGTCGTAAGACCCTGTCAAGGATCTCTCCCTCTCTCAGCTAATTAACAAACAAATAAACAAACAAACAAAAAAAGCCCAGCTTCTGTGGCAGAGGTGGTCACATGCTGAATTGTAGTGGTTCAAATTCACAGGGGAGCCATAGTTCAAATCCCCAGACTGGCCACTCTGAAATATGCTGGACGTGTGTGTGAGCACTCTGAATCTGATGCACTGGAAGACCGGAGGAAGGGGGTCATGGTGTGACCAGATCCTGTGGAGGATGCTCATTTCTCACTGTCTCTGTCTCTCTCTCTGGTATATTTGGATATACTCTGTTATGAATAAAACATTTCCTTAAATAAATAAAAAATATAACACAGACTTAAAGAGCCAAAGTGCCTGAGAAGAGAGAGGCATACATAAATGATCCCGGCATTATGCCCAACTCCCCCTCGAAGCATTAGCTAATTCATAAGTGCAATGAGGCTAAGAGGCTCAGAATCATCCCCCCTGGGCTTCGTTGATTCATTAGTAGGGTTGGCTGATTTCTTGCTTTCTCTCCAGTGAGCACCCTGGTCCTGTAGCAAAAATCTCTAAAAGAAAAAAAAAAAAAAGAAGAAGAAAGAAAAAGAAAAGACACTGTCAGGAGAATGAAAGTCAAGTTACACATTGAGAGAAAATATTTGCAAGCGATACATCTGATAGAGGACTATTACCCAAAATATACAAAGAACTCTTTTTTTTGCTTTTTTGTAAAGAATTATTTTATTTAACTTTATTTATTTGCTTATTTTAATTTGACCAGAGAAGGACAGGAGGGAGGTGCGGGGGGAGTGAGAAAGCAAGCTACCAGGTCAGAGACTTGAACTGTCGTTGGCCACATAAGAGTCCAGCACCCTTAACCGCCACACCATCTACAAAGAACTTTTAAAACTCAACAGGAAAACAAACAACTTGATTAAATAATTGGTCAAAAGCCTTAACAGTCACCTTATCATAATACTGGGTTGTTTGAAAAGTCATGACTTTTTTTCTGTTGTTCTATGCAAAAATGTGTCATGACTTTTCAGACAACCCAAAATATGTGCTCAGGCTTCATGGCCTGATGGTTAAGACAACTCAGTCTCCACATGATCAACCCCATGGTTCTGGACTTGGCAGCTTGATAAGCATACTAGGTGTATGTGTATGTGTGCCCAAAATGCCAAAGGGAGAGAAATAGAAGAGAAGGGATTGCAGTGTAATCATTCCTCATGAGCCCTCTAGTTAAAAAATAAAAAAATAAATTCTACAGCTGGAAAATAAGCCCATCAGAAGATATTCCACATGATACATCATTAGGAAAATGCAGCTTGAAACTACAGTGAGATTCCACACACACCTATTATTAGAACAGTCAAAATCCAAAACGCTGATGCCAATGAATGTTGGTGAGGAAGTGGAACTCTCATTTATTGCTAGTGGAAATGCAAAAGTGTAGTTATTTTAGAAAATAGTTTGGCAATATTTTGCAAAACTAAACATACGCTTATTGTGACCCAGCAGTCATATTCTTGGATACTCAAAGGAGTTGGAAACACACAGCAATATAAAAATCTATAAATAGATCTTGATTTCTTTTGTTTAATTGCCAGAAGGTACGTGTACTCTCCAGAGAAAAAGGGAGAAAGGACTACCAGTGCGGTGTGGTCATGCGTCTATCCCTTCTCCTCCATTTATTCAACCTGTTAAATTTGAAGCATGTATGCATGTATGCTGGCATATTTTATCAAGCTGTGGGGACCAGAATTTGAACCATGGTCAACCATGTGGGATGTGAGTTCTTTAACCACTAGGCTAAAGGGTTGTCCCTAGATGGATCTTTATAACAGCTTTATTTATAATTGCCAAAACATATAAGCAACCAAGATATCCTTTAGCAAGTAAATGAATAAGTGAACTATGGTACACATAGAAAATAGGATATTATTTAACACTCAAAAGAAATGAGCTATTGAGTCATGAAAAGACATGGAAGAAACTTAAAGGCATATTGCTAAGTGAAAGAAGATATTTTGCAAAAGAAAAATTATGAAGACTGTAAAAAGATCAGTGGTTGCCTAAGTGTAATGAGGAGGGTGGGATCAATAGTTGAAGCACAGAGGATTTTTAGAACAACGAAAGTCTTCCGTATTGCACTACAACGGTGGATACATACATTACACCCTTGTCAAGACCCATAGAGTGTACATCAAGAAAAAACTCTAATGTAAACTATGGGCTTTGGGTGATAACAAATGAAACCAGATTCATAAAATATTTATAACTATTTAATTTAATTTATTATTATTATACTTTTAAAAAATTTGGCCAGAGAGAGAGACAACAGAGACAGAGAGAGGAAGTGAGAAAGCCAGCAGTTCTGGGATTTGAACTGCCATGTGAGAATCCAGCACCTTAACCACCATGCCACCTGCCAGCTCCCAGGTACATGAATTTTAACAAATGGGGCTGACCCAGTAGCCTTGTGGTTAAAGGAGTAGGATTCTACATGGCAAAACACGGTTAGAATCCCAGGCTCAGGTGGCTTGAATAACATGCTGAGTACACATGAGTGCATACCCCAAATCTCAACACGATAGAGGCATAGAGGAGAAAGAATTATGGTATGATCACGATCCACTGGTGGTACTTCCTCTCATACCCTCTCCCTCTCTATTTCTCTCTAGTGAGCACATAAAAATTCTGGCAATTTAAAAAGAAAAAAAGGGGATGTATCAGCAGGCAGCATAGTGTTTAAGGTGCTGGATTCCTACATGGCTGACTATGATTCGAGTCCCTAACCTGATGGCTTGCCTCTCTTTCTCTCTTGTCAAATTGAATAATAACAATAAGTAAAATTAAATGAGCAATTCTTTTAAATATATTTAAAAATTAGAAAGAAGAAGAAAAAATATTTAACAAATGTATCATGCTATTGGCGTTGTTGATAGGGACATTATGTATATATGTGGATGGGGAGTTATTGGAAAGTCTTTAACCTTTTGTTCAAATTTGCTGTAACCTAACATTGCTCTAAAAATTATGACTTTAAAATACATATGTAAGAGGGCCAGCAGGTGGCATAGTGGTTAAGGTGCTGGACTCACATGTAGCTAACCATGGTTCGAGTCCTGGATCAATTGGCTTGAAACTTACACCAGGCATGTGTGCTTGCATGCCCAAAATTCCAAGAGGAGAATGGAGAAGAGACTGCAGTGTGGCCATCCCTCCTGGGGGGTGATTTCTCACTTTCTGTCTCTTTGTCTCTCCAGTGAGTGCACATATCCTAGTAGCAAAAATCTCGCTCAAAGAATAGGTGTGTGTAAATAAACTATAGAAAAAATATTACAACTAAAAAAAAAAAAATCCCAATCTCCAGGGCACTTGCTGAGAGCAAACAACAGCAATTATTTAACCTCACTCTGCCTAAGAAGGTGATATCAGATGGGGCAAACAAGAAGCTGGCCAGAAAACTGTAAAGGAAAATCTGGGGGATAAGATATCCATGTGAGGCTTTGAAAAGCTTCAACATATTCCTGACCTATTCTTTTTTTTTTTTTGGAGAGGTTTTCACTATAGGGCGCGTGCGGTCGCCAGACAGACAGAGAGAGACACACAGAGACAGAAAGCAAGAAATCACCCCCCAGGGGGGATGATCATGCCACAATCCCTTCTCCTCCATTCTCCTCTCGGGATCTTGGGCACGCATGCACACGTGCCCGGTGTGAGTTTTAAGCTACCGGGTCCGAGACACGAACCGCGGTCGACCACATGGGAGTCCAGCGACATAGCCATTACGCTAACTGCTGGTTCCCCCTGACCTATTCTTGAAGACCACTCACATATGCAGGGCTAAGATTAGTACACAGAAGGCCCTACTCGCTCCCCTCCAGCTGACTTTGACAATCGGCTCAACATCAAAGCTATAGCCCAGTGTACATACAGAGCCCCTGTGCAAAGACTAGGAGACTTTTCTTGGTCCAAGAATTTACGAGGGCTGGGTTCCATGGCACTGGCACAACTACAGTATGCTGCTCAAGAGAAGCTGGGTTTCACATAGCAATTGCAGTTTGAATCCCCAGCCTGGTCAGCCTGAAACACACAATGCACACATGCGAATGCCCATGATACAATATGCTGGAAGTCGGGAGGAAGAGGATCATGACATGAACACACGCTGGGGAGGGTGCTCCTCCTATGCATACACATGTGCTCTATCATGGATAAAGCAAAAAATAATTACAAATAAAGTAATTTAGGAACGTAAAAAATAATTTAAGGAAAGCTCTGTACAATCATTAGCTGAGTACGAAGATAATGGAACAGACTTCACTAGCCAAGTATGACAAAGAATACAGAATTCATCCAGAAAAGTCACTGTGTAAACAGTCAGTGGCAACAACAAATCTTGAAGAAAAAGGAAATCTGATTTCCAGAGTTGTCACATTTATTCTAGATATTATGTTTTCAACAATAGTTTGCAAAGCATTAAAAAATGCAGGGAAGTATACACAGGGGAAAAAAGTAGTCAATAGAAACTGTTCCTGAAGAAGTCCAGATGTCTGATTTTACTAGACAAAGTCTTTAAATAAGTTATTCTAAGTATTTTCAAAGAACTATAAGAAGCTACATCTAATGAATTAATTTTTAGAGAGATATTTGTTATTAGGAGCGTGACTTGCCAGAGAGAGACAGAGAGACAGAAAGGAAGAAATCACTCCCAGGGGGAGTGACCACATCTCAATCCCTTCTCCTCCGTTCTCCTATCGGTATTTTGGGTGCACAAGGACATGTGTCCAGTATGAGTTTTAAGCCACTGGGTCCAGGACTCTAACTGCTGTTGACTACATAGGAGTCCAGTGACATAACCATTATGCCATCTGCTGGGCCCCTAAAGAACATTTTTTTAAAGCATGAGAACAATGTTTTGCCAAATGGAGATTATTAAGAAGATAGACTTGTTTTTTGTTTTTATAAATAGAAATTTTTGGCGCTAGATGGTGGCACAGTGGTAAAATACAATGTTGACCCACATGGGAAGATTTCATGTTCAAGTCTGGGGACCTTTCTGAGTACTCCAAGTGCACACTTGTCCACAATCCAAGGCTAGCTGAGGGCTAAGGGAAGGTCACAGTGTCAAGACCCGTTGGGGATGCTGTCTGTCTTGCCCTGTCTTTCTCTCTCATGGAATAGATGAATGAATAAACTTTAACAAGAGCAATAAAATAGAAATTCTGTAATTAAAAAGTATAATAACTTCAATGAAAAATTTACTGGAAGAACTTGATAGCAGATTTGAACTGGCAAAACAAAGAATTAAAAAACTTGAAGAAAAAGGACTGGCCCATAGTGCAGTGATTAGGGAATATGCAATGGAGCTGCATCCCACGTGTCTGACTGGTTTGAATTCCCAGTGGCTATGAAAATATGGAATGTGTGTGTGTGTGCATGCCCCAAATACTAATGGAATGGATAAAAAATTATTGTACTGTGGCCATGACCCACTGAGAGATGTTTTCTCTCTTATTTTCTCTCTCTCTCTGACAATTATGGAAAAAAAAGAAAAATTATAAAAACATTTCCGGGGCCACGGCAGGTGGCGTGGTGGTTAAAAGCGTTAGACTCTCACATGGCTGACTGAAGTTTGAGCCCCAGACCCACAGACTTCCTTACTCACTACCCCCCCCCCCCCACCACCACTTCTGTCCTTCTCTGGTCAAGTAAAATAAATAAGTAAGTAAGTAAATAAATAAATAAATAAAGTTAAATAAAATAATGCTATAAAAATTTCTTCACATTCAATTATCCAGTCTGAGGAACAGAAAGGAAGAAAGAATGAAGAAAAATGAACAGTAAACTCTTCGATTATAGAGAAAAGAGGGCAAATGATAGATTGAAAACCTCAATATATTAATAGCTATGTTAAGTGTAAATAGGCTAATTATGCTAATTAGAAGATAAAGATTGTCAGTCTGAATTTTAAATACTCTATATTTATAAGAGATAATGGGGACCAGCAGTTGGCATAATGGCTATGTTGCTCCTATGTGGTGGACGGCAGTTTGAGTCCCAGGCCTGGTGGCTTAAAGTCACACCGGGCACGTGTGCGTGTGTGCCCAAGATCCCGAGAGGAGGAGAAGGGATTGCGGCGTGGCCATCCCCCTGGGGGGTGATTTCTCGCCTTCTATCTCTATCTTTCTGGCGAGTGCACGCACCCTATAGCAAAAACCTCTCCCAAAAAAAGAAAAAAAAGAGATAATGCTAAATATAAGGATAAAGGGTGGATAAAAGAGAATAGGAAGATAATAATAATGACAGAACACAACTTAACTAAAAGGAAACTGGAGATTTGTCAACTGGACAAATTTTAGAATCAGACAAAATTGACTTTAAGCTAGACGCATTACCAAATATTCAGTGCACCTAGTCCCACAGCCTAGTGATTAAGGAAGTTGGTCTCCCATGACCTACTATAGTTTGAATCCTAGACTCTATGGCCTGAAAAGCATTCCGGAGTGTGTGTGTGTACCCAAAGGATGGAGAAATGGAGGAGAAGGGATTGTAGCATGACTATACCCCATTGGGTTCCCTTGTCCCTCTCTGATTCTGACCAGCATGTGTGACCCCTGGCAATTAAAAAGAGAAGAGACATTTAATAATAATAAAAGGTCCAATTTACTAGCCAGATATAACAAAACTCTAGATCTGCATGTATCTAATTACACCTCTAATAATATAAATTTTATAGAATTAAAGTCAGAACACTCTTCTTGTTCTCTATCATGGCAAATCAGGGTGAAAAGGAGAACCCCATGTGGGAACTTCGTATCTGCAAGCTGTGCCTCAACATCTGCATGGGGGAGAGCGGAGACAGACTGACCCTAGCTGCCAAGGTGTTGGAGCAGCTCACAGGTCAGACCCCTGTGTTTTCCAAAGTTAGATACCCTGTCAGATCCTTTGGCATGAGGAGAAATGAGAAGATAGCTGTCCACCGCACAGTCCGTGGGGCCAAGGCAGAAGAAATTCTGGAGAAAGGTTTAAAGGTATGGGAGCATGAGTTATGAAAAAATAACTTCTCAGATACTGAAAACTTTGGTTTGGGGATCCAGGGACACATCGATCTGGGGATCAAATATGACCCAAGCATAGGTATCTATGGCCTGGACTTCTATGTGATGCTCGGTAGGCCAGGTTTCAACATCACAGACAAGAAGTGCAGGACAGGCTGCACTGGAGCCAAAGAGCAAAGAGGAGGCCATACATTGGTTTCTGCGGAAGTGTGATGGGATCATCCTTCCTGGCAAGTAAATACCCGCTTCTATTCAGAAGACCAATAAAAGTTTTCAGTGAAATATAAAAAACCAAATTTTAAAAAGTCAAAAATAGACAAATCTACTATCATACTGTGAGTTTTTTTTTAACATACCTTTTTCAGTAACTAATAGAACAGACCAAAAAATAAAAAATCAACAAATAAACAACCTGAACATGATTAATACATTTCATATAAAGAAACATTTAAAAATATAGAACATTCAATGACAGAAGAATATACTTTCTTTTCAACTGCACACACACACACACACACTCACAAATCTAAAAGAAGACATAGACTTGGTTATAAAGCAATCCTCAACAAATTTTAGAGACCCGAAATCACATAGGGTGTGTGTCTCTGACTTTAGTGAAAATAAGTTAGGTATGAATTATAGAAGGAAATCTAGAAAAGCTCCCCAAAATGTTGCAAATTAAACATTAGACTTCTCAATAACCCATGGGCCCCCAAAGGAATAATCAATACAATAAAATTAGGAAGTATCTTGAAGAGAATTGTAACATAAAAATGACATAGTCACACTCGTGGGCTGCTTCTTAGGCAACGTTTAGAAAAAGTGCATGTGTCCTCTAGCAATAAAAAAATTATTTTAGACTTTCAGAAAAACTACAAAAATAGTACAGAGTTCCCGTATACTCTTCACCCAACTTCCCCAATCTTACTATCTTATGTAACCACAGTACAATTATCAAAACTAGGAAATTAACACTGATACAGTATGACTAATTTACAGATCTTAATCAAATTTTTCCAGATTTCCCATTACTGTCCTTTCTCTGACCCAGGATCTAATTCAAGATACCACCTCTCATTTAATTATCATATCTTTCTTTGACTTTACAACCATAACCATTTTTGAAGAGTACTTCACTAGTAAAATGGCCCTCAGCATGGGTTGATCTGATATTTTCCCACAATCAGATTGAAGTTATGCAGTTTTGTCAAGAATATACCAAAAAACTGGCATAGACAATAGGGTGTCATGTGTGATACCAGAGCCATAAGGGTGGCTCCTATTTCAGACCCCAGGTTGACCTGAGGATGCCAAGTTTGTCTATGATCCCGGTTGGCCAGAAGGCTAGGAGGAATCATGGCATGATGAGTCTTTGTCAGGAGTGCCTATCCCTTTTATTTTCTCTCTCTCTGAAATAAACAAAGAAGTAAACTTTAAAAATGAATGGAAACATTTTTCTTTTTTTTTTCTTTTTTTGGAGAGGTTTTATTTTGTTATAGGGCGCGTGCGCTCGCCAGACAGAAAGTCAGAGAGACAGAAAGCGAGAAATCACCTCCCGGGGGGATGGTCACGCCGCAATCCCTTCTCCTCCATTCTCCTCTTGGGATCTTGGGCACGCACGCACACGCGCCCGGTGTGAGTTTAAGCCACCGGGTCCGGGACTCGAACCACAGCCGACTACATGGGAGTCCAGCGACATAGCCATTACTCTAACTGCTGGCCCCAGGAAACATATTTTTCTAATACACACCAAAATTCACAAAGGTCTAATATCCAAAATACATAAGAAACTGTAAATTTATAAGAAAATAAATTAACAATTCAACAGAAAGAAAGCAAAAGATTTGAACATTCAAGAGGATATCCAAATAGCCAGGAAACATTTTTTAAGAGCTACTTTTCATTAGTCATCAGGGAAACACATGTTAAAACCACTGTGAGAATCCCACCCACCAGAATGACCAAAATTGGCATGATATGTCACATGTTGGCAAATATGTGGTGGAACTGAAACTCTCACACTCTGGTGGTAGGAGTGTAAATTGGTGCAATCACTTTGAAAATGGCTTGACACTATCTATTACAGTTAAACAGAAATATAAGCTGTAACTAGCTTGGTACATACCAAAGGAAATGGGCATATGTATACACTGAAAGTCATGTGTGAGACTATTCATTGTGGCAATATTTTTAATAGACAAAAAATGGAAATAATTCAAATACTCATTAAACATAAGCAAGGATAAATAATGTGTATTTATTCACACAATGAAATATTATGCAGAAATGAATATAAATTAGTTACTAGTACATCCAAATGGATCTTATAATGTTGAGTGAAAGAAGCTAAGCCTAAAAGTACATACTTTACAATGCCATTGGTGTAAGGTTCAAACACAGAGCAAACTTATTTTTGAAGAAATTATTTATTTAATTTTACTTATTGTTATTTTAAAATTTGCTATCAGGCTTGTGCACTCACCAGAGAGAGAGAGAGAAAGAAAGTAAGCGATTAGGTCCAGGACACAAACCCCTGCTGACCACATGGGAGTCTAGCACATTAATCACCACATCACCTGCTGGCCTCTGCAAACTTGTTTCTGATGTTAGAAGTAAAAAATGTGGTCTTCTGAAAAGGAAAGCAGCTGAGAGGAGAGAGGCTTCTGGGCTTGTTCTGATAATTTATATATTTGAATGGCAGCCACATGGCTGTGTTCTCTTTGTGAAAATAATTCAAGTTCTGTATGTTTATGTTCAATAAATGTATTTTTAAATGAATGTACTTATATGTATCCATCTCCTATAACACTATACATATGTGAGGGTCTTTAAAAAGTTCATGGAAATATGTTATTATGAAAAAGCTATGCAAGGATTTCAAAAAGTTTTGCACCAAAATGAACTCATACTTTAGTTTCATTTTCCACGAAGTATTTCAAGTACCCTTGTATAGCTTGCACAAATAACCTCACAATCTTGCTGTTGCTCCTTACTAACACAAGCTGGTATTCTAGTCTTGCCTACAAGTCCCTATCATCTTCCTAGCTCCTTCCTGTAATCCCCAAAGGGAAACATCTTATGTCATAACATGATCTGTCAAACATTTCAGCTTCTGCAAACACCAGATAACCAGTTGTATAGAGAATCAAAGTCCAAATTCAAGTACACCTCAGCTGGGAGATGCTGTTACCTGGGGCCAGCAAATGGTGTAATGGTTATGTCACTGGACTCTCACATAGTCGACCATGGTTCAAGTCTCAGATATGACAGCTTCAAACTCATGCTGGATGCGTGTGAATGCATGTTTAAGATCTGGAGAGGAGAATGGAGGAGAAGGGATTGTGGTGTGGCCATTCCCCCTGGGGGGTGATTTCTCACTTTCTGTCTCTCTGTCTCTCTCTGTCTTTCTGGCAAGCACACGTATCCTATAGCAAAAACCTCTAAAGAAAAAAAAAAAGGAGATGCAGTTTTAGTTTTAATAAACCAAAATCAAAAAGTGTTAAGAGAAATTTGCTTAAAACTTAAAGCCAGGAAAAAGGTTAGCATCCAGTTCAAATAGTAGGTAGATGAACCTATCAACAGTTCAAGAGAAGGCAAAAATCCTTAAATATGGAAATCAAAGCATCAAAGAAAATCAGTAATGTTTTAGTCTAAAGTAAAATAATTATTTTTCACTAGTTCAGACTCACGTAATTAATCTCTCTTCTATTGAATTTGCAGTGTTACTGTGGTCTGATCTTTCCACTTAAACTCTGAAAGTTAACATTCAACTCTGGACTTGTCCCTACCATTAGGCTGGCCATTCTCTTGGCTGTTTTTTGAACTCTTATTTCTGTGTGTCCGACTTTAGTTTTCCTGGTATGGCACTCCCTTCAGCACTTCTTGGAGAGCTGGTATGGTGTTAGTAAATTCTTTCAGGTTTTGTTTATCTGAGAATGTTTTTGTTGATTTTTTCCCATATGAAAGATTATCTTGCTAGGTATAGTATTTTTGGTTGAAATTGTTTTTCACTTAGCACTTTGAATATATTTTCCCATTTTTTCCTTGCTTGCATCATTTCTGATGAGAGATTCGATGTTAGCCTGATGGGATATCCTTTACAAGTAACTTGACATTTCTCTCTTGCAAAATTTAGTATCCTGTCTCTGTCTATGGTTTTGGTCAATCTGGCTATGATGTATCTTAGGGAAGATCTTCTTGGGTTGAGTCTATGTTTGGATCCTTTGTATTTCTTGGGTCTGGATATTTGAGTGCCTCTCTAGGTTTGGAAAGTTTTCTTCCAGGATTTCATGGAATAGATTATCGATGCCCTTAATAGTTTCTTCACCTTCTGGGATATCATTGATCTATTTGGGCATTTAATGGTATCTAGTATTACTCATATGTTATTCTCATTTTGAGAAGGTTATTTTCTCAGTCTTTTGGGGGAATTTTTCTAGGTCAGAGGTTCTATCTTCTTCATCTGAGATTTGATCTTCTTCTGCATGATCTAATCTACTTTTGATATTTTCAAGGGAGGTTTTGATTTCCTGTATTACAGCCTTCATCTCTTAACAATTCCGTTTGATTCTTTTTTATGATGTGTATCTCCTCTTTCAAATTGTGTGAGAACTGCCTCACCTCCTGGAACTCAGTGTCTCTTTTCTCCTGCATTTTCTGGAGTTTGTTGTCTCTCTTTTCTTACATCTCTGTTAGCTTTTGTCACTATAAATATTTTAAATTCTTCATCTGACATTTCTATGACTTCCCTTATATTGTCTGTGGAGAAAGGGGACTTATTCTTTTCCTTTAAAGAAGAGACATTTTCTTGGTTTCTCATATTTCTTGTGCCTCTGCAGTGGTTTCTGACCATCTGATGGATTATATGTTTTTTGTTAGTTTTTGGAGTTACATCTGAGCATTCAGAGAAATGCAGGAGGAGGTGACTTGCAATCTCTAAATAGTACTGTTTTTCTCCCTTTGCACAGCTGATTCAATGGAAATTGAGGATTAATCTGACCCTAAAAGTATTCAGATATCTGGTTACTGAACACCGAGACCTCTCTAGAAAATCAGTGTGTGGAAGCTGAGCAGAAAAGTGAGAAATGTAAAAAGAAAGAGAAAAGAAAAAGAAAAAAAAAATAAAAAGAAAAAAGAAAAAAATTTTAAGCAAAAAAGGAAAACCATACACAGCATGAATGGGACTGCTCAGAACTCAGATATAGATGGCTGCTGATTGGCTTGTCCTGTGGGAGCAGGGGAAAAGGTAAGAATCAGCAAGACAAAAGAGCAACAAAGAACTAAGAAGTTTAAAATTTAAAAAAATAAAAATAAAAAGAGAGAGAGAGAAGGATAGAGACAGAGAGAATAAATAGGATACTCTAGCCTGGCTCCTGTCTAGATCTGGGGGGACAGGAGGGTAAAGTCTGGGCAGAAGGTTTTCGGTGGTCATAATCCCTGAATGGGGCCACTCAGAACTCAGATATAAATGGTTGCTGATTGGCTTGTACTGGTTCCTGGCTAGATCTGGAGGGCAGGAGGGTGAAGTCTGGGCAGAAGGTCTTAGTTGGTCCTAATCCCTGAATGGGGCCACTCAGAATTCTATCAATCATGTTTCAAATTCTGCCCTTGGTGGTTTGAAAGACATCCTAGGCACGTGTGCATGTGTGCCCAAAATCCTGATGGGACGGAGAAATGAAGGAGGGAGGATTGTGACCATGTCCCATTGAGGGATTATAACATGGTCACTCCCCCTGGAGGATGCTTTCTCACTTTCCTTTTCTCTTCTGTGTCTCTCTCTGGTGAGTGTATGCATCCTATAGCAAATGTTTAAAGAAAAGAAAAGAAAAAGAAATATTAGACCAAATGATGTGCATGTAGATGAGGATTCAGATACATACCGCCAACTTGTTTCCAGAAAGGTTATAAGCATCCCCTTCCCCCCACAGTTCAGATCAGCATTTACAGTCTTGCCAGCACTATAGAATCAGACTTTTTAATCCTTGCCAAATCTGATATGTGAAAAATCACATCTCACCGTTTTCATTATTTATTTATTTGCAATGTTGAATGTACATTTACTGGCTTTTTGTAGTCCTACAGTAGAATACCCCATTTTCAGTGAGGTTCACTTCTTGCTTTTTAAACAAGCATTGAAAAAGTCATGACATGTTTTACTTTTATTTTTTCCCCCAGAGGATTTTGCCTTAAAGCATATGTGCTCACAGGAGAGAGAGACAGAGACAGTGAGAGGGAAAGTGAGAAATCACCCCCCTGGGAAGGTTGGCCACATTACAATCCCTTCTCCTCTATTATCCTGAGATCTTTGGCATGCATGCACATGCGCCTGGAGTGATTTTCAAGCCACAAGGTCTGGAACTCGAACTGTGGTTGGCCAGGTGGGAATCCAACTACATAACCACTTTACCATCTGCTGGCCCCGTGACATGTTTTTCTGTCCAAAAATGCATTGTGTCTTTTCTGATGACCTGATAGCTCTTTATATATGATAAAGAGACTATTTCTACTATATAAGCTGCAACTATTTTTTTTAAGTTTACTATTTGACTTTACATTTGGTTTTGTGCCCTATTGTGTCATTTGGAGGTTCTTGTCAAATGTAACATCCATTCATTTTTTTCCTTTGTTTCCTTTTATCGTTATCATTAACAAGAAAGACCTTCCCAACCCTAGGATTATGAAAATATCTTCATCTGCTTCCTAGGCCAAGGTCACCCTGCCCATATACATTGAAGCCAGAACTTGAACATGAGATTGTCTCTTATCATGCCTTATGTGTGTAATTTCTCATTTTACCAAAAGCAATATTAGCAAATTGTCTCTGCATACTAAGACTATTGGTTATCTTTAACTTATTTTTACTTACCTGTATTGTTTAATATTTGTACAATATATAGAGAGACAATAAGACATAATAGTATAGTAGTTAAGAGAAGGATTAAGAGGACTCTGAAGCTCTGATTAGCCATGGAAAGAGGCCTCTTTTGTCTTAGACTCTGGTTCCCTGTGACCTGCACTGTCTGTGGGCACATAGGGAGGATTCAGGGACACCCCAGAAGCTAGGAAATAGGACTAGCCAATGGTACTAAAAAGCCCACACATAAACCCCATCATATGGTCTGTGTTTGCATACTAAATCCCAAGAAAACATGATGCAGGGAGGCCTCGGGCACTGGGGACTGCTTATCACCTCTGTTCTGAAGAAACGGCCTCTTGCTATTGTCAAGTCTCAGGTACTTCATGCTAACAGGAGAGAAACAAAGCCAATAACATGTGCATACACGTGTATACACACACACACACACACACACACACACACACCCTACTGGTCAATAGCTCCTTCTGCCAGAAGCCAGCAGAGAGGGAAGCAGGAAACCTCAGTGAAGTCTTTTGCCACTTCCTCATTTGACAGCCAACTCCAGGATAATTTTGTCTCTTCCTGGCTCAGTCAATGTATGATCCTTTGATGGGAACTCTGGTCTCTTCACCAGAGCCTTTCCATAAGGGTCATGTCTGACATTGCTGGCAGTGGAAATGAGACCAGAGGTACAGCATGGGCTTTCACTCTCTTTAATGAGTGGGGCTGTGCTTCAGCTCTACAGATCAAGGCTGGAAGTAAACCAGGCCAGCAAAAACTGTGAAGTTACTGGTGGTCAGGAGGTCCTGGTCCCAGAGGCAGGACTTGGGCCAGCTCTGCCTCAAGCATTGAGGTTGGTTACCCACAACTGTTCCCTGTCCAACCCTAGTACATCCAGTCTCCTCTGTGATAAGATGATGAGGGAAGCCAGGCTTGGCGAGCAAAGGATGCCTCCTGTGAATATCTGGAAGGGATGCTCAAGAACACCACTGTGAGAGCTGGCTGAAGCATTTTTCCACAGGTTCAGGACCATGTTACAACTTCTTCTCCCTGTCCTGCCTATCACATTTGCAGGTACATGCCACAAACCATCTTGGGGAAAAGGCCTACAGGCAGTCACCTATGTTGCATGCACTGCCTCCTTCTGCTTCCAGCCACAGGCACCAGAGCCCCCAGCACATCCTTCTCACAAGGCTAAAGTTATGGCTGGGTCACATGAGAGGGCCGCGTTCAGATCCTGGACCAATATAAACTTGCCAGGCCCACATACCTGGGAAAAAGAAGCAAGATCACAACCGCAGAAGCCTATCGAAAGTACCAGTTTTTTTTTCTCTCTCTCTCTTTCCTTCATCTTTCTGCTTCCTCTCTAACTCCCTCTCTCTCTCAAAAAAATTATTCACTAAAAAACTGTTAGAATATCTAAATGGATTCAGTAAAGTCGTTGGATACAAGACCAACATACAAAAATCAGTAGGGTTTCTATGCACCAATAATAAACTAGCGGAAAATAAAGATATCAGGAAAACAATATCATTTACAATAGCTATGAAAGAAACAAGGGAAACAACCAGTAGTCCAAGGAGATAAAAGAATTCTATAATAAAAACTATGAAACACTTACGAAAGAAAGTGAAGACACAAATGGAAAGACATCTCATATTTAGGGATTAGAAGAGTTAATATTCCTAAAATACAAATATTACCCAGGCAATCTAAAAATTCTATGCGATTCCTATAAAAATACCAATGACATTCTTCACACAAATGGAAAAAAATAATCGTAAACTCTGTATGAACCACAAAAAAATCCTGAATAGCCAAAGCAATCTTGAGCAAAGTGAATTCAGCTGGAGTTATCACATTACTGTACTTCAAAATATAGTGTAAAGCTGTAATAACCAAGATGGTGTGGTACTGGCATTCCACATACGAGTTAGCTTATTCAGTATTTGTCTTTTTATGTCTGGCTTATTTCATTTCCCCTGACAGAATCTGTCTAGAATACATACATAGATCAAAATGCACTCATTTCTCAATTAAAAATAAATTAATTTAAAAAGGAAATTCTGCTATTTTTGACAACATGAATGAACTCATGAGGACATTATGCTAAGTGAAATAAATCAGTTAGAAATGGCACTTACATGCGGTATTCAAATAGAACATGTAGAAACAGTCTAGTAGTGGTTTCCAGAAAGTGGGAGAGAAATTAATGAGGAGTTGCTAAATTTCCAGCTATTTAAGGTTAAGTCTCAGAGATTTACTGTATAACTTTCTTCCTGCATTAGCAATATCATAATATACACTTATGTATAGTTTTGCATACATTTGTTAAAAGGATAGATTTCATAGTAAATATTTTTACCACCACAACAAAAATGCAGTCCTTAGAGCAAATTTAGAGGGATAATTTTTTGGAATGACTGAATGATTTACATTGGATTGTGGTGGTTGCACAACTCTTTAGATTTGCAAAAAATCAAGCTGGGGGCAAGCAGGTGGTGTGATGGTTAAGGTGTTGGACTCCCACATGGCCAACTCCAGAGTTCGAGCCCTGGATCTAATGGCTTTAAAATTATGCCGGGGTACCAGCAGTTGGCATAATGGCTATGTTGCTGGACTACCATATAGTTGACCATGGTTCAAGTCTCTGACTCGGTGGCTTAAACTCACGCTGGGCACATGTGCACACATGCCCAAGATCCCAAGAGGAGAATGGAGGAGAAGGAATTGTGGCGTGGCCATCCCCCATGGGGAGGGATTTCTTGCTTTCTGTCTGTCACTCTCTTTCTGTTGAGTGCACACACTCTATAGCAAAAACCTCTCAAAAAAATAAATAAATAAAATAAAATGATGCCAGAAGTGTGTGCGCAAAGTCCTGAGAGGAAACTGGAAGAGGAGGGATTGGGGCATGGCCATCTCCTCTGAGGGATGATTTTTCACTTTCCTCTCTGTTTCTCTCCAGCAAGCACACATACTCAATGGCAAAAACACAAAAACAAAACAAAAAACAGAACAATGAGCTATTTTTTAAAAGCTGAACATTACTCCCTGTAAATTATGGCCCAATAAGGTTGGCCCAGAATTTCTACATGAAGAGCAAATAAAAACATGTTTTTATTAAAAGGACATGCATATAAATAGCCATAGTATCTTTATTCTTAAAAGTTATTTGAAATAATCCAACTAGTCATAAAATATATTGTGATACACTCATTCAGTGTCAAATTACTCAAACATGATAGAGTGAACTGCTTGTTCATAAAGAAACGTGCATGCATATCAAAAAGACTATTTTGGGAAAAAGAGGCAGACATCAAAGTGCATATTGTTTAGTATTATGATGTTCAGGAACTGGTGAAACTGATTATGTTAATAGAAATTAAAACAGAGGCTGGATATGGTCATGGTAGATGAGTATTGATTAAGAAATTTCTCAGAGTATTTGCTATTGTAATGAAATGAATATAATTCGCATATTAATAGGGTGTTTGATATTATAGAGGGGTATAAAATCTTAAAAGTTTGTCAAGTCCTACACTCATGATTGTCATATTTCACAATATTTTTATTTTGCGTTGCTACAAAAGCAACAGGATGGACGTAAGTAAGAATTAGGTATTAATGGAAATAAGCATATTTAATTTTTCAAATCCGCCCCACATAACAATCATATAACTGACCAATCCAGAATGCCAGTTGCTGGTTGGTTTCTAGGTGGAATGTGGGGATGGTCCCTGGGGTTTGTTGTGGCTGCAGGATCCGCAGTCACTAGGCAGGGCCTTGTGGTGGCTGCAGGGCCGTGGAGGGGTTGTGATCCTCTGTGGAGCTTGGCTTTGAGCTGGTATTTGGGCAGCTGGATGAGGTGGTGAAGGAGCTGTTGCCCAGTAACCTGAGTCCACAGCTCACTTTTTACAACCTCCAGGGGGAGGCATTGGAGTGTCCACCTCTCATGTGTTTACTGGGCCTCCTGTTTCTATTCAGACTGGTTCAGTCTGTCAAAAGTCGACTTTATGTAAGACGGAAAAAGCAATTGCAGAAACACTGGCTGTATGTATTGAAGAGAAATGTCTACTCATCAGCAAGCTGAGCGCTGCTACAAAGGAGCACGCAGGAACTGAGTCATCTTTAGAGAATGCCAGGAAAGAGAAAGAGTCTTTAAATATCCCCTGCCTTATCGGAGATTACAGAAAGGCAAAGAGGATCAACTGGATGCTGAGGGAGGAATTAAGTTTCGTGGTTCAAGAACTGAAGTAGAAAAGCTCCAAATGCTCAAAACAAGAAGAGATGTCGGAGATGCTAAAATCGTTCGAGTTCCACAATCACCACATCATAAGGAGTTTTTGCAAACCTGCCAGGAGAACAAGGACCAGCCTTGATGGATTTTTCTCCAAGGATTGTGAACCCGGCTCCTAATGCAGCATCATTCCCTCCCCCCACTCAGGCCTCCCGAGCTGCAAGGCTACTGCATTCATCCACCTTGACTACATATGGAAGTCAGTGAGGCCAGGGGGACCTGGGGAGCCCCTTCCCCAAGAACTAGAATCTCCCAACCATCACCTCCTGGAAATAGCAGTGAGAGTCTTCATGGCTGACTTCTCCAAATGAAAGAATACACAAAGAAATGTTGGACTTCCATCCTCTTCACAGAATGTTTGGGTTATTGCTCATCAGCATTGAGAAAACTGGTATACTTAAGAGACTAACCTCAGGGCCAGCAGATGGCTTAATGGTTATGTCACTGGACTCCCACATGGCCGACTACAGTATGAGTCCCAGACCTGGTGGCTTGAAACTTACATGGGCACATGTGGGTGTGTGCCCTAAATCCCAATAAAATGGAGGTGAAGGAATTGTGGCATGGCCATGGGCCCTGGGGAGTGATTTCTCACTTTCTGTCTCTCTCTCCGGCAAGTACATGCGCCCTATAGCAAAAATCTCTCTCTCTCTCTCAAAAAAAGACTAACTTCTAACTTAAATGGAAACATTTTTTTCAAGATTATTTTATAAATATGCTAATTTTATAAGTAAATGATTTGTAGTTTATCGTCTTTATAAATATTGTATTATAACTTGAAAAAATAGAAACAGATTAGTGACACTTTTAGAAGTTGCTAGTAATGTTCTTTTTCATTTTTAAAACTATTTTTAAAATTTGCCAGATGGTACATGTACTCACCAGGGAGAGACCAACAGAGAGAGAGAGAGAAAGACAAAGGGAAAGTAGGAAAGCTCCCTCCATGGGGCATGGTCATGCCACAATCCGTTCTTCTCCATTTCTCCCCCCTTTTAGGATTTTGGACACACTCATATATGTGCCTAGCATGTTTTATCAGCCACCAGTTCCAGGATTAAAACCACACAGTCGGCCATGTAGGATCCAGCCACCTTTACCACCATGTCACTGGCTGGCCCAAAAGTTACTATTCTCTTTAATATTCTCTTTAAAAATAATATTGGTGCCCAGGTCACGTGGATTATGTTAAGAACACGATCATGGGCACTGCACCCCGTGATGGCTGCACCTTGGTGGTGGTAGCCAACGAAGGCCCCATGCCCCAGACCCAAGAGCACTTACTACTGGCTAACCAGATCAGGGTAGAGCATGTTGTGGTGTGTGTGAACAAGGCTGACACTGTCGAGGATGCTGAAATGGTGCAGCTAGTCAAGCTGGAGATTCGAGAGCTGCTCAGTGAATTCGGCTACAAAGGGGAGGCGACTCCGGTCATCATTGGCTCTGCTCTCTGTGCCCTTGAGCAACGTGACCCTGAACAAGGTCTGAAGTCTGTGCAGAAGCTATGGGACACTGTGGAAATGTACACCCCAGTGCTCACCCGGGACCTGGAGAAGCCCGTCACGCTGCCTGTAGATTCGGTTTACTCTATTCCTGGCCGGGGCACTGTGGTGACAGATATACTAGAGTGTGATATTTTGAAGGAGGGAGGTGAGTGTGAGTTCCTGGGACACAGCAAGAACATTCTCACTGTGGTGACAGGTATTGAGATGTGCCACAAGGGCCTGGAGAGAGCAGAGGCAGGAGATAACCTTAGGGTGCTAGTCCAAGGCTTGAAGCCGGAAGACCTGAGGTGTGGCCTGGCCATGGTCAAACCAGGGTCCAGCCCCATCAGAAGGTGGATGCCCGGGTTTACATTCTCAGCAAGGAGGAGAGTGGCCGCCACAAACCCTTTGTATCCCACATCATGCCTGTCATGTTGTCCCTCACCTGGGACATGGCCTGTCATGTCATCCTGCCTCCAGGGAAGGAGCTTGCCATGCCTGGGGAAGACTTGAAGCTCGACCTAATCTTGAGGCAGCCGACGATCTTAGAGAAGGGCTAGCGCTCCACTCTGCGAGATGGCCACTAGACCAATGGCACTAGCCTTGTCACTGACACGCTGGCCATGACTGAGGAAGACAAGAACCTGAAATGGAGCTGAGTCTGGACCTCTGCTCAGGTTATTGCATTGAGGACTGCCCCAGCCAGTGTTCGCTCCTGCTCCTGTGCACCCACAGGGCCCACACTGCAGCCCAGTGGAGCGCAGATAGACGGACATTTCCCCCTAGGCAGAGGGGCAGCCTGCCAGGTAAGCAGGCCAATGAAGTGTCCTGTGAATAGTCAGCTAAAATAATGATAATCATAAAAATGGATAATATAAAAATAAAATTAATTATTTAAAGAGAAAAAAGCAAGATTCTGGAGCCAGTCTGCCTGGACTCATATCCCACCTCTGTGACTTCTTAGCTGTATGACTCTGGGCAAGTTACTTAACCTCTCTGTGCCTCAATTTTCTTATCTATAAAAGGCAGGAAATAATATTACCTCCTTTGTGAAAGTATTATGCATAGTCAATAAATTTTTTTTTTTGGAGAGGTTTTTCGCTATAGGGCGCGTGTGCTCGCCAGACAGACAGAGAGAGACATAGAGACAGAAAGCGAGAAATCACCCCCCAGAGGGGATGGTCACGCCGCAATCCCTTCTCCTCCATTCTCCTCTGGGGATCTTGGGCACGCACGCACACGCGCCCGGCGTGATTTCTAAGCCACCGGGTCCAGGACGCGCACCGCGGTCAACTATGTGGGAGTCCAGCGACATAGCCATTACGCCAACTGCTGGTTCCCCATAGTCAATAAATTAAGACATGTGGAGCAGTGCTTGACTGGATCCCACACGGTTCACTGGGGTTCTAATTCCTGCTGTGAGCTTCACACTGGGCTCATCTGCATGCCTAAGATCTTGACATGGGAAATGAAAGAAAAAGGATTGCTTCATAGCCAGTCCCCACAGGGGAGTTCTCTGATAGGCTGGCCATATAGTACAGTGGTTAACTGCATTCAGAGTCAGATCCCTCGTGGCCAACCATGATTTGAATCCTAGACCCAGTAGCTTGAAAACTATACTGGGCATGTCTGTGTGTGTTTTCAAAGTCCTGACAGAAAGGAGAAATGGAGGTAAAGGAATTATGATGTGACCATGCCCCATTGGGTGGTATTTGTGCTCACTCACTCTCTTTCTCTCTCTCTGTCTCCGGCAATTAAAAAAACAAAACAAAACAAAAAAAAACATGGGACCAGCAGATGGTGTAATGGTTACATCACTGGACTCTCATGTAGTCAACAGTGAATCACGTCCTGGACCTGACAACTTAAAACTCATGTCAGGTACGTGTGCATGTGTGCCCAAAATCCCTAAAGTAGAATGGAGAAAAAGGGATTTGCAGCATTGTCATCCACCCCCCGCCCCCTCCCCCAGGCTCTCTGTCTCTGTCTCTCTCTGTCTCTCCAGCAAATGCACATGCCCTATAGCAAAAATCTCTCTCTCAAAAAATAAAAGCATATTAAGACACCAAAAATAGACAAAAATCTCTTTAAACAAAATGAAAAACAGTGCTTGGTACATCATAGGTCTTCATTTTAATGAATATGTATTACTTTTATAATGAAAACAAATTAAAGTTATTTTTAAATGAGAATATGTTCTAATTAGAAAAATCAAGTAACTAAAAAGCCATTAGCCCAGTCCCCCTGGGGAGCTGTCCTGGGGACTCTAGAGTGAGCCTTTCATTGTGCAAGCCCCACACTCAGCTCGGGCAGACCAAGCCCCCAAAAGGACGTAGCAGCCCCTTGCTACCTCCTGCCCAAGCCTCACCTCTGGTTTCCAAACACCAGGACCAGCTGATCCCAACTAGCTTTGTAGGTAAAGAACAAACATTTAGCAGATGAAAAGGAAAAAGTGTTTGATTCATTCTTTAGATATTTCCTGAGTGCCAGTTACTTGTGACCTACTTGGCTAGGTAACCACTGATCACTGATGAGCACCTACTGTGTGCTGGTCACTTAATTATCTCACAAAAACTCGTATGAACACCATACAAGGCAGTCACAACTGTATTCCCCATTTTACAAAGGAGAAAGTGAAATTCAGAGGGTTGAGTGACTTGCCCCAAATCCCAAAGCTGGTTAAGTGACAGGGCCAGCCCTGTCCAGAAGTGACTTGACCCCCACTGCCCTCTGAGACTTCACTGCCTTCTCTGCCAAGGGTCTGCTGAGCCCTATCTCTGCTGCAGTAGTCAGTCAGTCATTCCAAGGACTCTGCAAAAGAGAGGCAGTTGGGCAGTGAAGATGTGCACGCAAGCACACGCGCGTGCGTGCACACACACACACACACACACATACACACGCTCAGTCCTTTCTGGCTTTCTCTATAAAGTAACATTATTTGGGAAGAAACTGAGCATTGAAGAATGCCAGGCAGGCATTCCAGGGCAGTCAGCCAGCTTCTTCTTGGTCTTGGGCAGAGTACTCACAGATGCTTGCAGGAAAGGAAAAGGCTTCTGGGCTATCCTTCTCCAGGGCTCTGACCAGGGGACCCACCGTGCTCTGCTAGGAATGCCCAGGTGAGAGTCCTCACCCCACCAAGCAGAGAGCATGGGCACTGCAGCTTCCTTCCCCATCTCTCTTCACACACCTTCCGGACGCCAGGTGGCTCTGCTCACAGCACCAGCCTCAGCCTGTATCTCTGCCAACCAGGTGCTGAGGGCTTTTGCCTAATTGTACCCTCAAAACTCCCACTGAGGCAGCAGTAATGCAACACTCTGTGATGCTCAGGCTACCTGGGAGGGTCCCAGGTTTGCTTCCTGAGGTCTCCCTGTGCACCTGGCTGTGCCGTGTGCCTGTGATCCTGGCTGACTGAGGTTGAGGGTGTAATTACACCATGAAGACCCTGTTGCAGGTGCTTCTCTCCCTCTCTCTGTCTCCCTCTCTTTCTCTTTCTCTCTATCTCGCTCTCTCGGAGGAAATAATAAACTTAAAAAATAAATAGACCCTGAGAGGTAATCAGAGCTCCCAAACAGAAACACTTCTCCCCTATCCCCTCCACCCACAAAGAACAATCCCCAGCTCACAGACGGTGAAAAGGATGGCTGTGTCCTCACTCATCCCAGTGTCATTCATTCTTCCAGTCTGGGTTAAGGACCTATCTTCTCTTTCCTCCTTCATCCACTGTTGCTCTCTCTCTCTCTCTCTCTCTCTCTCTCTCTTTTAAGAGAGTGTGAGAGAGATTTTTCTAAGGGGCATATGTGCTTGCGGGAGAGACAAAAAATGAGAAATCATTCCCAAGGGGGCATGGCCATACCACAGTCCCTTCTCCTCCATTATCTTCTTGGGATTTTGGGTATGCATGCCTGGTGTGAGTTTTTTTTTTTTTTTTTTAAAGAATTATTTTATTTTAACTTTATATGTATATACATACACACACACATACACACACACACACACACACACACACTCGGTGTGAGCTTTAAACTGCCAAGGCTGGGACTCAAACTGGAATCGATTATGTGGGAGTCCAGCGACGTAACCATTATGCCATCTGCTGGTCCTGCTCCTTCTTTTTGAAGCAGGAACTAGGCTTGCTTCACCTCTGAGTTCCCCACAGTCTCCAGCCATAGAAAGTGCCTAATAAATCCAAGTGCTGAATAAAAGTTGGTTTTGAGTGAATATGTTAATGGCTTCATGAAATAATTTGAAAATGAATTTATCTACAATAAGACTCATTTTAAGGAACTGGTTGATGAGTGGTTAAATGCTTTGGGTTATGGTGGAAAAATTCAAAAGTCTACTTTTGAAACTGTGCTCTACCCTGATCAGGTTTGGTCTCTGGCTTTAGGTGAATCCCAACCTTTCTGCATCTCGGTTTCCTCAGCTGTAGAAAATTGTCAGTATGTATGGGCCAGAGGGTGGAGCAGCCATGAAGTTCAGTGCTCCGCAAGGCTGACTCTCAGGCGTATGTTCTCGTCCAGAGACCACCTCCCTCAACAGGCCAGGTACATGTGTGACCAGAATCCAGGGCTGGCTGAGGTTAGGGGTGGATTATGATATTGGGGCCCCTTGGAGGTGTTTTTACATCTCTCTCTCATGGAATAAACTTTAATGAAAAAAAAAAAAAAAAGATATGAGCGGCCGGCAAGTAGTGTGGTGGATAAAGGCATTCAACTTTCACATGGCCGACCACGGTTCAAGTCCTGGACCTCGTTCTCTCTCTCTCTCTCTCTCTCTCTCTCGTACTCTAGTCAAATTGAAAATAATAATGATAATAAATAAAATTAAATAAATAGTTCTTTAAAAAAATTTTTTTTAAGTACATGATAGAGGTGCTCTGCACTTCGGATAGGTTGGATAGAGTGAAAAGGAGAGGGCCGTGGCCCGTGGACTCGGTGTGAGGAGCTGTCTGTATTCAGTTTCTCATCCACTCTGAAGCATAGTGATGGATACGTGCCTGAGGGCAGGAGAGTCTTGTTTGATCCCCATCCTTGGCCCAGGAGGAAAGCTGTGTTTTCAGACTTCAGGTAGCCAAAAACCCAGGAAAAGAGCTTTGAAATCCAGAGGTCTCACCCTATCCTAGAAGTCTCTTTTATTTCCCAGAAGCCTCAGCTCCCTTCTGGAAAGTCTAAGGCAGGGAAAAGACAAGAAACCTTCCAGCTCGGGTGACAGGTGCCTGCAGGGGACCTTTTAATTTGGACGGTGGCCTGCCAGCCACGTCCAAAACTCTGAGGTCATTTCCCTGATACCAGAGACTTGCACCTGCTGGAATCCTTGGGGGATTAGAATGCCTGGAGTGCCCCAGATCTGTTGCCTTGTAGCCTGGTGCCTGGGAAAGAGGCCTAGAAGGAGCAAAAGGCCTCTGGGTACTAGAGCTCAAGACTTGCTGCATGGGTGGGGGGCACCAAGGACCGGGGGTGAGGAGGGCTCTGAGTGGCCCAGCCCCTCCCTGTGTCCTGCAAGGTTGACCTTGGGACCAAAAGCATGTACCTGGCAAGGAGAAAAACAAACCCCTTCTGAAGACCTCAGAGGTCCTGAGACGGGATCCAGTCCCCTTACTGCTGACTCCACCAGCAGTTGCTGAGAGATGAAGCAGGAATCACAGGCTCTGACAGGAGGGGTCCCCAGGGCACCATGCAAAGCCAGCCCTTGGCAGGTGTCTGGGACTCTGGCCATGACCAGGACCCTCCAGGGTCAGCGGTCTCAACCAGGAGCCAATAGCTTCTCTGAGAAATGACTAACTTGAAAGCATGCAGGCTGCTTCCTGCAATTCTCAGAGAAAGGTCAGAGCTGCTGGAAGGACTCAGGAGAAAGCCGACAGTCACATGAAGTCTTTGGACTTGAGTTTCCTTTACAATAAAATGAGGATAATCAACAACATCCGCTGAGCTCCCAGAGTGATTGTTAGGATTTTTGAGATAATGTCGACAGAGGGGTTAGTAAGTTGTAAGGTGGAGTTCAAGGCTGGCCATTGTCTTATAAATTAAAGAACTGGGGGAGAAGGGTCAGGTGGTCCCTCCATTCATATATATATATAAACAAACTCTATGAATAAACTTATTATTTCCTATATAGTCTAAAAGATTATTTATAACCTGTTTTTTTAAGAATTATTTTATTTATTATTTTTACTTTGACCACAGAAAGACAGAGAGAGAGTGGGGGAAAAACGAGAAAGCAAGCTACCAGATCCAGGATTCCAACCGCAATCAGCCATGTGGGAGTCCGGTGCCTTAACCACTGCACCACCTGCCAACCCCTATGATTTGTTAATAACCAGCTCAGCCAGAGGGGATTATGGTGGTATTTAACTCATTCTTTTGTTCATTGTTATTTTCTTTTATGCAACGCTTGAATGCTTTTTATAAACAAAGTGGGTTCTGGCCTACACTTGTACTGAGGCTACCACAACACTAGCTTCTTCAGAGGGTCAGGATGACTCAGCTTGTCTCAACTCCTCCAAGCAAATGATCCAGGGCCTGTTAGAGTGGCCTCCTTGGGCCTCTGTTTCACAGTAAAAACCTTTCAAAGGAAATCTCCCAGAGAAGCCCAGTGTAGAAACAGAAGGGGGAGGCAGCCTGCACAGTGGAAAGGACTCAGATTCTGACACCGGAGACCTGAGGCTATGTGGCCTTAGACAACCCCTCAGCCTCAAACTCTTTCTGAATTGGGATCCCAATACTCGGCCCACAGGGTAGTCGTAATAATTCCACGTAATTTCTCCTTAAGCAGAGCCTTGGCACATGGCAAATGCCTCAAAATTGTTAGCAATTATTTCAGTGTTTTTAAACGAAATAAATAAAAGCAGAACTCTAGTGAAAAGGATGTTATGCTTCCCTGACTCTCTGCAGTAGCCCTGACAGAACATCCAGGAAACCCCAAGCTCCAGAGGACAGAGTCTGGAAAGCTCTAGTGGACAAAGGATCACTGAGCTGGGGCAAGAGGTGGTGTTCCCAGGCCGAGCTCAGCACCAGCAAACTGTGTGGCCTTGGGTAGATCACCTTCTCTCCGTGTGTCTCCATATGTCCAAAAAACATACATCAGTGGTTCTCAGTGGGAGGTTTAAAAATTTGGTCGGGGGAACCAGCAGTTAGCGTAATGGCTATGTCGCTGGACTCCCACATAGTCGACCGCGGTTCGCGTCCCAGACCCGGTGGCTTAAAACTCACGCCGGGCGCGTGTGCGTGCGTGCCCAAGATCCCGAGAGGAGAATGGAGGAGAAGGGATTGCGGTGTGACCATCCCCCCTGGGGGGTGATTTCTCACTTTCTGTCTCTATGTCTCTCTCTGTCTGCCTGGTGAGCGCACGCGCCCTATAGTGAAAATCTCTCCCCCAAAAAAAGAAAAATCAAACCACCAATGGAAACATAGCTCATGGTATTTGATTTACTTAGCATCATGTTATCAAAAAGTGAAAAGAATGTGGGACCAGCAGTTAGTGTAATGGCTATGCTGCTGGACTTCCATGTAGTTGACTGTGGTTCAAGTCCCAGACCCGGTGGCTTAAACTCATGCCAGGTGCGTGTGCATGCATGCCCAAGATCCCAAGAGGAGAATGGAGGAGAAGGGATTGTGGCGTGGCCATTCCCCCTGGGGGGGGTGATTTCTCATTATCTGTCTCTCTGTCTCTCTCTGTCTTTCTGGCAAGCACATGCGCCCTATAGCAAAAAATCCTCTCCACAAAAAAAAAGTGAAAAGAATGTGAAGTAATGCATATGTTAGCCTGAGTTAGTTGATTCACAATGTATAATATATAGTATTTTCCCCTTGTCCACAGTTTTAATTCACAGTTTTGTTTTCTTCAGTTTCAGCTGTTTGCAGTAAAATGCAGTAGAGTACAAAAAGATAGATTAGGAGCCAGCCTGATAGTACAGTGGTTAAGTGTGGAAGCTGAATCCCACATGGCCAACAAGAACTAAAGTTATAGCCTCAGCAGCTTGAAAACATGCCAACGTTGGGACCAGCAGTTGGCGTAATGGCTATGTTGCTGAACTCTCATGTAGTCGACCGTGGTTCGAGACCTGGACTCGGTGGCTTAAACTCACACCGGGCATGTGTGCGTGCATGCCCAAGATCCTGAGAGGAGAATGGAGGGAAAGGGATTGCAGCGTGGCCATCCCCCCTTGGGGGTTATTTCTCACTTTCTGTCTCTCTGTCTCTCTCTCTCTTTCTGGTGAGCGCATGCGCCCTATAGCAAAAACCTCTCAAAAAAAAGAAAACATGCCAATGTGTAACTGCCCATGATCCTGAAGGGATGGAGAATTAGAGGAAAAAGGACTACAGTATAACCAGATCCTATTGCCTTCTTTCTCTCTTCTTTCTTTCTCTCTCTCTCTCACACACACACACATGCATGTGTATACCACATACACTCTGGCATTTTAAAAAAGATTTTCAAAGAGAAAGCACTTTCTCATAACTTTTATTATAGGGTATTGTTATAACTGTTCTCTTTAATATTGTTGTTCATCTTTTACTGAGCCAAATTTATCAATGAGACTTTATTATCAGTATCTATGTGGTGGTGGTGGTGGGGGGGGTCCTTCAGAAAGTTCATGGAAAATGCATATTACAAAAATATTGTGCATGGAATTCAAAATTTTGGCACCAAAATAAACATATTTTACAAACCAGCAAATGGCATCGTGGTTACATTGCTGGACTCCCATGTAGTTGACCACAGTTCGAGCCCCAGACCCAGTGGTTTAAACTCACACTGGGCACGTGTGCGTGCATGCCCAAGATCCTGAGAGGAGAGTGGAGGAGGAGGGATTGCGGCGTGGCCATCTCCCCTGGAGGGTGATTTCTCACTTTTTGTCTCTCTGTCTCTCTCTGTCTCTCTGGCAAGTACACACACCCTATAGCAAAAATCTCTCTAAAAACAAAATCAACTTATATTTTAATTCCATTTTTCTCCCCTACTTTTTTCCTTTTTCTACATGCACACGAGAGAGAGAGAAAAAAAGCACTCTCAATGGGCACAGATGTGCCACAATCCTTTTTCCTCTATTTCTCCACTCCTGGGACTGGCAGTTAGCATAATGGCTATGTTGCTGGACTCCTACATAGTCAACCCCGGTTCGCGTCCTGGACCCAGTGGCTTAAACTCACACTGGATGCGTGTGTGTGTGTGCGACCAAGATCCCAAGAGGAGAATGGAGGAGAAGGGATTGCAGCATGGCCATCCCCCTTGGGGGGTGATTTCTCGCTTTCTGTCTCTCTGTCTCTCTCTGTCTGTCTGGCGAGCACACGCGCCCTATAGCAAAAACCTCTCCAAAAAACAATATATATATATATTTCTCCACTACCTCAGGATTTGGGACACACATGCAAACATGCCGAACATGTTTTTCAAGCCACCAGGGCTGGGATCTGAACTGTGGTTGATCATGGGAGAGTTGGCTTCCTCTACACATTGCTAGCCTGCTGTGCTATGGGGCTAGCCCCACAAACTTTTAGAGTCACCTCATATAGGAAAAAACATAATATATACAGGGTTCAGTACTGTTTGCATTTTCATACAACCACTGGGGATTTTAGAATATGTTTCTTCTGGACAAGGGAAGGACTATTGAAAATATTTCAAAACATGTCACACATCATAAATATATAAAATTTTTGCTAATTAGAAAAATGAACCAAAAAAGAAAAGAAAAAAATTATATTATAAAACAACACAGATTTATGATTCTGCACAGAGTGGAAGCATTGATTTAATTAATTCCACTGGTTTCGTTGGCTCAGGACACTTACATAGCTAAAAGTACAACTTTTTTCTAGAGATTTTTGCTCTAGGGCATGTGTACTTGCTGAAGAGGCAGAGAGAGACAGAAAGTGAGTAATTACCCTCCAGGGGTAATGGCCACACCACAGTCCCTTCTGCCCCACTGTATCTTGGGATTCGGGGCACACGCGCACATGCTCTCATCGTGAGTTTCAAGCCACCAGGTCTGGGACTTGTACTGCGGTGGGAGCACGTGGGAGTCCAGTGCCTTAACTACTAAGCCATCTGCCAGACTCAAAGCATAACTTTTTAAATTATGTCATTATAGGGACCAGTAGTTGGTGTAATGGCTGTGTCACTGGACTCCCGTGTAGTCGACTGCAGTTCGAGTCCTGGACCCGGTGGGTGGCTTAAAACTCACACTGGGCACATGTACATGTGTGCCCAAGATCCCAAGAGAAGAATGGAGGAGAAGGGGTTGTGGCATGGCCATCCCCCCGGGGAGTGATTTCTCACTTTCTGTCTCTCTGTCTCTGTCATTCTGGGAAGCACACGTGCCCTATAGCAAGAACCTCTCCAAAAAAAAAAATAATATGTCCTTATAAATTGATTTTTGAAAGTTTTTTTTTGCTTTTTTTGTTGTTGGTGTTTGTTTGTTTGTTTGTTTGTTTGCCATAGGGTGTGTGTGCTCGCCAGAGAGAAGCAGAGAGAGACAGTGAGAGGTAAAGTGAATCATCCCCCGGAGGGATGGCCACACCACAGTTCTTTCTCCATTCCCCTCCTAGGATCTTGGGCACACACACCTAGCGTGATTTTTAAGCCACCAGATCCAGGACTCAAACTGCCATCAGCCATATGGGAGTCCAACACCTTAACCACTATGCCATCTGCTGCCACTCTTTTTGTTTGTTTGTTTGTTTGTTTGTTTGCTATAGGGCATGTAGGCTTGCCAGAGAGAAATGTGTGTGGGGTGGGAAAGAAAGTGAGAAATCACCGCCCAGGGGTGGGGTGGGGATGGCCACATCATAGTCCCTTCTCTATTCTCCTCTTGGGATTTTGGGCACAAATGCCCACACACCTGGTTTGATTTTCAGGCCTGTGGTTCCAGGACTCAGACAGCACAGTTGGTCATGTAGAATCCAGTGCCTCAATCTCCACACAACCTGCTGGCCCAGAGAGCTGCTTCTTTTCATAAACATAATACATCTAGGCCAGTTATGTTATATATTTTATTCCAGAATGGTAAAGGGGGTTTTCAAAACATTTGTTATGAAAGAAAAAAGGGGGCATTGACAATTACATCAGATTATGGGGGGAGGCTAAAAAAGGTGGCAGTGTTGGGACTGTGGGTTCAGAACCTGGGCTGATAGTCACATGCTAGATTTCACATATGAAATCTCATCCTCTCTGCTTGTCAGTGGGGTCCAGGAGCCCTCCTCCAACAAAGACCCTGTACTGGGGCCAGGGATGTAGAATCAGACCCAGTCGGCCTCTCACAAAGCCTCTCAAGTCTGAGGCTCCAAAAACACAGATTTACCAGCTGAGAAAATCCCTTGTTAACCTTAAATCAACACACCACACTAGGAGCCTTCTGATGATATTATTGGCTTCCAGGCTGATTCGTCAACCCACTCAGACAGCGTCTGACAGACATCCCTCAAGTTCTGGTGGCCAAGGAAACCTCAACTGCTGAAGCTGTGACCTCACCGGCTATCAGCATCCCTCCCAGCCCCCACATTCTAGGACGAGGGTTTCAAAAGTTGGTCCTACTCCGGGACCAGCAGTTAGCGTAATGGCTATGTCACTGGACTCCCACGTAGTCGACCGCGGTTCACGTCCTGGACCCGGTGGCTTAAAACTCACACTGGGCGCATGTGCGTGCGTGCCCAAGATCCCGAGAGGAGAATAGAGGAGAAGAGATTATGGCGTGGCCAATCCCCCTGGGGGGTGATTTCTCACTTTCTGTCTCTCTGTCTCTCTCTGTCTGTCTGGCGAGCGCACACGCCCTATAGCAAAAACCTCTCAAAAAAAAAAAAAAAAAAGTTGGACCTACTCTGTCTGAAGGATAGTGAGAACTCTAAGTCCAAAATGTATAAATAAATGCAGACGTTCTAAGAACTCCTTTTTATTTATTTATTTATTTACCATAGAGTGCATGTGCTCACTGGCTAGAGATCAGGAGGAAGTACCCCCCCCCATCCCGGTGGGGGCATAGCCATGCCACAGTCCCTTCTCCTCTCAGGATTTGGGGCATGCTTGTATACACACCTAATGTGTTTCTCAAGCTGCTGGGTCCAGGTCCAGGACTTAAACCACACAGTCAGCCATGTGAAGTCCAGCTCCTTTAACCACCATGCCACTGCTGGCCCAGGACTTCTTTCTTTGAAAAACCATGTTGACATTATGACCTTTCTACTGACTTTTTTTTTTTTTTTTTTTTTTGTATTAATATGACCTTGCAGGCATAGTGGTTAAGGAGCTGGACTTCTTCATGGTTGACTGTGGTTCAAGTCCTGGAACCAACAGCTTGAAAATCACACAAGGCATGTGTGTGTGCATGCCCAAAATCTCAAGGAAAGAATGGAGAGGGGATTGCGGCATGGCCATCCTCCCTGGCAGGGTATTTCTCACTTTCCCTCTCACTATCTCTTTCTCTGGAGAGCACATGCTCCCTATGGCAAAAACCTTAAAGAAGACAAAACAAACAAAGAAACTCTTACTTTTAGAAATAATGGTGATGGTAAAGGAGCTGGGATGTTTTCACAAATGCTCCCCCATCTCCCCCAGAGGGCAGGTGCTCTCACCAGAGACAGAGAAAAGGAGAAAGCATTCTCCAATGGGTGTGATCACAGAGCAATCCCTTCTCTATTTCTCTTCTCTGTCACAATTTGGGGTACACACACACACACGCACATGCCTGGTATGTTTTTCAAGCCAGTGGGCTAGGATTCAAACCACTTGGTCAGCCATGTGGGATCCAACTCCCTTAATCACTGGGCCACTGGACTGGCCCACATTCTTTTGTTTGTTTTTAAGGTTTTTTATTTTTTAAATTTCTTCCATAAGAGAGAAAGAGAGGCAGTAGTCCCAACAGATCTTAATGCCGTGACTTACCTCCCAGTCTCAACCAGCCCCAGATTATGGGCACGTGCTTGGCCCATGTACTCAGGGAGACCTTTGGATGTGAGCCCAGACGCTTCCTAGACAGGGAAGCCTCACAGCATTGGAGCTTTGCGTTCCACCACTGTGCCAGTGCGGGCCCCTATACGCCTCTTCCATGTAGCAAGATGGTTAGACCCCGCCTGGATGTCCTCTTTCTCCCATCCTAAGACCCAAAGGTTTTGTGATAGAAGGAAAAGACATGAAAACAGACAAGTCGGCTAACGTGGTGCAGGAGCCATGGCAGCCCCATGGGGCTGGCACAGTGAGGTCACAGAAAAGGGTGTGGTTAGCTCCCCCTGGTTAAACGTCACAAAAGTGATGATGCGCGTTCTGAGTCTCAGCCAATAGGGCTGCTTGCTGGGCAGATGGTGGGGTGGGAGGGCAGAAGGTGGGCTTGGAGATATGAGTGAAGGGCATGCCAGCCCATCAATGTCTCTTCGAGAGGAGCCATGTCAGGCGATGAAGTTGAGCACTCAGTGGAGGCTCAGGTACTGGCAGGCCTTTGGGGAGAGGGATGCAAACTAAGACCCGTGAACTCTAGCCTCTGAAACGGTGCCCTTGGCTTCAAGATTTGAAATCCTCAACTGAACCTAGGTACGTGGGTGAGTCAGGAGGTAACTTGTTGGTGGGGTGGACACCATTCCAGGAGTAGGGAGCCCCCTACATACACACACCTTGGAAAGCTCATTTGTAAGATTGTGAGCCACTGTGGGTCCCCTAATGTGACCGGGGACCTGATGTTGAGTAGAATGCTCCCCAGGGACCATCAGAAAGATGCAAAAATAGCAAGTGTGCTGAGAATGTTGGTACCCACCCTCTGTAAGAGGAGGAATCTAGAAGAGAAGTTTCCCCTTCTGTCTCTGGAGTTTTGTTCATGGGAATAAACTGACAATAGGTGAACAGGAGAAACAGGTCTATAAATGTATTAATGAGTGCAGTGTGAGAATGATATGGAATTTGAGATAAAGAGGGCCCCCAAAGACTGAGGCTTAAATAACCTCTTCATCAAGGAGAGAAAGATGCAGGGTTGGGTGGGGAAGATGAATGGACCCCTATTCTCAGACCATGGTCAGTGAACGATTCTCTTTGGGAGCTGGAAGGGACCAAGAAGTTATGGGAAGGCGAGGGGGCAGAACTGCACTGGAACAAAGGTTGTCTTACACAGGTGAAGTTCTTTGGATAATTTCTTAGAGCTGCCCTCAGAAGAATCAGGAAAAGACAAGGGCCAGGGGGTGGTGCAGTGGTAATGCAACTGGATCCACCTGGCAGAGGTCCTGAGTTCACATCCTGGTACCTCTCTGCACATGCCTTATGCCTGGGATCTTGGCGGGCTGAGATAGGATTGAGTCATATGTGAAGACACATTGGGTTAGGAGTGCTTCTCTATCTCTCAGTCTCATGAAAAATAAACAAACTTTAGGAGAAATGTGGGACCAGTAAATGGCGTAATGGTTATTTTATGGACTCCCACATAACTGAATGTGGTTCAAGTCCCAGACCTAGCAGTTTAAAACTCACGCAGGGCATGTGTACATGTGTTCCCAAAAGCCTCAGAGGAAGATGGAGGAGAAGGGATTGCAGCATGGCCATCACCCCCAGCCGATGATTTCTCACTTTCTTTCTCTCTGTCCTTCTGGCTAGTGTACCCACCCTGTAGCAAAAATATCTCTCTCTCTAAAAAATAGAGAGAGACAGAAAAAAGAAAAGGGACAGTCTTTATGGGCATAGTGACAATTCTATGGTTATTTGGTGAAATTCCTGTGCAGGGGAGATGGGGCAGGGAGAGGTTAAGACAGTTGTGTTTCTTTGGGAAAAAAGTTCCCTTATCAGATCAATAAATTCCAGACAGAGCTCCTTCCTACCCTTGAAGAAGGTGGGGGGTGGGCAACGAGACAAGGTTAGAGGGATCTGAATTCTGAGACAGCTCCTAAGGTCTTGGCATAGCAAATCTCCAGTCTTTGGGGAACCATTTTCTCAGCTCTGGCACCACCTATAATGAGATAACAAAAAAGACTCAGTCTGTAAACTTGAGGGTTAGGGGAAGTTAAGGGGCTTCTTTTTTTAGAATGATTTATTTAATTTTGGTTACTATTGTTGGTATTCTTCAGTCTGACCAGAAAGAGAGAAGGAGGGAGGGAGAGTGAAAAAGTAAGCTACCAGGTCCAGGACTCGAACCTCAGTCAGCCATGCGGAAGTCCAATGCCTTGACCACCATGCCACCTATTGCCCCTAATTAAGGGACTTCTTATTGGAACAAAATGAGATCTTACTTTTTGTAGCTCAATTTAATTTTATTCTGAGTTCATTTTGCTGAGTGGCATCAATGTTATCCCACACAACGTGGGGTGCCCTCTCCACTCCTCGAAGCTGCCTCACACCTCTGGGGGACTTATCAAGGGCTCATTATGGAGGGCTCAGCATCCTGCCTGTCTGCACAGCTTGCTGGTAGGTCACCCTCCCCTCCCAGTGGAGGGATATCCTCTGCCTTTGATTGCTCCCCATTACTTGTAGCTGCCTGGGGACCCCGCCTGTTCTCCGTAACTCACGCCTCCATAGAAAAGAGCACCTGGTGCTCTGATGGCTCCAGAGTCTAACTGGGCATATCAACTCCAACCTCAGGGCACGAAGGCCAAAGGTCCCCTCTCAGGAGACCATCGATGTCATTTATGGCCCAACCTAAGGAATCCCATCTTCCCTGGGGAAGGGTGTAGCTCTTACTCATTTTGCACTCTCCCTCTCCATCTGTAAGCAATTAGGTTAGTCCTTTCTATTTGCCCAAAAGCATAGGCTTTTGAAACTCCAAAGCCAGGAAAAGAATTTTTTCTTCCAACTTCATCACATCAAGCGACTCTGGGCTCAGCTGCTTAAAGGGGATAAAAGGAGCCATGGTTGGGTCTGGCTAATTCCTTAATGATTAAAACGAAACAAGGAAACATACCAGAAAAACCTCTGAACCACTGCTGTCACCCTGGCCTCCTGAGGTCTCTGGCAGGAGGTGGCCCTGCTGCACCCCAGCTTCTCTGGGATGGGCGTGGTCCCTCTGTGCTCACTCCAGTGCTCAGAGATTGTGTTTCATTGGCCAATTCACTATCTGGCTTCTGTATCTGGAGATGATGGAAGATTACAAATGAGAATAATGGCCTTGTCATTGGATCTAAAAATGAATCAGTATTGCAGGTTCATTTTTGACATTAAAAAAGTATCCTTCAACCACCAACAAACACTTTCTCCTCTAATTAGCTGTCATCTGTAGACTAACAGATTTTTCTATGCCTTTGCTTTTCTTTCAACACAAGATTTAGAAATAGGAGCTGCTCTTGGAGATGTAAATGTTTGTGTTTAAGAGATCAGGTTCTGGGCTAGCTGGTGGTACGGTGGTTAAGGCAGCTGGGTCCAACGTGGCCAATGACAGTCTGAGTTCTGGATCTGGCCAATTGAAAAACACGCTGGCGGGACGAGCAGTTAGCGTAATGGCTATGTCACTGAACTCCCATGTACCTGACCACGGTTCGAGTCCCAGATCCGGTGGCTTAAACTCACGCCAGGCATGTATGCATACTGGCCCAAGATCCTGAGAGGAGAATGGAGGAGAAAGGATTGCGGCGTGGCCACCCACTCTGGAGGGTGATTTCTCGCTTTCTGTCTCTCTGTGTCTCTCCGTCTTTCTGGCGAGCGCACACACCCTATAGCAAAAACCTCTTGGGGGGGGGGGTGGGGAGAAGGGATAGTGGTGTGGCCATGTTGGATCTGGTGTCTTCACCACCTTGCCACCAGCTGGCCCGCAGCCCAGCTTTTTAGTCATCATCACCATCATTGCCTCTAATGTTTCTTCAGAACATTTATTACAAACCTATACCTCTTTTAAGTTTTTTTTTTTTTTTTAATTTCTTCCATGACAGACAAATAGAGGTGGGGGAGAGGCACCTTCAATAGGGTCCTCATATTGTGATCTACCCCCAGCCTCACCAGCCCAGATCACGGGCATATGGCATCCTTCGGTAGGTTCTAAATGCTAGTGCTGGGCCAGTCAGTGGCATGGTGGTTAAGGCAGCTGGATTCCACATGGCTGACTTTGCATTTCAAGTCCTGGACCCGGGAGCTTGAAAAACATACCAGGCATGTGTGTGTGCATGCCCAAAATCTCAAGAAAAAAAAAATGGAGGAGCATATGTCCATATGAGTGAGACAGAAAGGAGATGAGAGAGGAAAGAGATGAGCACCCTCCGCAGGATCTGATCCTGTCATTATCCCCTTCCTCTAGTCTTCCAGCCCTTCAGATTTTGGGAACTCTTGCATATGTCTGGCATGTTTTAGTCCGACCAGGACTGAGATTCGACACGTGGTTACCAGGTAGGTTGTGACTTCTCCTGAGCATTGCTCAGGCATTGCTGCTGCACTATGGAGTTGGTCCTGGTGATAGATTTTCTACAACCATACACTGTTTACTCTCTTTTCTTGAATTTCTTAGCAAATTAACAAAACAAAACCAAAAACCTACTGGAGGAAAGGTGGTCCAAACCTAAATCTAAAAACACTCTCCACATGAGCACTCAAATAGACCATCAACCTGTCAGTTGCCTTTTGCACCTGAGGCTATGGCCGCTTGGAGTGAGATGAGCACCAGGATGGCAGGGGCAGTTCATTGGGCAAGCCAGGCTGCTCTGGAAAGTACTCTTCCAGCTGTACCCTCTGGGGATTCACTCTACTTTGAACATCATTATCCGATTTCCACATGATTTTATAAGATGCAGTGTAAATATTAGCCCAGGTACTTCTTTGCAAAATGAAGCCATTTAATCTGATGAAATATGGTCCATGGTGACAGATGATGTTTGGACAAGCTGATTTCACACAAAAGTCAACATTTATGGACTCCTGGAGCAGGTTCCTTTGCGGGCTCTGTTTTAGAATCCCATTCTACTTAGTTCGAGTCTCCATTAGAGAGTCAGAGACAGAAATGGGAGACAGGAGACCATCTTAAGAAACTTGCAGGCTGAAAGATCAAAGAGACTCCTGGCTGAGTAAACCTTGGTGGCTTTCCCATGGCCCATTTGGCCCTCTGAGGTGGGCTCTCAGAGTTCGCCTCCATCACCAAGCACTCCTGTTCTTCACCCACCTCAAGGGTGAACAGGGGAAGATCTTTCTTGCCAGAATCCTCCATAAAATATTCCTTGTTCCTTATCCATCTTTTGCCAGGGATATTTGCTCTTTTATTTAAAAAAAAAAAGTGAGGAAAGAAGCTGAAATGAGGCTGGGAGTCCTTACTTTCTATTCCACCTGTCCCTAGAGAAGAGGCACCCCATGCTCTGCTCCCCAGATGATCGCATCTGTCATAAGCAGCAAGCCTGAGGCCGTGTGCCAGGGCGCATCATTCTGCTGCTTAGGAAGCAAACTCTTGAGTGCCTCCTATTCAACCTCATCTTCCCCAAGCAGAGCCACCCAAGCTTATGCCTCTCATATCCAACGCAGTGAAGACTAGGAACATTTTTTCTGAAATATTGCCTTTCTTCATTCTACTTCGGCTCCCCTGCCCTTTCATAATTTCTCCTATACCCACATGCAAAACTCCTACTATCATTTAAAAATCAGCTGTATATGGTATAATTTGTGGTATCTGAAAATTTACCCATTTGGGGGCCAGTAGGTGGTTAAGGTGCTGGAATTCCATATGGCTGACATGGCTGACCGTGGTTCAAGTCCTGGACCTGGCAGCTTAAAAACCATGCCAGGTTGGGGACTGGCAAGTGGCGTGGTGGCTAAGGTGCTGGGCACTCCCACATGGCCAACCATGGTTCGAGTCCCGGACCGGGTGGCTTGCTTTCTCACTTCTCTCTCTCTCTCTCTCTCTCTCTCTCTCTTTCTCTCTCTCCCTCCCTCTCTCTCTCTCTTTTTCTCTTTCTGTGTGTGTCTTTCTGGTCAAATTAAAATAAATACATGAATGAATAAATGAAATTGAATAAAATAAATAAAAGAAAAAAAAAAACATGCCAGGTGTGTGTGTTGGGGGGTGTCCAAAATCCCAGGAAGAGAATGGAAGAGAAGGGATTATGGCATGGCCATCCCTACGTGGGGATTATTTGTCACTTTCCATCTTACTGTCTCTGTCTCTCCAGCGAGACCACCCATGCCCTATGACAAAAACCTTTAAAAGAATTCACTCATTTTAAGTATTTAGCTTGGTATGTTTTAATAGCTATAGAATGTTACCACAACTACACTTATGACACAGAGATCATTCTTGTCATCCAAGAAGATCCCTAGTGCCCTTGGCGGCCACTCCAGACCCCTGGTAATGCTGATCTTTGTGCTGTCCCTATAGCTTGCCTTCTCCAAGTTCTATGTAAAAGGAATCTTTTACATTAAAGAGATTTCATTTTTTGTGGTGATTTTTTAGCATAATATTTTTGAAGTCTATATAAGTTGTTGAATATATTATCAGTTTATTTCTGGGCCAGCCCGTGATGTGGTGGTTAAGGCAGTTGGATCCCACATGGTGGACTTCACAATTTGAATCTAGGACTCAAATAGACTCTGTGAACTGAAAAACTCACCAGGCACATGTGTGTGCTTGCCCAAAAGCCCCAAAAGAGAGAAAAATAGAGGAGAAGGGATTGTGGTGTGACCATCCTCCATGGAGAAAGTGTTTCTCATTTTCTCTCTCTCTCTCTCTCTCTCTCTCTCTCTCTCTCTTTTTCTATCTGTCTCTATCCAGCAAGTATATTTATCCTGTAGTAAAATTGGAAGAAGAGAAAGAAAGAGAGAGAGAGAGAGAGAGAGAGAGAGAGAGAGAAGCCTAGTGGTTAAGGGAGGCTAATCCCATATGGCTGACCAGTTGGTTCAAATCCCAGTCGTGGCAGCTTGAAACACATTCCAGGCATGTGTGTGTGCCGGTCCAAGATCCTGACAGGATAGAGATACGAAGAAGACAGGATTTGGACATAACCATGCCCTATTGGGGAGTACTTTCTCCCTCTGACAACACACATGCCCTCTGGCAAACTTCTTTAAAAAGAGAAATTAGAAAGTGTTAGAACAATTTTAAAGACCATTTAGCACCAGAGAGAGAGTTTCCTCTTAATGCCATCACATGACTGGGAAAGGTATTGAAAAGGGACCAGCTTCCTTGCTACCAGAAAAATTGTCTTGCCTTGCAGGGTCTGTTTGCCACCTCCCTCAGCTCTCAGCTCAGGTACCCTGGCTTTGTGCCGTACAATCTGGGAAACACTTCTGTCAGGCTTTAACCAGGGTCAGGCTCTCAGTCTGCCCTCTTAAGTCACCTTCCCTCTGCAGTGCTTTTTTATTTCTCAAGTCATTTCATCTATATATATTTTTCCCCCCCTTTGGAGAGGTTTTTTCTATAGGGTGTGTGCACTTGCCAGAAAAAGAGAGAGACAGAGAAACAGAAAGTGAGAAATTACCCCCCAGGGGGGATGGCCACACCATAATCCCTTCTCTTCTATTCTCCTCTTGGGATCTTGGGCACATGCGCACACACACCCGGAGTAAGTTTAAGCCACTGGGTCTCAAACCGCGGTCGACTATGTGGGAGTCCAGTGACATAGCCATTACACCAACTGCTGGTCCCATTTCATCTATTAACCTTGGTTTATTGGAGCTTCCAGATCAATTCCCTGCCTTTCCATTGCTCCACTCTTTTTTTTTTTTTTGGAGAGATTTTTGCTATAGGGTGCGTGCGCTCACCAGACAGAGAGAGACATAGACACAGAAAGCAAGAAATCACCCCCCAGGGGGGATGGTCACAACGCAATCCCTTCTCCTCCATTCTCCTCTCGGGATCCTGGGCACGCACGCACACACGCCCGGCGTGAGTTTTAAGCCACCGGGTCCGGGACGCAAACCGCAGTCGACTACGTGGGAGTCCAGCGACATAGCCATTATGCTAACTGCTGGTTCCCCGTTGCTCCACTTTTATATTACAAGAAACTCCAAGATTTCCTTTCCAAGTGGCTTCCAGATAGCCTTGTGTAATGGGAGAAATTGGTGGAAGACTGAAATACAGGAGGAGGAGAAAATCAGGGACATTTTTTCCTCTTGCTCTGCCTTGAGTGGTACCTTCAAGAGTGGCATGGGGTGGCCCTTTATGACTCTAACTCCTGCCCAACTACTCTCATCTCCATGAGATCACCTTCCTCAGGCAGCCACTGCTATGATTCTAGCTTCTGCCAACCAACAAGGGTTTCTGGTCTCTAATTCCACAGCCTTGAGATAAAAGGGTTCCTATTGTTACTAAGGTATGTTCTTCACTATCCTGTTTAGCTTTTCTTGTTTTTTTTTGTTTTTTGTTTTTTTTTTTCTTTTAAGAGGTTTTTGCCTTAGGGCATGTGTGCTTGCTAGAGAGAGAGACAGACACAGTGAGAGGGAAAGTGAAAAATCACCCCCCGGGGGGATGGCCACGTCACAATCCCTTCTCTTCCATTCTTCTGGGATTTGGGGCACATAGGCACATGTACCCAGCGTGAGTTTCAAGCCACCAGGTTCAGGACTCAAGCCACAGTCTGTCATGTGGGAGTCCAGTAACATAACCACTATGCCATCTGCTGGCCCTAAGCTTTTCATTTCTTCCATTTTCTGTGTCATCAATCCCTGTGTTAAATTCCCTCCATCAAAAGATCTAGAGCAGTTTCTTAACTCTGATACAAAGATGAACCAAGATAGAAATGAGTTAACCGACAGTTTTCAAAATCACTAGTGTGTAAATCAATCAGTTGCTATGAAAGTCACCAAGACCAGGGCTGGATGGTGGGGCAATGATGACATGTGATGTTCTGACAGACTGACTCACATGCAAGCTTCTGGATTTTCATTCAGAGACGTCCTTAAATACACCAGGCATGAGTGCACCCATAATCCCGGGCTCCTGGGGGTGGATAATGGAGTCAAGACCCTTTTGGGGTGCCTGTCTGTCTCTCTGACTCTCCCTTATGGCCTCTCTTGCTCATGGAAGAAATAAATACATAAACACTTTAAAAGAAAATTCACCCAAGACTGAGACCTCAGCTTTACCTGATTTTTTAAAGAATTATTTATTTAACTTTATTTATTACTATTATTATTATTTTCCAGTTTGATCAGAAAGAGACAGTGAGAGAAAGAGAGAGGGAAAGTGAGAAAGCAAGCCACCAGATCCGGGACTTGAACCACAGTTGGCAATGTGGGAGTCCATCACCTTTAACCCATTTAGAATATGGAAGCAGGAGGAGTATTCGACTCTCCACAGGCAGCCAGAAATCCCAATGTGCCCTAACAGTCCCAGCCTGGGCCCTGCTCCTCTCCCCCTCTCCTCCCCTACTGGTACCAGCCCTTCCTGGCTTGATTAGTTAGCCAGGAGGGACTAACACCTTTCTGTGGGCTCATCAAAAAATTGTTTCTCCTCTGTCCAGTGGGGCCTCTCATTAACAACCAGGAAGTAAAGAACAAGAGAGAAAGAGAGAGAGAGAACGGAAAAAGAGCGTGATCACAATGGGACTTAATTTACAGCCACTTAACTAGGTGGTTTTGTGAGACCTAATTCCCTTCATTATTTCTGAGCGTGCCACTGAGAATTTGAATGTGCACTCAGTTCTTACTTTCAATTGCAGGCGGGAATTGCCCTCCACCTGGGAGAGCCAGGGAGGGTGTGATCAGGCCAAGGCCAGAATGCCAAAGACTTGCCTAAGATTCTTGTCCTTTTGTCCTTGGAAATGGGTCACAACTAAAGAGGACAGAGAGGCGCTCTGGGAAGGCAAACCAGGTTGCAGATCGGTCTCGTGCTGAAGCAGCCACTCGTCCCTAAGAACACCGTTCTCTTTGTGTCCCTGAGACTTTTCATCAGCCTGCCTGGCTTGGAGGAGTGGCCTCCAGCCAGGCACACAGGGGGACCTCTCAGAAAGCACAATCTGCTTCCTCAGTCTTTCCATTTGTGACTTGTCCTTTTTATTTTTAAAGTTTTTGTGTGTTGTTGTTGTTACTTGTGTTGTTTTATTTTGTTTTGCTCAGAGGGCATATGCACTCAGGGAGGGGATAAAGTGACCCCTGTGGGGTATGATTACACTGAAATCTATTCTCTATCCTTTCTTCATCCTATGGGGGTTTTGGATGGTGTGTTTTTCAAGCCACAGGGGCCAGGATTTGAACTGCATGGTCACCCATGTGGGATCCACGTGCCTTAACTACCAGGCCACTAAGCAGCCCATCAGGTGATTCTATTTTATTTATTTTCAGTTTTTGCAATAGGGTGTATACACTTGCTGAGGGGAGAGAGAGAGTGAGAAATCATCCCCTAGAAGGATGGTCACATTGAAATCCCTTTACCTCCATTCTCCTCTCGGGATTTTGGGCACACATGCACATGTGCCCAGTGTGTTTTTCAAGTTGCCAGGTCTGGGACTAGAACTACTCAGTTGGTGATGTGGATTCCAGAGCCTTCGCCACCAGCTGGCCCCTCAGGTGCTATTTTACAGTTGAGAAACAGCAAGACTCAGAGAGGTAAAGTAACATGCCAAGGTCACACAGCTGCCTGTGGCTTGTGTTGCAAGAGCAGCGTTTAAACTCCTCAACCCAGAAGACAGAATAAACATCCAGTGAGGCAACGGTCAGCTGCTGGAGAGGCAGAGGGGAAAGTTCCAGCTGGGGGTGGTAGGAATGTGCTGACAAAGTTAGGCCAAAATAGCCAAACAAGAAGTGGAGAAGGAAGGACCCAACTGAGTGTTTGCTCTGCAGAACAGCTTATTGGTATGTTTAGAAGCAAGTACAGTGTTCCTCTTCCACCTGAAGGCTCTGTATGGAGTTTGTCCTCACTTTGAGGCTGTCCCGGGAAGCTGTTATTTCTTGTTTAACACATACTCGATGGATCAGCCACTATGGACCGGGGTTTCCTGTGAGCTGGGATTAAAGGAGGCACCTATATAGACAAGGCAGGATCTCTACCATCAGAAAATCTACAGGCTGGGGGAACCAGCAGTTAGCGTAATGGCTATGTCGCTGGACTCCCACGTGGTTTGCGTCCCGGACCCAGTGGCTTAAACTCACGCCGGGTTCATGTGCATGAGTACCCAAGATGAGAATGGAGGAGAAGGGATTGTGGTGTAGCCATCACCACTGGGGGGTGATTTCTCACTTTCTGTCTCTCTGTCTCTCTCTGTCTTTCTGGAGAGCGCACGCGCCCTATAGCAAAAAGCCTCTCCAAAAAAAGAAAAAAGAAAAGACAATCTACAGTCTAAAGGAAAGAGGGGCATTTATTCATACAGAAATGACCAACATACCTAAGAAGAATAGTGAGCAAACTGTTAGAGACACATAAAGAAGAGCTATCAGGGAAGACTTTGCTAAGGAGGTGGTCTTTGAGCCAGACCTAGAAGAGGGACCACTAGGTGTGCAAGTAATGGACTGATAGAAAGACTAGCCTAAGCTGAGGAAACGGCCTGGAAGCAAAGGTTTGGAGGAGAAAAGGCAGGGAATGGCCAGGAGAGGTGAGAAGCCAAAGGTGGCTGGATTATGAGCTGTTTAGGCTGGTGTAGAAGAGCCCGAGAAGGTCATTCTGGCCAGAGGATGAAAGGTCTTAAGAAGAGGTCTCTTTCACATGAGAGAATGTGTGATATTACAAGCTTTTCATTAGTGATAACCTCAGTACTTTGATATCATTATCTCTAACCCATAGAGCACTGTTCTGGGGCTGGTTCCATGGCCTGGTGGTTAAGAAGGTGATTGGATCCCACATAGCTGACCGTGTGGTTCAAGTCCCAGACTCAGTGGTTTTGAGAAACATGTCAGGTATGTGTGTGCAGGCCTGCCAAAAATCCCAAAGGGAGAGAGAGAGAGGGAATTGAGGCATGACCTATGAAAGGGTGTGTTTCTCTATCCATCTCTGTCTCTCTGACTCTGGCAAGTGTACATGCCCTCTGGCAAAATGTTTTTTGAAAAAACACTGTTCTGGGAAAGAGTTAGACTCCTCATTTCACATATGAAGACACCAAGGATTGTAGCAATTTTTACACTACACTTCCTTCCTCCTCTACCATTAGCAAGAGTCCCTTCCTAGAGGACACTTCTGTTCCCCTGAGTACAACCTATTCCACCCACAAGGTCCTTGAGACTAAATAAAAGTGCCTTCTCTCCAAGAGAGTTGCTGCTCAGCGAAGCATGGTGAAATGAACAGGGCATAGATCAAAAGGCAGGTGACTGGGCTCCACTGAACCCTGTCACCAAACATGTGGCCTTGGCAGGCTACTTCCTCTCTCTAGGTCTTGGCTTCCTTATCTGTAAGGGAGGAACTGAACTAAAGATCTACCCACTCCAGAGTCTGTGAGTAGCCAAATGGGCCCAAGAACACAGAGAGAGAGAATGGAAAGAGCATGAGACCATTTCTAGGTTTTAGATTTTTTTGTTTGTTTTAAAGTTTATTTTACATCTTTCAGAGAGAGGTACACTTGACAGATGTCGCCATACCATGGTCCTTCCACCAGCTTCCCAGGTAGCCAGGATCACAGGGGAAGTCAGCATGTTTAGGTCTACCTGGGGTCCAAACCTGGGTATCCCATATGGCTTCCGTATTGCCAAGCAGTGCCCTACTGCCTATGCCACCACAGCTAAGCTTTTAATTTAGCTTAGTTTTGTTTTGTTTTTAAGAATTACTCATTTTAGGGACCAGGTGATGGTGTCATGGTTACATCGCTGAACTCCTATGTAGTCAACTGTGGTGTGAGTCCCAGACCCAGTGGCTTAAAACTCATGCCAGCAACATGTGCATGGGTGTCCAAGATTCCAAAAGAATGGAGTAGAAGGGAGTGCAGCATGGCCATCTCCCCAGGGGGTGATTTCTTGCTTTCTGTCTCTGTCTGTCTCTGTCTGTTCTGTGAGCCCATGTGCCCTGTAGCAAAAGAATCTCTCTACAAAAAAAGAAAGCAAGAAAGAATGATTTACTTTATTTGATAATAATTATTTTTATTTTATTTGCTAAAAGGCATGTGTGCTCATCAGAGAGAGAGAGAGAGAGAAAGAGAGAGAGAGAGAGCAAGCCACCAGGTCCAGGACTCAAACTGTGGTCAGCCATGTGGGAGTCCACCACTACAACCACCATGCCAACATGGCCCCTTAGGTATTTTTAAAGTGTTTATTGGACATTATGCCTCATGTCAAAGATGGGACATGGAAATGAATAAGTCTCCTGATAACCAATGAAGGAAAAAAGCAAGTAAAATGAAAGGTGCAGAGGCGTTGAGAGTATGTGGAAAGAGTAGGGCTCAAAGTTAGGCTGGAGGGGGCCCAGGAGGGCCTTAAAGCTTCACTGAAGCCTTGTAAAGGAAGGATGGGGAGGTTTTGCCAGGTGGCAGGTCAGTTCCAGGCAGGAGGAACAGGTGCAAACATGGAGGGAGGCAATCACCTGTGGCATTTAGATATGACTGTGGAGAGGGAGTGGGGCAAGGAGGAGGAGATTGGACTGAGTGGCCAACCTGGCCTCACAGCCAGAGAAGTCCTGACCCAGCGGATATGCCCAGAATCCCTGGTCCTATCAATGATTGGTGGCAGCTGGTTAGAGTGCACCGTGTAGATCCCCAGTGAGGATCCTATTGTCCTGTGTGGAGGCAGAGGTGGCTCATTACAGACTGTAGCCTACTCAGGAGCTCCAGGAGGCAGACAGAGCTCAAGCAGGAATCACATAGGGCCTGGCTGGTTAAAGAAACTAGGGCACATGCTCTCTGCTAGATGTAGTTCTCCAAAGTGCAGCTCAGCCATACAGTATCAAAACTATCTATCATAGAGACAAAGAGAAGGATAAGACAGCAGGGACTCAGGACCCAGGGCCCTCTCCAAGCCAAGTGTAGACATTCAATAAATAACTCCATAAATTACTTTTTTACATATCAATGCCCCATTTCCACAAGTAAGATTGGTGATGCCTGGGACCAACAGGTGGTGTGGTGGTTAAGGCACTAGACACTCCCAAATGGCTGACCACAATTAGAGTCCCAGACCTGGTAGCTTGCTTTCTCACTTTTCTTTTCTGTCTCTCTCTGGTCAAATTAAAATAAATGAATGATTAAATAAAATAATTCTTAAAGAAAAAAGAAAAGATTGGCGATATCTCTGCCATCTTTATAGTATCCTTAACCTTTGACCTAGATAAAATAAAATAAATAAATAAACTAGAAATGAGTAAGGCTATATTTATTTAATTTATTTACTATTAGGTTTCTTTCTTTCTTTTTTTAATTTTTTTTGAGAGGTTTTTGCTATAGAGCGCGTACGCTCTCCAGAAAGACAGAGAGAGACAGAGAGACAGAGAGACAGAAAGCGAGAAATTACCCCCTGGGGGAATGGCCACACCGCAATTCCTTCTCCTCCACTCTGTTCTTGGGATCTTGGGCACACATGCACACACACCCAGCGTGAGTTTAAGCCATGGGGTCCGGGACTTGAACCACGGTCGACTACATGAGAGTCCAGCGACATAGCCATTACACCATCTGCTGGTCCCTAGGGTTATTTATTTCTTCTATGAGTGAGAGAGACAGAAAGAGAGAGAAAAGAGAGAGGAACTCTCAACAGGACTTGATGCCCAGCCTCAGCCAGCCCCAATTGTGAGCTCATATGTGTCCAGCAAATGCAGGGGAGGGGTCTTTGGAAGTGAACCCAGAACTTCCACATGTGAGTCAGGTTCACAGAGTGTTTTACCACTGTGAGTTTTACCACTATGCCACCACCCAACCACTATGCCTCCTGCTTTGAAGTTATACAGAACATGATGGTTCTAAATCCAACGGGGCTGCTTCCTGCTCTGAGACCTTGAGAAGTCACTCACCAGAGTCTCTGACTCTGGAGAACAGGGATGATCATACGTTGGCCAAAGGGTTGGGAAGATGATTGAGGCTGTCTCTGGATATTAACTCCCACTCCCTAGCACTCCACTGAGGCAGCTATAGCGAATGTTATTGTGATCTTTGAAAGGATGAGGAAGTGGACCTGAGGTAAGACTTCCGCTATCTGGGTTTCCTGTTTCTTCATCTGTAAACAAAGGTGCTCGGCTACTTCCCTTTGCTTCTGCTTGGAAGAGCTCAGTGGCCATCGCTTTCCACAAGGAAAGCCTCTGGTCACTGGCTTCCGAGGAAACTGCCTGCCAATGGAAGTGATAGAAACATGTGGCCTATGTTCATAGACTCCAAGATTTAGAGCCAAAGTTCATGGATCCATCCATGAATGGGCCTCAAGTGGCCCAGGAGCCTCTTACATTTGGTGCAAAATGTTGTAAAGTACATATTTTGTTTTTGTTTTTTGCTCTTTGTTTTAATTGCCAGAGGGCACATGCACTGAGAGAAACAGGAGAGCTCTACTCCCCTAGTTGGGGGGTGGTCATACTACAATCTCTTGTCCTCCAGTTCTTTGTCCTGTCAGGAGTTAAGGCATACATGCACAGATGCCTGGCATGTTTTTCAAGTGCTAGGGCCAGGATGGCATTGCAGTTGGCCATGTGGAATCTGGCTCTCCTAACTACTAGGCTTCAAGGACAGCTGAGGAGGTCTATGCTAATTCACAAAATCAGCCAATTATCCTGAAGAGTTTGCAAGATTTACACTGAGTTTCTCAAGCTTAGTGCAGTGTAGATGTTTGTGGAGTCAAAGAAATGAACATCCGTAGTTGACATCATCCTTTACTTGTGTGTTTTATCCAAAGTATGAAAAAAAAATAGGAATTAAGGATGTTGTAATCAGTTCCATAGCAAACGCCAATAATTTTTAGGTTTCTATTCATTTATCAACTTTTATTAAAGTTCCCAGATTCTTCTATATTCTCCATCCTTCATACTTCCTACAAATGCTAATGAACATAAACTGCTTTTTTTTTTTTTGAGAGAGAGATTTTTACTATATGGTACATATACACTCTTCATCAGGGAGTGTACCATATAGCAAAAATATGGGATACCTTCTCTCTATCTCTCATCTTTTTTTGAGAGATAGAGAGAAGGTAAGAAATCAGTGCCCAGGGGTGTAGAGGATGGCCATGCTGCAACCCCTTTTCTTCCATTCTCCTCTCCAGATTTTGGGCATGCACACGCATGTGCCCAGCGTGAGTTTCAAGCCACCAGGTTTGGGACTCCAGTAGTGGTCAACCATCTGGGAGTCCAGTGCCTTAACCACTATGCCACCTGCTGGCCCCTAAACTGCTTTATAAACCATAAAATATATTCAACTAATTTTGTCTAGAGTGGGGCCAGCAGATGGCGTAGTGGTTATGTTGCTAGACTCCCATACAGCAGCTAACTGTGGTTCTAGTCCCGAATCCAGTGGCTTGAAAATCACGCTAGGCATGTGTGTGTGGTTGCCCAAGATCCAGAGAGGAAAATGGAAAAGAAGGGATTACAACATGGCCATCCCCCAGGGGGATGATTCCTCACTTTTTCTCTCATTCTCTCTCTTTTTCTGGCAAGCGTACCTGCCCTATAGCAAAAACCTCTAAAAAATTTTTGTTGTTGTTCAGAGCATTTTTGAGATTTTCTTAGCATCCTTAAAAGTTGTTGACACTGGGACCAGCAGTTGGTATATGGCTATGTCGCTGGACTCCCATGTAGTCGACCACGGTTCGAGTCCCAGACCCAGTGGCTTAAGCTCACACAGGGCTTGTGTGCCCAAGACCCCAAGAGGAGAATGGGGGAGAAGGGATTGTGGTGTGGCCATACCCCTTGGGGGTGATTTCTCGCTTTCTCTCTCTCTGTCTCTCTGTCTTTCTGGCGAGCGCATGCACCCTATAGCAAAAATCCTATCAAAAAAAAAAAAAAAAAAAAAGGCATTGATACTTCTCCCAAGACACAGAAAAGTCGGGGTTTGGAAACACTATATCCCACTCCAGGAAATAAAGATTAAGGTAAAAAAATAAATAAATAAAATTAAATAAACCAAAAAAAATCAACCTTTAAAATGCAGCCAGTCGCATGGTGGTTGAGGAAGCTGGATCCCACATGACCGACTATGCAGTCCAATTCCTGGACCTGGTGGCTTGAAAAACTTGCTGGATGTTAAGACCACAAGATGGTGTTGTGGTTACACCACTGGACTCCCACATGGTCAACCATGATTCAAGTTCCAGACCCAGAGGCTTGAAACTTACACGTAGCATGTGTGTGTGTGTGCTCAGAATCCCAAAAAGAGAATGGAGGAGAGGGATTGCAGCATGTTCATCCGTGCTAGGAGGTGATTTCTCACTTTCTGTCTCTCTATCTCTCTCTCTCTCTGTCTGGAGAACACACATACCCTATAGCAAAAAAATCTCTCTCTGAAAAAAAAGAAAGAAAAGAAAAACATTCTGTGTTTGTGTGTGTGTGTGTGTGTGTGTGTGTGTGTGTGTGTGTATGCTCCAAATTCCAAAGGGAGAATGGAGTAGAAGAGATTATAGCATGGCCATTCTCTCTGGGGGGTGATTTCTCATGTTCTCTCACTGTCTCTGTCTCTCTTTGGGGAGTGCATATACCCTAAAGTACATTTTTTAAAAATTATATTTATTTTAGGAGAGAGTAAGCTAGACAAATATGCATGACAGGCTCTTGCCATGCCACAATCCTCCCTCCAACCTCCCAGCCAGAATAGTAAGTGCATACAGGCCATACCCAGCATGCTTGAGTCAACGCAAGAGCCAACCTTGGCCTGCCTCATGGCGCTAGTATCGCAGTGGTATCCTCTGGCAATGCCACTATCCTCTGGCAATGCCACTAAAAATGCATTTTAGAGTCTGTTTTCCTAGGAACTTTTTTGTTTCTCTAGGTGGCTTTTGTTTGTTTGTTTGTTTGTTTTTATGGCTATAGGGTGTGTGCACTTGCTGGAGAGACAGAGAGAGTGAGAAATCACCCCCCAAGGGGGGGATGGTCATGCAGCAGTTCCTTCTCTTCTTTTCTCCTTTCTTTCTCTTTTCTGGATTTTGGGCACATATGCAAATGTGCCCAGCATGATTTTCAAGCCATCGGGACTCAAACTGTGGTTGACCATGTGGGAGTTCAGCACCTTAACCACTGTGCCGCCTGTTGGTCCCTTCCTTTTAAAGGCAGAGTCCGTTAGAACTTTTATAGGTTTTGGTAGTATCATTTTGTAGCAAAGGCAAAGAGTTGCTCTAGCCTCGAAACATCAAAATTTCCTTCTAAGCTCTACTTCAACCCTTCTAGACTGTATCATACCACTTAGCACTTATTTACTATCTTGTATTGTTTATAACATTATTAAAATAATAGATGCACGTGATAATAAATTAAATAGCTCAGAGTTACTAATGACAACAGTCTCTCCCATCCCACTCCTGCTCATCACAAAAGCAGTCTCTTAAAATGCTAGAGATTTTAGTCCTCTGGGTGGTTAATGCTACCTTAGAGGACATTCATTGACTCACACTGTGAAACAGGAGACTCGCACTCACTCCCTCCACCTCCCCTCCACTCTAGTATTCTCAATGTTCAGTAGTTCTAATATTACTTATACTTCTTCTACTGGTTACCATTGTAAATTGAAATATTTAGGACTTTCTTTTCCATCAACCTGACATGCCTCCTTAACTCCTCTCTTTGTAAGACAGAACCCTTTCCCTTTTTCTCCACTTTTTCTTCCACCTTTCTTACTTATTCTCTTGTCAACAGCACTTAAAAAACAACAGCAAAACACTTTATCTCATAGCACATCAAAAAGAAAAGTGCACATATCATAAGAGCATAGCTTCATAGAAATTTTTTAAATAGTTATTTATTTATTTATTTTAATTCCATTTGTTATTATTTTTAAAAATTTAACTAGAGTGGGACCAGCAGTTGGTGTAATGGCTATGTCACTGGACTCCCATGTAGCCGACCGTGGTTCGGACCCAGTTGCTTAAACTCACACCGGGCCCGTGTGTGTGCGTGCCCAAGATCCCAAGAAGAGAATGGAGGAGAAGGGATTGCAGCGTGGCCATCCCCCCTGGGGGGTGATTTCTCACTTTCTATCTCTCCATGTCTCTCTGTCTTTCTGGAGAGCACATATGCCCTATAGCAAAAACCTCTCAAAAAAAAAAATTTTTTTTTTTTTAACCAGACAAAGAGAAAGGAAAAGTGAGAAAGCAAGCCACCAAGTCCAGGACTCAAACCACAATCAGCCACGTGGGAATCCAGGGCCTTTAACCACCACATCACGTGCTGGCTTGCTTGATAAGTTTTTAAAACTGCCCCCAAATGCATGCACTCACCAGAGAAAGAGAAAAATGGAGAGAGGGAGGGAGGGAGGGAGGAAGGAAGCACCTCCCAATGGGAGGTAGTCACGCTGTAATCCCTTCTCCATTTCTTCATCCTGTTAGCATTTGGGGCATGCACACACATGCGCCTAGTGTGTTTTAGAGCCAGCAGGGCTGGGACTTGAGCCATGGGTGGCCACGTGGGATTCGACTTTTTATGCACAACACTTAACCGCTTTACACTATAAGGCTAGTCTTTGATGAATTTTAATAAATAGAGCATAGCTATGTACCAGCAACCAGATCAAGAAATAAAGTATCTCTGCCTACAAAAAGCATAGCTCATTGGTGCTAGGAGAGTCTCAAAGGTGCTCAAACCAACTTTAATACATGGTGTTTTTTCTCTGTTATGATGGAGCTTGTGTGCACACACATGTGTTCTCCACAGGGAGGTCAGGACGAGGAAAGAGGGCTGTGTTTGTGTCTAGCAAGTGGGAGTCCAGGGCAGTAACTATGCAGCTCCTCTGCAGGAGGGTGCCTTGACAGAGGGTCGCTGAGTTCTGGAGATGACAGAGGGTCACTCCAATCCAGGCAGTACTAGGTGGATGCTCACTGGACTCTAAAGCTGTATATCTTGGAACTAGCAGATGGCTTAATGGTTACATCGCTGGACTCCCATGTAGTCGACAATGATTTGAGTCCCAGACCTGAAGGCTTAAAACTCACACTGGGCACATGTGCATGCATGCCCAAAATCCTGAGAGGAGAAGGGATTGCAGCTTGGTCATCCCCCTGGGGGGTGATTTTTTGCTTTATGTCTCTCTGGTGAGTGTACGTTCCCTATAGCAAAAATATCTCTCTCTTAAAAAAAAAATCTGCCTATCTCTTCTGCCTTTCCATTGAGAATGGTGACCACTCAGCTGTGACTGTCCATCCATCCTCCATTGCTAATAACTATGGTCCTGGCCTTGGTGGCCTCTTCTCCCAGCCCAGGCTGTGATGGGTCTATGGGCTCTCTCCGATTCTCAACATCTTCTCACCAGAACATGAAGGAACTTCCAGCTCCCTGAGTGCACACCTCAAGAGCCACAGTGCTCTGTTAGAGACTAGTTTTGTAGCTGCCCTTAACACCACATTCTCGCCATTTCTCCTATGTCATGTGTAAAATGGTGCCAAACCAGAGGAGAGGGTTCTCCTCAGGGCTGGCAGGCTGCCCCAGACCACACCCGGGGAAGCAGATCTTAAGCCTCAGTATTTTTAGGCTTCCTCATACACACTGGATGAATCCAAAGCGTCTTCTCTTGAGACATAGCCCCCAAAACCAGGGAACACGAAGGGCCTAACTCTCGCCCCACCTCATGCTCCCCTTTTCTCACAATTTTTGGAAAAGGAAAGACTAGGCTTCTCACCTCCTCCCATGTGACCAAGATTGCCACCTTTCCACCGAGCTGTCCCTCCTCTCTGACTCCACTTTCATAGCTTAACTTGGGCTGTAGACAGGGTCTCTGCAAAGAGAGACACCAGACCACCCATAAGAACACATGGAGTATTTCAACATATCAGACGGGTACAAAGTTAACCCAGATAAATGAGAAAAGAAGAAATATTTGCTATAAAGATACAGAATATCTCTTGACCCCAAAGACGAGGAGTGAAGCAGACATGGCAGGATAAGGCTGCTTCGCGAGCCCCTTCAGTGACTAACACAGCAGCTCTCAGTCTCAATACAGGTTCCCTGGAGAGAAATAGGCTGCCCTTGGGCCCTGACCAGGGGATGGGATTTTAAGGCACAAACATGGCTTCCAGGGGACCACATCGAAGAGAATGCTGTGGGGACAGTTTTGTTAAGAGCGGCAATTTTTTCTGAGTTTGAAAAGCACCTGTCAAATGTGTTGACTCTGATGAGACCCAAATAACTGATGAAAAGGAACTTAGAGGTGTTCTCAGAGCCTATAAGTATACCTCATTACCTATGAGAATGGTCTAAATTGTTTTTAGCCAATATTCAGTGTAAACTTGGGCCTTTCCAATGCCAGTGCACACTTTAAAATAGCTAAAAAGCATATTTTATGTTGTATATATTTTATTACAATTTTTTACAGGATGTTGGATGAGAATTCTCAGCATTATTGGTACAAGGTTGCACTCTCTGTTATAAATAAAATGCATACAAAATCTTTAAAAAAAAATACAGAAGCCAAGCCTGCTGAAATTATTGCATCATTAGTTCGATTCACTTTCTTCATGAACAACAAACAAGCATGTGTAAAAAGGAGAAAAGGAGGGAACCAGCAGTTAGCGTAATGGCTATGTCGCTGGACTCCCACGTAGTCGACCGCGGTTCGCGTCTCGGACCCGGTGGCTTACAACTCACGCCGGGCGCGTGTGCGTGTGTGCCCAAGATCCCGAGAGGAGAATGGAGGAGAAGGGATTGTGGCGTGACCATCCCCCCTGGGGGGTGATTTCTCGCTTTCTGTCTCTATGTCTCTCTCTGTCTGTCTGGCGAGCGCACGCACCCTATAGCGAAAAACCTCTCCAAAAAACAAAAAAAAAAAAAAAAGGAGAAATATCAACCTGTAATTATATGAAAAGTAATTCAAAGTGTGGGGAGATTACTGTGTGGCGAGGTTCCTCTTTAAGACATATCACTACTGCTGGGTGTTTATTTCTGTTTAAAGATGATTGCTACGAGGACCAGCAGATGGCCTAATGGTTACGGTCTGGACTCTCACGCAGTCCACCGTGGTTGGAGACCCTGACTGGCAGCTTAAACCTTACTCCAGGCGTGTGTGTGAGTGTACACAAAACCCCAAGAGGAGAATGGAGGAGAAGGGATTGCAGTGTGGTCACCCCCCTGGGGGCTGATTTCTCACTTTCTGTCTTTTTCTGTCTCTCTAGCGAGAACACATACTATTAGCAAAAATCTAAGGAAAAAGATGATAGCTATGCCCATGCATGAAGTTATTAGGTAGAGTCTTTCGTGTATATTGATCTGTATCTAAGGATATGGTTATTTGGGTGATTGAGTTCCCTGGATGAAAGGAAATTCACCAGATGCAACTGGAATCAATAGACTCTGAGAGAGATTGATGCCAAATCTCTAAGGTAATATCATTATTATGATCTTATTTTTTTAAAAAGTTTATATTTGATTTAACAATTCTAATCCTAGCTGTGTAACCAAGAGAATTGAAAATGTACATCCACATGGCTATTGTATAGAGCCAGCTGGTGGCAGCTTGGTAGTTAAGGCGTCTGAATTCTACACAGTCAACTTTGAGGTTCAAGTCCTAGACCCGGTGGCTTAAAAAAAAAAAAAATACACTAGGCACATATACATGTATGCCCAAACTCTTTCAAGAGGAGAATGGAAGAGAAAGGACTGCAGTGTGGCTGCCCCGCCCCGAAGTGGTTAATTTCTCACTTTCCGTCTCTTACTGTTTTTCTCATGAGCAAAAAAAAAAGAGAGAGAGAGAGAGAGAAACATAAATCATACATGTTCATAGCAGCTTTATCTATAATAAACAATAACCAAACAGTGGAAACCACCAAATATCCATTGATTAATGAATGAATAAATGAAATGTGAGAATCAATGAAATATTATTCATTAGTAAGAAATAATGAAGTATTGATACATGCTACAATCTTTATAAACATTAAAAATATTAGGCTAACTGAAAAACATAAAAGATCTCATATTGTAAGACTTACATGAAGTGTTCAGAATAGGCAAATCTATGTAGATAGTAGATTAGTGGTCGCCTAAGGCTGAGGAAAGCGGGGATGAAGAGTGACTGCTCTCCCAGATTCTGTGGCACATTCTTATACCAGATGTGGTGCTAGAAGCCATGTGGCCAACATGGGTTCAGATCCCTGTCCCAGTGGACCTGAAACATACAAGGCATATACGTGCACGCTGAAGATCTTGGCGAGTTGGAGGGCTAGGAAGGGGACTAGGAGACACTGTTGGTGATTTCCTCTCTCTGAATACATACCCTCTATCATAAATAAACAAATTATAAAATTTTAAAAAATAAATAAGAGTGACTGCTAATGGGTACAGAACTTCTTCTCAACGGGAATATTTTAAAAATAGGGCCAGCCTTGTAGCACAGTGGTTAAGTGTGTACATAGGAACCTGGATCCTATGCGACGAGAACATGGCTAATTGCAATTCAAATCCCAGCCGCAGGTGGCTTGAAAAACACACTGGGGGACCAGCAGATGATGTCATGGTTGCATAGTTGGACTCCCATGTAGTCAACTGTGGTTTGAATCCCAGATCCAGAGGCCTGATATTCACACAGGACGTATGTGCATGTGTGCCCAAAGTCCCAAGAGGAGGATGGAGGAGAAGAGATTTCAGCATGGCCATCCCCTTGTGGGATGATTTCTTGCTTTCTGTTTCTCTCTATCTCTTTGGCAAGCACAGGCACCCTGTGCATGTTTGCCCCAAATCCTGATGGGATGAAGAAATGGAATAAGAAAAACCATGGTGACTATGTCCCATTGGGGAGTGCTTTCTCTCTCTCTCTATTTCTCCCTTTCTCTCTCCCACAAGCATGTGTGCCTTCTGGCCATTAAGAAAATAGATTATGGAGCCAATGTTGTGGTAGTTAAGGTGACTTGATCCCGCAAGATCAGCTGTGCATTTTGAGTCCTGGACCCAACAGCTTGAAAAACATGCCAAGAGTGTGTGTGTTCAGGCCCAACATCCTGAGAAGAGAATGGAGAGAAGGAATTGGGTTGTGACCATCTCCCTATGTGGGGGGCATTCTCTCTCTCTCTGTCTCTCTCTGTCTCTCTCTCTCTCGTAAGTGCACATGCCTTACAGCAAAATTTTTAAAAAAAGAAAATTGTGAGAACCATTGCACAATTCTGTGACAATACTAAAAACCATTGAATTGTACATTTTAAAAAAAATTGCATCTACCCAAGTACTTGGTTGGGAAAGCTCTTGCACATCAATGTTTATTGTAGCATTATGTACGATCACTAAGACATGGAACCAACCCAAATGTCCACAAACAGATAAATGGATTAAAAAAGTGTGGCACATACACTCTATGGAATACTATTCAGCCATAAAAAACAACAAGACCCTGGCATTTGATAGAAAATGGTCAAATATGGAAGATCTATTGCTGAGTGAAGCAAGCCAAGATATGAAAGAAAGATATTGTATGTATCCACTTAATATATACTGACTATCCTCACTTTATGGTAGAGATGAAAATATTGGAGGGCATAAAAGCAATGAAAATAGTTATGGACGCTGAAGACAGTGTGGAATGGGGTGGGGGGGACGAAGAGCATAGAGAAGGATAGCAAGAGAACAAATAGCGAGGCATGACATTACTGGGACACAGAAATGGTTTATTACCTGTTGAAAACATGTATAGTATTCTCAACTGGACTGGTCTGAGAAGTATTTCATATTGGATAAATTCTCTTTACAAGTCAAATGATATATAGTGATTGATTGTTGAAAAAATAATGAGAATAAATGATGATAATCATCTGAAAAAAATTGCTACAGGGCACGAAAGCTTGTCAGAGAGAGACAGAGAAAGAGCAGGAGGGAAAGTGAAAAAGCATCTCCCGTGGGGAACAGACACACTACCACAATTCCTTCTCCTCCATTCTCCTCTTGGGATTTTGCACACACCCACACAGGGACCTAAAATGTTTTTTCCAAACAACTCGGCCCGGAACTTGAACTATACAGTTGGCCATGTGGGATCCAGCCACTTTAATCACTGTGCCACTGACTGGCTCCTGAACTGTACATTTTAAATAGGCGGATTATAGAGTATATGAATTATATCTCATTAAAGCTGTTGCCATACATGTCAATAAAAGTACATAAATCGAAGAACTCTGCATTTGAGGACTAAGGGAGAGTGAAGACCAAAGATGTGTCTGAATCTGTTCTACTACAAGTATGCATTCCCTATGGGTTACAACAGGGGTACTCAACCCCGGGGCAGACCGGTGCTGTCCATGTGAATGCTGGGCAGCTGTCGAGCAAAGGAGGCTTCATCTGTGTTTGCAATCACTCCATTACTCACATTACCACCTGGGCTCCACCTCCTGTGGATCAGCAGCAGGGTCTGGATTCTCATGGGAGTGCCACCCCTATTGTTGGGTGAATATTTCATTGTATATTGCAATGTGATAGTGGTGGAAATGGGATGCATGATGGATGTGGTACACTTGGATCATTCTGGGACACCCCCTACACACACACACACACACACACACACACACACACGTGTCTGTGGAGAGATTGTCTTCCACGAAGCTGGTCCCTTGTGCCAGGAAGGTTAGGAACCACTGGGTTATGGTGTTCTCATTTTCTAAAATGTGGTTATTGGAGTGTCATTTCTAAGACGAAAACATATGCACTGAATTAAACAAAACACAAGAATTTAAATTACCAAAACCTGCATGTGTTTTAAAGTCAATGATGAGTAGTTTAAATTGTGTTTGACAGATAATTTACTTAGGGAGATGTAGAGAGAAAATTATCCTTCTTGAGTTACATTACTATAATCTTTTAAAACAGCTTTATTGAGATACAGTTCACATATTAGGCATTCTACCCACTTAAAGTATACAACTCCATAATTTTATATATTCAGAGTTGTGCAACCATTACCACAACCGATTTTAGAATGTTTTATTCACCCCCAAAAGAAACCCCATACCCTTTAGCAGTCAACCCTCACTCCCCTATACATGCCCCCAGCCTTAGACAACCACTAATCTTCCTGTTTACTCAGAGTTGCTTATTCTGGGCTTTTCACATTAACAGGATCATGCATGTGTTCTATGACTCGTTTCTTTCCTTAGCATAATGTTTTTCATTGGTTTTGGTTTTCTTAGAGAGAAATTTTTTGCTATAGGGTGTGTGTACTCACCAGAGAGACAGAAAGAGACAGAAAGTGAGAAATCACCCTCCAGGAGAGGTGGCCATGTGGCAATCCCTTCTCCTCTCGGGCATGCATGCACACGTGCTCAGCATGACTTTTAAGCTGCTGAATCCGGGACTCGAACAGTGGTGGGCCATGTGGGAGTCCAACAACATAACCACTACACTATCTGCTGGCTTCAGAACTTACTTATCCTTTAAACCTAGCTCAGATAGAATGTTCTGGGAGAAGCTGCCTAATATTACCTCTAGACAGGCCCTCCTGCTACATAACTCCAGGACAGGATAGTCTTGTATTTATCTAGTCAGGGTCCACAAAGTGTAGCTCATGGGCCATGTTTTGCCCATTTCTTCTTTTTTTTACATTGTATGAAATAAAAATTTTTATATTTCTGAATGGTTGAAAATAATTAAAAAGTGGGGACCAGCAGTTAGCGTAATGGCTATGTCGCTGGACTCCCATGTAGTCGACCGCGGTTCAAGTCCTGGATCCAGTGGCTTAAACTCATGCCGGGTGCGTGTGCGTGCGTGCCCAAGATCCCAAGAGGAGAATGGAGAAGAAGGGATTGTGGCATGGCCATCCCCCCTGGGAGGTGATTTCTCACTTTCTGTCTCTCTGTCTCTGTCTTTCTGGTGAGCACACGTGTGCCCTATAGCAAAAACCTCCATAAAAAGAACAGAAAAAGAAAATAATTAAAAAATGGACTACTTCAGGCTGGTTTCATGGCCTGGTGACTAAGGCAGCTGTATCCTGCATGGCTGATCCCACAATTGAAGTCCTGAACCCAGCAACCTGAGAGACATGCTGGGCATTTGTGCATGTGTGCCCCAATCCTGAAAGGAGTGAGAGATGGAGAGGAGATTATGAGAGTCCATTCCCCCCCATGGGGATGCTTTCTCCTCTCCCCCTCTCTCTCTATCTCTCTGTCTTTCCCTGGTGAGTGCACACGACACAATCACAACACCTGTAAATAAAGTTTCATTGGGATGCAGCCATGCTTATTTGTTTATATATTATCAAGTGCTGCTTTTGTGCTGCAAGAACAGAGTTGAGGGTCGGCCCTGTAGCACAGCAGTTAAACATAGCACAGAGGAAGCCAGACCCCACGTGGCTGACGGGGTTTGAGTCCTCCCCACTCTGGCTTGGAAAGTGCTCGAGGTCTGCGTACATGAGCAGGATCCTAATAGGATGAAGAATTGGAGGAAAAAAGATCGAAATGTGACCAGGCCCTGTTGAGGAATTTTCTCTCTCTCTTTCATGTACATACATGTGCTCTCTGGCATTTAAAAAAAAAAAGAAAGAAAAAAAGGAAAAGAAAAAGGGCTGTAAAGGCAGGTCAGTGGCATGGTAGTTAAGGTGACTGGATCCCACATGGCTGACTGCACGGTTTGAGTCTTATATCCAGCAGCTTGCAAAAAAATATGCCAGGGTTGTATGTGTGTGTGTGTGTGTGTGTGTGTGTGTGTGTGTACTCCAAATTTCAAAAGTAGAGATGGGGGAGAAGAGATTGCAGCATGATTATCTCCATGGGGGCTTGCTTTCTCACTTTCCTTTTGTCTCTGTGTGTCTCTCTCCAGTGGGCACACGTGGCCTTTAGCAAAATGAGAAAGAAAAAGAAAAGATGAGAAAATAAAAAGAACAGATTTGAGTAATTGCAACAGAGATGGTCCAGCCCATGAAGCATAAAATATTCTCTTTTTTTTTTTTTAAGAGGTTTTTGCTATAGGGCATGTGCACTTGCCAGAAAGAAAGAGAGAGACAGAGAGACAGCGAGAAATCACCCCCCAGGGGGGATGGCCATGCTGCGATTCCTTCCCCTCCATTCTCCTTTTGGGATCTTGGACATGCACGCACACATGCCTGGAGTAAGTTTAAGCTGCCGGGTCCGGGACTTGAACCATTGTCGACTACATGGGAGTCCAGGACATAGCTGTTACACCAACTACTGGTCTGGATCTTCACAGAAAACAGTTTGCCAAACCCTGGTCTTTATAAATAGTTCTATGGAGTTGTGCAGTGTACAACCTAAACGGATATACTCCAGCAGCCCTGTCTGCAGGTTCCCCTGGAACTCCCATCACACGTCTGCTCTAGCACTTATCACGTGATGTAATAATCTATCCTCTTCCCCCACAGACTTTGCATCCCCAATCTGAAACTGGTTCTCTGAGTCTTGTTCTGCTTTGTATCCTCAGAATTTAGCCTAGGGTCTGGCCCAGAGAAGGATCCCCACAAATATCTGTGTCACTGCATTCAATTCAATACTTCCAGGATACCGAAGATAAACTAATAAAACACTACACATATTTCTAGATTAATATTACTCATGAGCAGAAGTGAAGGTACTGCTGCTGACCAATGTCTAGATCCTGTGTCTCTGACTTTGAAAACATTCCACACTTCAGCATAGCTTGCTTGGTGTGAACCTCTCTTCCAGGGAAGTGCTAATTGGCATATTTCACTGAATCAAATTAAAATCACTGTGGTTGGTGTAGGCTGTTGATGCTGTCAGAGCACACCCTAACTGACACAGCTGTGTCCTAACTCCAGACAAGCTTCTGATCCAGCCTGTGGCCTGGTGGTTAAGGGACCTGGGTCTCATGTGTCCAGCCACATGGTTTGAATCCCAGATCCTGCAGCTTCAAAAATGTGTGTGTGTATACATCCTAAAATCGTGAAAGGAGGGAGAGATGGAGGAAAAGGAATTGCTGTGTGACCACACCTTATAAGGGGCGATTTCTCCCTCTCCCTCACCCCCTCCCATCCCCTTTCCCCTCCCCCTCTGTCTCTCTCTGGTGAGCACACGTGCCCTCTGGCAAAACGTATTGGGTCATCAGAAAAACATAGAAAAATATATCGTGACTTTTCCAACAACCTAATAAACGAATAAGCAAAACAGATAAGTCAAGATTCCAAAGAGGGTAGGTTAAAATAGAGAGATTCAGGGGCAGGCAGATGACATGGTGTTTGGGGATGCTGGCCGACTGTGATTTGAGTCTTGGACTAGAGGCTTGCTTTCTTGATCAAACCCCCCTCCCACTTGCTCTGTCCCTGTCTGGTCAAATTAAAATAAATAAATAAAGTTGAATATAAATAATGCTTTAAAAAAATAGGGAAATTGAGAGATCTCACCAAAAAGGAAACCTGGTCTTCCTTTGGAGAAGGCCATAGAATAAGAACGCTGAAGTTGTTCCACTCAGAAACAAGTTGTAGGATGCAGGGGACAGGCAACACCAATGGCGAGCCCATACTTTGTGTTGGGTACCATGAAAAGGAAGTGTCTGGCCTCCCCCATCTCATTCAGGTCCCCGAAAAATCCCATTGCAGTTGAGGACACAGGTCCAGAGAGATGCTGCCGTGTGTCTGTACCTGCCGTGGCAGAACCAGCATTTACATCTAGGGCTCGCCAAGTCCCGGCCTGTAGCTGTCTATCAGAAGCACTCAATGGATACTCGAGAACTTGCTCTTTCAACAGGGACATCCACAGACCTTCTGTGCCTCTGGGTTTTTCTCTTTAGTTTCCTGAACTTGATTTATTCTCTGTAGAAGAAAAGTCCCAGCCTTGGGACCAGCAGATAGCATAATGGTTACATCTCTGGACTCCTACGTAGTCAACCACTGTTTGAGTCCTGGACACGGCAGCTTAAAACTCATGCCGGGCGCATCTGCATGCGTGCCCAAGATCTCAAGAGGAGAATGGAGAAGACGGGATTGCAGCATGGCCATTCCGCCTGGGGGGTGATTTCTCACTTTCTGTCTCTCTGTCTCTCTCTGTCTTTCTGGCAAGCACATGTGCCCTATAGCAAAAACCTCTCTAAAAAGAAAAGAAATTCCAGCCTCTTAACATGACATGGAAAGTCACAATAAACAATAAATAACAATAGTCACAGTAAACAATAAGTAGCAATAAATACCAACTTATTTCAAAGTTGATAGCTGAAAGCACCAGGAAGGAGAAAGGTAGAAGACTTGTCATTTCTTGGTGAACTCTGTCCAAGGAAAGTGGTAAGGCAAATATTCATGATGGATTGTAACTCGCTTTGCTTTGGTGCTGGAGGCTTCTCCATGGAGTGCAGGTTTTTTTTTTTTTTTAAAGGATATCCTATAATCTTTCTGCTCTAAAAATAAACACCCCTACTTTTCAGGGTATTCACACTCTTCAGTAGGAGATTTGAGCAGCTTAACAGTTTTGCTATAAAAGAAAACCGTGCTTCTTAACAAATCAAAACTGTAAAGGAAACCAATAAAGGACATACTTTTCACAGTAAACAATAAATAAAAGTGCGGGAAGTGTTTAAGTAGGGCACATAGTTTAAAAACCGCATATGGGGACCAGCAGTTGGTGTAATGTCTATGTCACTGAATTCCCATGTAGTCAACCACGGTTCGAGTACTGGACCCAGTGGCTTAAACTCTTGCCAGGCGTGTGCATGCGTGCCCAGGATCTTGAGAGGAGAATGGAGGAGAAGGGATTGCGGTGTGGCCAACCCCCTGGGGGGTAATTTCTCACTTTCTGTCTGTCTCTGTCTTTCTGGTGAGTGCACGTACCCTATAGCAAAAACCTCTCCAGAAACAAACCAAAAAAAAAAAAAAAAATCCAAAAAACATATAAATAGGGTCAACAGGTGTGCAGTGGTTAAGGTGCTGGACTCCACGTGGCTGACTGCAGTTTGAGTCCTGGACTCGGTGGCTTGAAAATCACACTGGGCACATGTGCATGCGTGCCCAAAATCCCAAGAGGAGACTGGAGGAGAAGGGATTGTAGTATGGCTGACCCCCCCTCCCCCGGGGGATGATTTCTCACTTTCTCTTTCTCTGTCCCTGTGTTTCTCTCTCTGTCTCTAGTGCATGCATGCACTGTGTGGCAAAAATCTAAAGATAAAAAAAATGAGCATTTGGCTTAGGTCATCTTTTTTTTTTTTTTTTTTTTTTTTTTTTTTGAGAGGTTTTTCACTATAGGGCGCGTGCACTCACCAAACAGACAGAGAGAGACATAGAGACAGAAAGCGAGAAATCACCCCCCAGGGGGGATGGTCACGCTGCAATCCCTTCTCCTCCATTCTTCTCTCGGGATCTTGGGCACACACGCACATGCGCCCGGCGTGAGTTTTAAGCCACTGGGTCCGGGACACGAACCGCGGTCAACTACGTGGGAGTCCAACGACATAGCTATTACACTAACTGCTGGTTCCCAGCTTAGGTCATCTTTTAAAGGCTCTCCAAGGGTCTCTGCCATTACTTATCGTGGTCATGGCTATTTGATTATCAGCTACTCCTGGTCACTGTGGATTTATAGGTCCTGACCATTGCATCTACCAGCATATGAAAACTGGTATCATGTTAATTCAGGACCAGTTTAAACACTGTTTTACACAGGTCCAAATGTACCTGTACCCAGATTACTAGGCATGGAATTATGCAATTATGCTTCTATTCATTGTGTTTCCCTTTGTTCTACTGTCCTCAATAATCTGGGTTGAGCGCACTGAAATTTGGCACTTCTTAATATATTACACAGCATTCTCCGATTTGTTTGAAGCTCACCACCCCTTCCAATGTAAAGTGTCAGGCATCCTTTCCACATGGATGCACATCCTCAGGTCAAATGAGTATCCCCTGACTACGAGACTTCCGATCTTATCCCACACAGAAACAGTGATGCTGCCTGGTTTATCTGCCACTTTGCTGATCTCTCTTCACAACTGCCTTTTTGTTTTGTTTTTCCTATGCCTATATTACTTGAATTTTTACAATGTGTATATTATACATAACTTTTGCAAATGGGAAATTTGCAACCAGTTCACAAAGGGCCAATGCCATGTTCTATAGAAGAGGCTCTAGCCCTTAAGATAAGTAAGAAGCACCACATCCAGAGGCTTCACATGTGATTCAGAATCACGGCCTGATTAAAAAGCCAAAGGGCCGGCTGATGGCATGATGGTTAAGAAGCTGGATCCCTCATGGCCGACTGTGCAGTTGGAATCCGGGACCCATTGGCTTGAAAGGCACGCCTGGTGAAAGTGTGTGTGTGTCCGAAATCCCTCAAAGGAGAATGAAAGACAATGGATTATAGCAAGTCCATTTCTCCTTTCCTGGAAGGGAGGGCTTTCTCACTTTTTCCTCTCTCTCTGTCTCTCTCTGGTGAGCACAAGTGCCCTATAACATTTTTTAAAAGAAAGAGAGAAAGAAAGAAAGAAAGAAAGAAAGAAAGAAAGAAAGAAAGAAAGAAAGAAAGAAGAAAGAAGGGAGGGAGGGAGGGAGGGAGGGAGGGAGGAAGGAAGGAAGGAAGGAAGGAAGGAAGGAAGGAAGGAAGGAAGAAAGAAAGAAAGAAAGAAAGAAAGAAAGAAAGAAAGAAAGAAAGAAAGAAAGAAAGAATGAGAGAGAGAAAGGAAGAGAGAGAGAGAAGAAAAGAAAAAAGGAAGAGAAAAAAATAAAAGAAAGAAAAGAAGAAAAAAAATCCAGAGCTTCAGGGAAGAAGAAGCCACAGAAGATTTTAAGCAGCGGAGTACAGCATCTGGTCTGCAGTGAGTGCTATGCTCTTGAATTATTCTCTAGGCGTATTGTAAGCTTCACTCCTTATAACCATTCTAAGTTTAAATTTTGATTTTTTTCCTACTCCATTCTAAGCCTACCCCTCCCACCCTACACCTGCCCAGTCTTTACCATCTATCTTATTAGTAGTTCAGGCTGCTATGACAAAGTGCCATATAGATTGGGTGGCTTCTAAACAACAGAAATTTATTTCTCACATTTCTAGAGTCTAGGAGTCCAGGATCAGTGTGTCAGCAAGGTTGGGGTCTGGTGAGAACCCCTTTCTGGTTGCAGACTGCTAGTTTCTTGTCATGTCTTCACATGGTGGGAACAAGGAAAGCGCTCTCTGGGCTGAGTAATGGCATGAATCCCATTTATGAGGCCCCACATTCATGAACTAAGCATTTCCCAAAGGCCTTACCTCCTAATAACATCACACTGAGGGTACAATTTCAACATACTTTTTTTTTGGGGGGGGAGGGTACAGCTCAATAAATCGCATCCATCTGGTGCTCAAGAAAGATACTTGGTGTTTTTGATTATTTGTTTGTTTTTAAATTTGCCATATGGCACATGCACTTGCTGGAGAGAGCTGGAGAGCGAGGGAAAAAGAGAAAGTGAGAAAGCACCCCCCTCCCAGAAATGACCATGCTATAATCCCTTCTCCACTCTTCTTTTGGGATTTTGGTCATGCATACATGCTTGCCTGCCATGTTTTTCTTTCTTTTGAGAGATTTTTGTTATAGCGCATGTGCATTCTCTGGAGAGACAGAGAGAAAGAAAGAAATCACCCCCCAGGGACATGGCCATACTGCAATCCCTTCTCCTCCTTTCTCCTGCTGGGATTTTGGGCACTCATGCACAAGTGCCCGGCATGAGTTTCAAGCATCTGAGTCTGGTACTTGAACTGCAGTTGGCCATGTGGGAGTCCAGTGCTTTAACCACTATGCCACTTGGCTAGTCTGAAACTTAGTTTTGATTTTCCCCTTTCATCACCTCCCATACCAAATCATTAGTTGGCCCCATGGATATCATCTCTGGAATCCTTCTGTCCACCCTCTTCTCTACACTCAAGCTGAGACCAAAGCCCAGCCCATCTCTCCCAGGTCACTGTGACAGTCTCTCCCCAGTCTCCCTGGTGCTGTCGTTGCCCCTGTCCAATCACTCTTGGATTTAGCAACCAGATGCTCTTGTCCAGACTCAAGTCTAGTTACTCATTTGCTCACACTCTTTGATGGCTCCCCAATACCGATAAGATAGAATAGGAACTCTGTAATATGACCTACTAATTGTTCCCAGCGTTGTTCCCCAGCCATCTCTACTGTCTTCCCACAGGCATCCACACGCTCTCTTCATGGGGATTTATGAGGGCGCTTTCATGTTTCCACTTCTTTGCAGATGCCTGCTCCCAGGAATCTGGATTTCTTCATCAAAATTAACTCCTTTTCTGTCCTTTCATCTTTTCCCAAATTGTATTCACTTGGTCTTGTGTACAGTTACTATTAGAAAAATTAAGGTTTCATGGGCCTGGTGTATCCCACACGAACTACTGTATGGTTTGTGTCCCAGACCCGCTGGCTTGAAAAACACACCAGATGGGACCAGTAGGTGGCATGGTAGTTAAGGCACTGGAATCCCACAATGCTGACCATGGTTCAAGCCTCCGACCTGGCAACCTGAAAATCATGCTGAGTGCATGTGCCCAAAATCCTGAGAGGAGAATGAAGGACAAGGGGTGGCAGTGTGATCATCCCCCTCTAGTGGGTGATTACTTTCCCTCTCTGTAGCTCTCTCTGGCTCTCTCTGGCAAGCACATGCACCCTATGGCAAAAACTTAAAAACTGAAAAGAAAAACAGACTAGGCACATGTGCCTATGTGCCCAAAATCCCTAAAAGAGAAATGGAGAAGATATGAGATATGACCATCTCTCACTGGGGATGCTTTCTCACTATCCCTTTCCCTCCCTACCTCTCTTTCTCTGTCTCACTCTCTCTGGCATGCACATGACACATGCTGGTTGCCTCTAGCAAATTTTTAAAAAGAGAAAAGCATCCTAAAATAAATTACTTAAGAAAGAAAGAAAGAAAGATGGGAACCAGCAGTTAGCATAATAGCTATGTCACTGGACTCCCATGTAGTTGACCGCGGTTCGTGTCTTGGACCAGTGGCTTAAAACTCACACCAGGCGCGTGTGCGTGCGTGCCCAAGATCCCGAGAGGAGAATGGAGGAGAAGGGATTGCGGCATGGCCATCTCCCCTGGGGAGTGATTTCTCGCTTTCTGTATCTATGTCTCTGTCTGTCTGGCGAGTGCGCACGCCCTATAGCAAAAATCTCTCTGGAAAATAATAATGAAAAAAAAAAAAAGAAAGAAAAATAAAGATTTCAGTTCCTCATCAAATCCTCTCCTACTCATTGATCAATTGGTCAGTTCTTTTTTTACTTTTTGGAGTTTTGTTTTTTTTTTCTATAGGGCGTGTGCGCTCACTAGAAAGACAGACAGAGACAGAGAGACAGAAAGCAAGAAATCACCCCTCCAAGGGGAATGGCCATGCCACAATCCCTTTTCCTCCATTCTCCTCTCGAGATCATGGGCACACATGCACACGCACCCAGTGTGAGTTCAAGAAATTGGGTCTGGGTCTCGAACCGTGGCTGACTACATGGGAGTCCAACGACATAGCCATTACACTATCTGCTGGTCCCTAATTGGTCAATTCTATCTAAACCTGGAGATTACATGGTTGATTTTTTTTTTTTTAAGAAAATTAAATCACCAAGTTCAAAACTCACCAAATGAGGGGATCTCTTTGATGACTCTTAAAGAGAGCCAGGAAAGGGAAACAGCAGTTAACGTAATGGCTATGTCGCTGGACTCCCACGTGGTCGACTGCGGTTCACGTCCCGGACCCGGTGGCTTAAAACTCACGCCGGGCGCGTGTGCGTGCATGCCCAAGATCCCGACAGGAGAATGGAGGAGAAGGGATTGCAGCGTGACCATCCCCCCTGCGGGGTGATTTCTCGCTTTCTGTCTCTATGTCTCTCTCTGTCTGTCTGGCGAGCGCATGTGCCCTATAGCAAAAACCTCTCCCAAAAAAAAAAAAAAAGAGAGAGCCAGGAAACAGTGACCCACAAAGTGGGGTGCCTTGATGAAGCACCGAAGCACATCTTGACAAGGCAGTTCAGTTTGACTTCCACCATCTGGCAACACGGCCACACATCATGGTTCTGAGGTCCCATTTTAGGTAGTGGGACAGGTATTTTCTGAGACATTTTGGTCAAATACCCTCTTGATTAGAAGCATGTAGGGCTAGACAGCTCGTAATGCTAGCTAACTATTAGGTGGTCAGGAAAGTCATATTTTTCTATGCAAAAATGCATCATGATTTTCCCTATTACCCAATAACTCAGAGTACCAAATCAACCACCCACCTTCTCTGAGCTGCTCATTTTATTAGCAACAAATATATTTTTCAGGCCTAAGTGCAGTGGAATATGCCTATAATCCTAGCAGTTGGGGAGGCTTGTCAGTATATATGTGGCAAGACTTTGTCTTTGTATATATACTCATTGATCAACTGATACATACAAACACACACATTAACTCCATTTCCACAAACACTTTTTAAAATCCACACATAATTTTTTCATAAAATGCACAGAAATAAACTTTTGGAAGACCTCTCATACATGTAGACCCATAGTTTGGAGCGGGGGAGTGGTTTGAGCTATTTATTCTGTAATACAACTCTTGTATAAATTGTTGTCAATAAATACATGTGACTTTTTTTTTTTTAAACTTGCCAGAGGGCACCTGCATTTGCCAGGAAGAGACAGAGGGAAAGGGAGAAGGAGAAAGCACTGGCCAGTGGGGTGTGGTCATGCTGTAATTCCCTATCTTCCATTTCTCCATCTTGTCTAGATTTAGGGCATGCATGCACACATGCCTGGTAGGTCTTGCAAGCTGCAGGGACAGGAATTCCCAGATGGCCATCTGGGATTCAGCTCCCTTAAATATATTTTACCTTTAATCATGATAGAAAATGTTTATGCACACACGAGAGAGAATGAGAGAGAGAAAGCACCTCCCAACAGGGCCTAGTCACAATGACACAATTCTGGGTAGACACATGATATTGCCACTAAGGCCAGGATTCGAACTGCAGTTGACGATGGGGGATCCAGCCTCTTCTGCACAAAGCTTGACCACTGCACTGTGGGGCTAGTTTATATGTTTTAATAACCCCACATTCGAAAACTGGAAGACAAGACTGGTGGTCATAAACTTTTAGTGTACCATTTGGAGGTAGGTCGTCTCAGCTGGGCTGAATTGTTTTGGTTGCTAGGTAACTTTTTTTTTTTCAGTGGAAAAATTGGCAGAGGCAAGGATTGTGCAAATGTGTCCTCGCCCTGCCTTACCTAAGGCATTTCCACCAGCAGAGGCCACCGTACAGCTTGCTGAATAGTCGTGTGTAGACACACATCTGTAATTAGCGCTCAGGAAAGGCAGAGGGATGTTGCAGAATTCTTGTGTGAGTGCCAAGCAAGGGGCAGGAGGAAAGAAGGGAGACTCTTGGCCCACCCCAGGAGCTCAACAGTAGAATTCATTTCCTGGATGTCCTCCCTACTTAGACCCTAAAAGACCCCAAGGCAACCACCTCGAAGGCTGACTTTGGAGGGCTGTGGAACCAGGAATGCAGAGGGTCAGGAATGCAGGCAGTCAGTCTGCAGCCTCCTTCTGAGCATATGCACCATGACCTTCGGCCTACTTCTGATTTGTTGCTGCATGTTAGGTAATTAGTATGTGGGGCAGCCTGCTTGATTCACCAGCGTGACTGATAAGCCTGTTCTCTTTACAGTCAGTGCCGATTTTGGCATTTAAGTCCACTTTGGTTAGAATCGTGTGTAAAATGACAATGTTCTAGGCCATCTCAAAGTTCTCTCCTGATAAGGATCTCAAAAATTCAATCTAACAAACAGGTTTGTCTGTCTTCATTTAAAAAGAAGAAGTAGAAGAAAAAGAATGAAAGAGTAGAAAAAGGAAAAAGAAGAAAGAAAAAAAGAGAGAAGATAAGAGGACAGGAGAAGGGAAGGGAGAGAAGAGAAGAAAAAAGGAAAACTCTTATTTTTCCCTTTTGAGTTATACAAATTGTGTAGTCGTAAAGGACATAAATTGAAGATTTAAAAGTTAGATATTAAATAAGGGTTTGTAGGACTGATCCCATAAACGTGAGTTTCTCCAGCTCTCACATTTTAAACTTCTGTGAATCTCAGATTCATGTCACATGTTCAGGAAAGTAGAATGAACTATGACTTCAGAAATCACGAAACTGAAAATGCTGAAGCTGTGACTTTATGGAACTGATGTTCTGAAATAGCACAACAGTAAAGACTGTTGTTAATCCCGCCTTCTGTAAACACGTATATCTCACAACTGCCTATCCATGACTAGGGCAAAGGAGAGCGGGTTTGCTAAGGTGGAGTCATTTCACAGACACACTGACCTTTCCTCTGCCCTCTTCTCTCTCTTTCTTTCTTTTTCTTTCTTTCTTTTTTTTTTTTCTCTCTCTTTTTTTCCTTTTTCTTTTTTTGTTCATTTTTACTTATTTCCCAGAATACACTTCCACTCACCAGAGAGACAGAGACAGAACAGGAAAGAGAGAAAGCACCTGCTATGGTGAATGGTCAAGCTGCAATCCCTTCTCCTCTGTTTCTCTGACTTTTAGTGACTTTGGGAACACACAGTCATGTCCTGGCATGTTTTTCTTTTCTTGTTTCTAATAGAGATTTTTGCTATAGGACCCAAGTGCTTGCCAGAGCCGCAGAGAGACACAGAGACAGAAAGTGAAAGTCATCCCCTAGGGAAACAGGCACACAGCAATCCCTTCTCCATTCTCCTCTTGGGATTTTGTGCACACATGCGCACATGCCCAGTGTGAGTTTCAAGCTGCTGGGTCCGGGACTCAAACCACAGTCAACCATGTGGGAGTTCAGTGACAACCATTGTGCTATCTGCTGGTCCCACCTAGCATGTTTTTCAAGCTGCGAAGTCTGGGACTCAGTCTGCTTTGTTGGCCATGTGGGATTCAGCTCCCTTACCCACCAGGTCATGAGGCCAGCCCCTTTCTTGTTCTTTCTTCTATAGTTACCTTTCCCTTCTTTGCGACTTTCAGCCCTCCAACTTATGCATCCAGATTTAGCTCCTTTCCATTGTAGCATGAACCCATTTGCCCAGTATCCATGCCTCTGTGCCCCTCCAATATGGATGGCCATGGGCCTCTCCCCACCTTTTCTCACCTCCTATGTCAAGATTAAATGCAGCCTTCTCCTCTGAGATGCACCCCTTATACTGACTTCTCACCTCCTCTATGACATGCCTCACCTCTGCTTTTATGCAAATTATTAGTGCATCAGCCACCTCAGGTAGTAGATTCCTTAAGGGTAGGGACAAGAGCACATACATTGCTCTGTTTCCCCATTGAGCTTATTATAAGTAGGAAAATAATACTTCTTAATGAATGACTACATTTCTTAAGGAAGTTCCTAGTCTTTTTCAGTTCAATGATTTCCCCCTTTTTACCTGGCAGCTTGAAAAATACACTGGGCACGTGCGTGCTCAGGCCCAAAAATTCCAAAAGTGAATGGAGAAGATATCATGGTATGGTTATCTGCCCCAATGGGTGCTTTCTCACTTTCCTTTTCTCCCTGTCTCTCTCGGTCTCTGGAGAGTGCATGTTCCCTATAGCAAAAATAAAAAAACCTATTTCTTTATGACAAGGAATCCAGGGGATGGCAGGTAGCTTGCTGGTTAAGGGCACTGGACTCTCACCATGGCTGACCACAGTTCAAGTCCCGAACATGGCAGCTTGCTTTCTCACTTTCCCTCTCTCTCTCTCTCTATCACTCTGACCCTCTCTGGTCAAACTAAAAATAAATAAATGAATGAATATATAAGTAAATAAATAAGTAAGTAAAATAAATTAAAAAGAAAACAGGAAGATCTGGAAAAGGAACAAATATCTGAAATGTTTACCAGGCCCTGAAATATTTTACCTGGCTCTGGAGTTTTCTTTTTATTTAATATTAAAACTTATGTTTGGGACCAGCAGTTAGCGTAATGGCTATGTCACTGGACTCCCATATAATTGACCGTGGTTCGAGTCCCAGACCCGGTGGCTTAACCTCATGCCGGGCGCGTGTGCGTGTGTGTCCATGATCCCGAGAGGAGAATGGAGGAGAAGGGATTGCAGCGTGGCCATCCCCCCCTGGGGGGTGATTTCCTGCTTTCTGTCTCTCTGTCTCTCTCTGTCTGTCTGGCGAGCACACGTGCCCTATAGCAAAAAAAAAAGCTTATGTTTGCCATTATAATTAGTTAAATTTATATTAGTATTTTACAATGTTTTATTATAAAGTTTTACAGCTAATGATAAAAAAAAAAAATAGAAGTCTGTGGCATTGGAACCAGCAGATGGCATAATGGCTACATCGCTGGATTACCATGTAGTCTACTATGATTCAAGTCCTGGACCCGGTGGCTTAAACTCACACTGGGTACATAGGTGTGCATGCCAAAGATCCCGAGAAGAGAATGGAAGAGAAGGAATTGTGGTGTGGCCATTCCCCCTGGGGGGTAATTTCTCACTTTCTGTGTCTCTGTCTCTCTCTGTCTTTTTGGCGAGTGCATGTGCCCTATAGCAAAAACCTCTCAAAAAAAAAACAAAAACAAAAAAACAAGAAGTCTGTGGCATGGTGATGGTGGGCCCGCAGATGGCATGGAAGTTAAGGAGACTGTATACTACATAGCTGACTGCATGTTTTGAGTCCATGACCCGGCAGCTTAAAAAACACACTGGGCACATGTGTGCTCAGGCCCAAAAATCCTGAGAGAGAATGGAGTAGATGATAGTATGGTGTGGCTATCTGCCCCAATGAATGCTTTCTCACTTTCCCTTTCTCCTTGTCTCTCTCTGTGTCTGGAGAGTGCATGTTCCCTAAAGCAAAAAAAAAAATTTAAATTAAAAGAGATGTGACATGAATACAGAAATCCCCGTTCTCTCCACCCCAGGTTGCTCTGTCAGGATTGTGGAAGGGGAGCATCATGGTGCTGCCTTGCATGTACCACGTGTCATGGAGGGGGCGAAGACAGTGACGTTGGCCAACCCAGCTGCTTAGAACGATGGTGCAAGATGTCTGATGAGCCTCACTCTTTTTCTTCCTTTTGAGGATAATGTAAAATTGGTGAGTGTTGTGTTGCAGAGCTTGTAAGCATTGCAGTGCTAATGAGGTTCTCTTTTGTGCCACTAGTGTCACGAGAGCTTCCCAATAAACTCCCTGACACTTTAATACCCAGAAATAATATAGACATCAGGTCACTGTAATTGTGCTATCACTGCATACTGGGAGCATGAGTGAAGCAAAGCTGTGTCACCTGAAGCAAACGTAGTTGTGGGTGTCAAGAACTATGAAAGGTGTGGGAGTCTACCTTACTTGCAAGCTAACGAGTTATTCTGCCAATTTCCTGGATTCTAGCAGAAGAAATGAGACTCCTGGGTCAGAGGCAAAAGACATTCATAGCAATAGCAGTAGGAGAGTAAGTAACAGCATTTTCTTGTGCCAGCTCCCCAAGCCATGGGGTGATTGAAGGGGGCCAGGTGACACATGCCTTCACTGTGGGTTACATTTCAGAAGAACCCTGAACCTAGGTAACTCACGTCTTTTATTGGCCTGGAAGTCATTTTCCCTTTGCTGTGGGGTGAGACACTATCTCCATCTCCAAAGGTTGTTCTTTATACAACGTCCTTGAAAATAATTCAGAACTATGGCAGTCTGCTCTATTTAAGAGATCCACGGTGGTTGACCCTAAGGCCTTGTTGTTAAGGGAGCCAGATCCTACATGGGCAACCATGTGGTTCAAATCCACATGGCATCTTGAAACACACACTGGGTATACCTGTGTGCATGCCCCAAATGCCAACCAAATGGAGACACGGAGGAGAAGGATTGTGGCATGACCAACCCCCTTGGGGGTTGCTTTTTTTCTCTGTCTCTGCCTCTCTGACTCTGGTGAGCATGTGTTCCTTCTGACAATTATTAAAAAGAGAGAGAGAAATACCCATGGGGAACTAGCTCCCTAAAGCAAGAGAGTACTTTTGCCGATGACTTGTGTTAATTAACAAGGATCAGAACCAATAAATGGCAGTAAATTCAAATAGCTCAAGCAATTGCTGTGTGCTTCTTGATGGGGAGGGTGGGATACTCAGAAACAAACTAAATTATTAACGAACAAAAAAATCCTCTTTAAAGAGATGGCAATCAACTCAGGCCAGAGTGATTTTATCATATGAAAATCAGGGGTGAGAGGCAGCCAAGGGCCTCATCGCCTGGGGCAGAAATCTGAGTTTTATTCCAGTGTGGTGAGCATCCGCTGGAAGTTTTGAAGCAGGGCTCTGGGTTACATGATAAAAATAGAAATATGACTGCTCCAGGGGATACCTCCTTGTTCCAGTGCCCAAGCTTTGGATCATCCATGTGAGTAAATGGGAACATTCAACCAAAGTGAGTTAGGAATCTGGTTTCCAGTGAGTCCTCACTGGGAGGCAGAGAGTCTTAGCCTCTGAAAGGAAACGGCATCCTCTGCATTTACAGAAAGGATACTCAGAAGACAACTGTGGAACGGGATGAATGGAACTGACATCAGTTCTCAGCTCCTGAGCACAGGCTTCTTTATAGTCGATCCTGCTTGGGTGATGAAGGATGTGCAGACGATGGAAGACCCTCTGTCATCATCATCAAAGGATAGCCATTTATGCTCTGGATTTCTATTTCAACATACTTGTACAGCTCCTTATCTTTTTAATTTTATTTATTTATTCTCCATGCGTGAAAGAGACAAAGAGAGACAGAGACAGACAGCAAGACAGAGATGGCATCCCCAACAGAGTCTTTATACCATGATCCATCCCCAGCCTCAGTCAGTCTCAGATGATGGACCCAGGGTGTTCAGTGTACTCAGGGAGGTTTCCAGACACAATCCTGGAATCTTCTCATGGGCTCAGCCTCGCGGAGCGTTAGATTCGACTGCAGTGCCACCGCCTGGCTCCTCCTCCTCTTGGCGTCTGGCTCCAGGTGTGTTCTGTCCTCTGTGTGTGTGTGTGTGGAGGGGGAGGGTTCACAGTCATGCCTACTTCACAGCGTGCAATGAGGGCCATGGGGGCATGGGAGGCGCTTAGCACAGTGCCTGACCCAGAGTGAGGGTTCAGCCCACGTTTGCAGTTGAGATGCAGCGGCCCAGAGAACAAGCAGATTGTTGGAAAGCAAACACAATGAAGTGTACTCATGAAGCAGACTCTCCAGGCGTCAGGGAGGGTAGCATGGCTTCAGCTGTCCTTCCTATCAAGTTTGTCAGGGTCAGTGACTTGTAATAGAAAGTGGTAAAGAAACAAAAGGTGCAGGGGGCGGAGTGGCAGCATGGAACAAACTGTGGACCCAGACAGAGCTCAGGAGAGGCAGGCTGTACGGATGCGTAACTGCGAAGACCTCTGTTGGGCAAGGTTACTTTTTCTGACCATTAATTCCTCGTTTGTGAAGTGGGAAAAACAATATCTCTAGCGGGCTGTGAGGATTAAGTAAGTTAATGTGAAGTGTCTAGCTCACGGTAGATGGCCAATAAATATGAACCGTCTTCCTAGAAGTTTTTTTTTTGTTTTTTTTTTTCTTTTTTTGGAGGGTTTTTTGCTATAGAGCACATGCACTCACCAGAAAGACAGAGAGAGACAGAGGCAGAAAGCGAGAAATCACACCCCCAGGAGAGATGGTCACACCACAATCCCTTCTCCTCCATTCTCCTCTTGGGATCTTGGGCACACATGCCCACACGCCCAGTGTGAGTTTAAGCCACCGGGTCTGAGACTTGAACCACGATCGACTACATGGGAGTCCAGTGACATAGCCATTACGCCAAGTGCTGGTCCCTTCCTAGAAGTTTTTATGTTTGGTTGGTTGGTTGTGTGTGTGTGCACGTGTGTGTGTGTGTGTGTGTGTGTGTGAAGCCTGTACTCACAGAGTTAAAGCTGGGAAAAGTACCGTCACTTGGCAGATGAGAAAGCTCAGAAGGAAGGCATTTGACTTACTTGAGTTCCTTCCTAGCTCCCTAGTCATCTCCTGGCCCCTATCACTGTGGAGCCTCTGGCTCAGCCTCCCTGAGGTGGAAGGGAGGCTATGTGAGATCCTCTTCTAGGGAGTGGAGAAACCTAACCCTGCTGGGAGTTTTCTCAGTTGCCCAGCTGGGCCTGCATTAATTACTTTAATGGGCTCTTTTGTGTGGCCCCAGCCAGGGAGCTTTTTCCTTTTACTACCTGGGTTTCACAAATGCACACCCTATATTGACTCTGAGGCTTCAGTGTCAGGAAGCTCGGCTTGCCCACCCTGTTGCCATAACAACAAGGTCCTGACGCCTGCCAGGTGCATAATGCCCTGCCTTGTACCTTAGTACCCAGGGGAAAAAAAGTAATCACTCACGGTTTATGCTCTTTCCAAGAAAAAATTAAAAACACCCAATGTAATTAACATAATTTTTAGAAATTACTTGAAGGTGCTGAATTAAAGACGTGGGGCCAGTTCATGGTCTAGTGGTTAAGGCAGCCAGATCTCACATGCCAACTTTGCAGTTTGAGTTCTAGACCCAGTGGTTTAAGATATATATGGGGTGTACATGCGTGTGTGTATGTCCCAAATCTCAAGATGATGGAGAGATGGAGGAAAATGATTATAACCTGACTATTTCCCATGGAGGCAGTGCTTTCTATCTCTTTTGTCTCTGTCTGTCTGTTTCTCACTGGTGAGCACACGCTGCCCTTGGCAACATAAAAAGACTTGCTTACCAAGATGTCTACCTACCTGGCTTTTGCTTCTTGTCTCCTCAGTCCTGGGCACTCTCCATCATGGCCTTCAGGTCTTAGAATACTGGTTGAGTCAGCAAAGGACTTCTAGGAATCTGGGACCAGCAGTTGGCTAATGGCTGATGGTTTAAACTCATGCCTGGCGTGTGTGCGTGCGTGCCCAAGATCCCAAGAGGAGAATGGAGGAGAAGGGATTGTGGCATGGCCATCCCCCCGGGGGGTGATTTCTCGCTTTCTATCTCTCTGTCTTTCTCGAGCGCACGTGCTCTATAGTAGAAACCTCTCCAAAGAAAAAAAAAAAAAAAAAAAAAAAAAGATGAAAGTGAGTGTGAGTGTATATGCACGAGAAATAGGAGGAGCTCCTTGACAGGGTCTGCTCATGCTGTGCCCTCCCTTTTTCCATTCCCCAGCCCACGGGATCTTGGGTACCCATGTGCATGCCCAGTGTATTCCAGGTTGACCGGACTGAGGATTCAAACCGCAGTCACCATGTAGGGTCTGGCTTCTCTTGAGCAGCACATTGCTAGTGTGTCACAGAGCCAGCCCTTCAGCAAGATCTTGATACCACAGTCCACCCCCAGCTTCAGCCAGCCCTGGATCATGGGCACATGCATGCCCGGTATACACAGGGAAGTCTCTGGATGCAAACCTGAAACCTTCCCTCGTGGGTTCGCCTCATATTTTTCTTTTCACCTTTTTCAAAACATCTTTTGTATTTTTTTTTTTTTTTTTTTTTTGGAGAGGTTTTTGCTATAGGGCACGTGCGCTCACCAGACAGACAGAGACATAGAGACAGAAAGTGAGAAATCACCCCCCAGGGGGGATGGTCACGCCGCAATCCCTTCTCCTCCATTCTTCTCTCGGGATCTTGGGCACGCACGCACACGCGCCCGGCGTGAGTTTTAAGCCACCGGGTCCGGGACGCAAACCGCGGTCGACTACGTGGGAGTCCAGCGACACAGCCATTACGCTAACTGCTTGTTCCCGGTATTAGCTCTTAAAAGAAATTAGGAAATGGACTGGCGAGAAGAAGCTTTCCTGGTAGGAAAGGCAATAAGGGATAAAGGAAGGAATGATGAACTGAGGGGAGAAGCTGGAATACATTTAATCTGTCTTAAGTTGAGGTCTACATTTTAGGTGTCAGATAGTCCAAGGTCTTCAAAGACATTTCCCATAGCTCATAGTCTAGGATTCTGTAATGTGTTAGAAATGTTCAGGGCCTTCTTTATTCCTGATGTGTGTTCATCCTTCAGGGCTCCATTGGGATTGTGTCAATGGGATTAGAGTTTTGTATGTATCCTTCCCTCTGCCTGGAACAAACTCAATTCCTCTGAATCAAACCTGTTCGATAAACCTTTCTGGGGTGATGGATATATTCTATCAACGTGTACTGTCTGTATAAAGAACCACTAGATGAATGTGGACATTGGATGTTTGACATTTGGCTAGTGTGACTGAAGAATGAATTTTTAATTTTATGTGTTTTTTTTTAAGAATTATTTTATCTAACTTTATTTATTTAATGTAGTTATTTTAACTAGACCAGAAAGGACAGAGTGAAAAAGAGAAAGAATGCACGTGTGCATAAGGGATAAAGTGACAAAGCAAGCTGCCAGGTCCAGGACTTGAACTGCAGTCCATCATGTGGGAGTTCAGCACCCTTAACCATCATGCCACCTGCTGGCCCCTTTTAATTGTTTTTTGTTTTTGTTTTTGTTTTTTTTTTGAGAGAGATTTTTGCTACAGGGCGTGTGTACACGCCAGAGAGACAGAGAGACAGAAAGCGAGAAATCACCCCCCAGGTGGGATGGCCACGCCACAATGCCTTCTTCTCCATTCTCTTCTCAGGCATGCACAAACACGCGCCAGGTGTAAATTTAAGCCACCAGGTCCGGGACTTGAACCCTGGTCGACTATATGGGAGTCCAGAGACATAGCCATTATGGCAACTCCTGGTCCAAATTATATTTAAATTCAATTAATTTAAACTTGAGGGAACCAGCAGTTAGCGTAATGGCTATGTCGCTGGACTCCCACATAGTTGACCGCGGTTTGCGTCCCGGACCCGGTGGCTTAAAACTCAACGCCGGGCGCGTGTGCATGTGTGCCCAAGATCCTGAGAGGAGTATGGAGGAGAAGGGATTGCGGCGTGACCATCCCCCCTGGGGGGTGATTTCTCGCTTTCTGTCTCTATGTCTCTCTCTGTCTGTCTGGCGAGCACAGGCGACCTATAGCGAAAACCTCTAAAAAAAATAAAACTTGAATAGTCATAGGTGGCTAGTTCCCCACCTCCCATGGAACAGCATGGGACCTGGCTCACTCCTTTGGAATGTTAAAATCTCAACTCTCAGTCTTCTACTCAGAGAAGTTGTTGTTGTTTTTAGGGTTTTTGCCATAGGGCCCCTGTACATACTGGAGAGAGACAGAGAAAGTAAGAGGGAAAGTGAGAAATCACTGCCCAGGGGGGATGGCCGCCACAATCCCTTCTTCTCATGCCCGGGGATTTGGGCATGCATTCACACATGCCTGGCATGATTTTCAAGCCGCCAGGTCCAGGACTCGAACCATGGTCCACCATGTGGGAGTCCAGCACCTTAACTACTACACTACTTGCTGACCTGAGAAGCTATTATTTAGGACTGCTAGCTGGGGTGAGCAGAAGAGTGACAATCCCCCCAAAGATGTCCCCATCATAACCCCTGGAATCAGTCACATGGCAAAGGGAATTAAGGTTGCAGATAGAATTAAGATGATAATCAGCTGACCCTGAAATGGGTAGGTTATTCTGGACTTTCCGGATGGCTCTAATCTAATTTTATGAGTCAATAACTGTAGAGGTAAAAAGTAGGTAGATAGTATCAGCTAGAGAGATGAGAGATGAAAAAGTAGGAAAGATGAGAGGGAATTACCCACCATTGTTGGCTTTGTCAATGGAGGCAGGGAGCCTCCGGCCAAGCAATGGGAGTGGAGTGGCGTCTATCAATAGAAGCTGGGAATGCCCCTCAGGTGACAGCTTGCCAGGAAACAGAGACCTCAGTCCTACCACTACAAGGAACTGAATTCTGCCCATAACCTGAATGAACAGGAAAATATTCCTCCCTAGAGCCTCTAGAAAGGAACACAGCCTGCCTACACCTGGATTCTAGTCCTGTGAGATCCACACCAGATGTCCTACCTACACAACTATAAGACAGACAAGGTGGGGACCAGCAGAGGGCGTAATGGTTACGTCACTGGGCTCCCACATTGTCAACTGCAGTTCTAGTCCTGGACCTGGCAGCTTAAAACTCACACTGGGTGCATGTTTATGTGTGCCCAAAATCTCAAGAGGAGAAGGGATTGTGACATGGCCATCCCTCTGGGGGATGATTTTTTGCTTTCTGTCTCTCTGTCTCTCTGAGAAGTGCATGCACCCTATAGCAAAAATATCTCAAAAAAAGAAAGACAGTGTGTTTGTGTGTTGTTTTTAGGCTTTTTTTTTGGAGAGGTTTTTGCTATAGGGCACATGCGCTTGCCAGAAAGACACAGAGAGACAGAGAGACAGAAAGCGAGAAATCACCCCCAAAGGGGATGGCCACGCCGCAATCTCTTCTCCTCCATTCTCCTCTCAGGATCTTGGGCACACACGCACACGCACCCGGCGTGAGTTTAAGCCTCCAGGTCCAGGACTCTAACCGCAGTCGACTACATGGGAGTCCAGCGACATAGCCATTATGCTAACTGCTGGGCCCAAGTGTGTGTTGTTTTTAAGTCACTAAGTTTGCAGTAATTTGGTTTGGTAGCAATAGGAAACTGATATGCCACCAACCCTGATCCTCCTCTGGTGGTACCCCTGAGGAGTGAGGTGCTCACCTGCAGGCCCCCTGTAGATCACACTTCAGGGTCCTGGGCCCTGGGAAAGTCAAAACACAGTTCAAAAGACTGGGTCTGTTCATAGGGAACATGTACATTTCTTTCCTCATTCTGTGAATAGAGCCTCAGGTGCGTACCACCTCCCTGAGGCCTGAGGGGAAACCCACCAAGGGGCAAGAGTTTGGGAGAGGGATGAAGCCAGAGCTGGGACACTGCACTTCAGTGACCACATGGGCACATATGAGACCACTGATATGCAGGTTGAGCAGAGGGAGGAGGGGTGGGCAGCAAAGACCAGGAGGAAAGCCAAGGGCTCTCTGTGCTGTCACGTTCTGGGGCGGAACTCTGGGGAGTCTATGGTTTTAAATTCAAACCTGGTTGGGGGCCAGGAGGTGGCGTGGTGGTTAAAAGCCCTAGATTCCCACATGCTCGACCACGGTTCAAGTCCTGGGCCTGGTGGCTTGCTTTCTCACTTTCTCTCCCTCTGTTTCTCTCTGACCAAATTGGAAAATAATAAATAAAGTTTAAAAATTCAAACCTGGTCTCCCAGGTCTTTAGGGGTGTATATTTATCAAACTGGGAGAATAAAACACATTTTCTTTAATAGTTCGATTTACACGGGAAGTATTTAGATAAGAGTCTGGGGCTTCCGTGTATGCTCCCTCTGGCCCTTACAGAGATGGGGTAAACCCAGTACTTACTCCCGAGCTATGGTCATACTTGCCCGACCACCAAGTCTTCCCATCACCTTGTTTATTCTCTCCAGAACATTTATTGTTGTCTGAAATTATCTCCACTTTTTGCAAGTTTTATTTCTATCTTTCATGAGATAGATAGGAGAAAGACAAGGCCCCTCAACAGGGTCTCACTCTGCAATCATCCCCTTCCTCTCCCAAGTCTTCCCAATCAGCAAGAATTACAAGCACATGTACCCAGTCCATACAGGCAAGCTTCCATATGGATCCAGCTTCTTTTGTGCAATGTGCTACTGCTGTGCTGCTGATCTGACCAAAGTCCCACTTCTCTTTTTCTTTCAAGTTTGTTATTTCTTCCATGAGTGAGAGAGACAGGAAAACAGAGAGACAGCCCCTCCAATAGGGCCTTGATGCGGCAGTCCACTCCCAGCCTTCAACCAGCTCCAGATCATAGGCAAACATGTGCCTGGCAAACTCAGAAAGGTCTCCAGACTTGAACTGGCAGCCTTTCCATGTGGGAATGCCACTCAGAGCATCATGTTTTATCATTGCATCACTGTCTGGCCCCAAAGCTCCACTTTTTGAAGGAAGGTCCTTTAAAGTGTCTGTGGACATGATTTTGTGGTATCCTACTGATCAAGACAGGTCAAGGCAGGCTAAGCCTCCTCCCTGCTCCTCCTTCTACCACCTCCTGCTTCTCTGGGTCTTTGAGTCTTCCGCTATTCTCTCTCCACTTTGCTGCTTCTATTTTCTTTGGCCACAGAGGTACGCTTATCCCAGCATACTTAGAATGCCCTTTCACCTCTTGGTGCTGTCCATCTATTAATGATTTTATAATCTGACTTCCATTCCCCCAGTCCCACCTTTTTTTTTTTTTTTTTTTTTTTTTTTTTTTTCAATTTGCCATGTTGTGATTCTTCTGCCTCAGTCTCCCATTTGGAATTATAGCACATGCCTCACAGCATTTTGGTTGGGCTGGGAATCAAACAGGGCCTGAAGAGCACAGTGTCTTAGCAGTACATGCTCCACAGTTGTGAACTTCCATCTGCTCTCTTTTTCTCCTCTACTGGTTCTTCCTCCTTCCACTCTCTGGACACAGGCATTCCTAATGCCTTTCTTTTCTCTCTTTTTTTTATTTATTTATTTATTTATTTATTTATTTATTTATTTATTGGAGAGGTTTTTGCTATAGGGCACAAGTGTTCGCCAGAAAGACAGAGACAGAAAGCAAGAAATCACTCCCCGGGGGATGGCCACATCGCAATTCCTTCTCCTCCATTCTCCTCTCGGGATCTTGGGCACACACGCACATGAGCCTAGTGAGAGTTTAAGCCACTGGGTCCGGGACTTGAACCACAGTCTACTACATGGGAGTCCAGTAACATAGCCATTACACCAACTGCTTGTCTCACCTTTCCTTTCTCAATACACCCTTGCCTCTACAAACCTCATCGACTCCTATGACTTTATACATTCTTTCTGGGTAGATGATACCCTGAAGCATGCTATTCTCTCAAGTGCCATCCTGAATTTCCTCCTGTCTGCATCTCTTCTCTAACTGTATACCCCCAAAACCACTCAGCATGCCATGTCTAAATTTACCCCTTCCCTAATTGGCTCATCACTCCCTGATCATCAAGACCCCACCCCTTTCACTCACGGGACGCCTGTTTCACCAATAAGCTCCTTGGATTTTTACCACTGCTACAGCCCCTGTTGTCCACTGCGAGGGTCTCCTGACTGATCTGTCTCGAGGATGCTTCCCAGTTCTTGCTGCTTCCTTCTCCCTCCTTCCTGCCCAGACCGATCCTGGTACAGCATGGTTCTGAATAGGTTACTCTCTCTGCTCGAAAACTTTCAGTGCTCTTCTGGGGACAGACTTGGGAATGGACTTCAGCTTTGTATCCCAGATTTCACAGTAGGTGAGATTATGGTGGTTTAATGTTTAACCTGCAATAGGCTTGAAATTGCAAAACCTGAAATGAAATCTTGGCTGTGTCATTTACTACTGATGTGACCCTGAGCTAGGTGTTTCACTTTTTTTTTTAAAATTATTTATTTATTTATTTAATTGTATTTGTTATTATTATTTTTTAATTTGACCAGAGAGAGAAAGAGACAAAGAAAAAGTGAGAAAGCAAGCTTCCAGGTCTAGGACTCGAACCACAGTGAGGCATATGGAAGTCTAGAGCCTTCACCACCACACCATCTGCCAGCCCCCAGGTGATTCACTTCTATATGCCTGTTTTCTTTATCTCTGAAAGGGCACTGCCTTCAATTAAGTGTCTTGAGAATGAAATGAGATAATATATGTAAAGTGCTTATCCTTGTTCTCATTAAATCCTGAACTCCTGCAGTAACCACAGTGGTGGCTATCATTATTATACGGAAGTACTTAGTAAGGGTGCCTGCCACTAAGGTACTCAACAAAGCAGTGTTTTCGCAAAGTGTTTGTTACTTGAGTGTGTACTCTGGTGTTACTTGTAATTTTTTTTAACATATTTTTTTCTTTTAATTTCCAGAGGGCATGAGCTCTTGCCAAAGAAAAGTGGAGAGACAGAAAGAAAAAAGAAGAAAGCACCCCTCAATAAGGCATGGTCACACCACAATTCCTTTTCCTCCATTTCTCTATCCTATCAGGACTTAGGGCATGCACATGCATGCACTTAGCATGCTTTTTTTTGGGGGGGGGGGGGGGTAGCATTTTTTGCTATAGGGTACATGCCCTTGCCAGGAAGACAGAGAGAAACAGAGAGACAGAAAGCGAGAAATCATCCCCCAGGGGAGATGGTCATGCTGCAATCCCTTCTCCTCCATTCTTCTCTTGGGTTCTTGGGAACACACACACAAGCACCTGGCGTGAGTTCAAACCACTGGGTTTGGGACTCGAACTGCGGTCGACTACATGGGAGTCCAGCAATGCAGTCATTACACCATATGCTGGTCCCTCTTAGCATGCTTTTCAAACCACTACGGCTGGGACTTGAATCATGGTTGGCCATGTGGGATCTGGCCCTCCCAACCACTAGGGTATAGGGCCAACCCGAATGCCATATTAATTTAAATATAAAATGGTGACTCGACTTAAGAATAATATGAAATAAAAAAAGAGTACAGAGGATTTGTGGTCTGCAGAAGATTCTGACAGTGTTGCAAGAACAACTTAGGCCAGGACAACACAGCAATAAATGTTTATTGTCCATAAAATTCAGCGATCTGGTTCAACCCAGCTGTCCAGCTGTATCTCCTGAAGGGTCTAGCCAACAAGGGCTTCTGTTTCCCCAAACACAACCTGCACAGCATTGGCCAGTCCCTGATGTAGAAGACACATTTCCTGGGCCAGCCTGTGGCCTGGTAGTTAAGGTATCTGGAGTCCCAGTTCAAGTCCCAGACCTGGAAGCACCAGTCATGTGTGTGTGTGTGTGTGTGTGTGTGTGTGTGAGTGAGTGTCCAAAATCTTAAGAGAAGGGATTGTGGTATGGCCATTTCCCCTGGAGTATGGGAAGGTGCTTTCTCACTTTCCCTCTCTCTGTCTCTCTCCAGTGAGTACACATGCCCTATGGCAAAAACCAAAACCAAAACCAAACACAAAACAAAAAAAAATCACCTAATGATTCTTCCAAACCCCTCATGTAATATTCCCTTCTCTGACCCTTCTTCTTGTACCCCGTTCTCTCAGCGAAGGGTTGTCAGTGTCTCCATGATTGTACCTGTATCACAGCCATTTGGCTATTTATCTTGCCTAACGTTAAGCCTCTTGAAGTCTGGGACCTATCTCACCACAGGATCCCACAGTGCCTGGCACCCAGCAAACATGCAGAAAGCACTTCTTTTTTTTTTTTTTTTTTTTTTTTTGAGAGGTTTTTGCTATAGGGTGCATGCGCTCGCCAGACAGAGACAGACAGAAAGCGAGAAATCACCCCCCATGGGGGATGGCCATGCCACAGTCCCTTCTCCTCTGTTCTCCTCAGGGGATCTTTGGGCATGCATGCACACGTGCCCGGCGTGAGTTTTAAGCCACCGGATCCGGGACTTGAACCGCAGTCAACTACATGGGAGTCCAGCGACATAGCCATTACGCTAATTGCTGGTCCAACAGAAAGCATTTCTTGAATTTGTTTCTTGGTCTTAAAATTGTTTAAGTCTGTCTTGCCAGAGAGAGACAGAGAGAGGTAGAGAGAGAGAGGGAAAAATGAGAAATCGCCTTCTCCTCTCCCACCCTAAGGGGTGATTCTCCTTCATTCTTCTCTTGAAACTTTGGGCTCACACACACGTGCCCCCAGGTGTGTTTTACAAGCCGTGGATCTGGGACTTGAATGGCACAGTCCATCATGTGTGATCCAGTTGCCTTAACCTCTGTTTTACCTGCTGGCCTACACATAATTTCTGAAGTGTTTTGTTTTGTTTTTGTTTTAACTGTCAGAGGACTTGTGTTCATACTAGAGAAAGAGAGAATAAGTACCCCAGCCACACACAACCACCAATGGAGTGTGGTCATGCTGCTATCTCCATTTCTCCATCCTGTCCGTCTCCTGGACACGTGCGCACACACTCTGCGTGTTTTTCAAGTTGCTGGAATGGATTTGAGTTGCAGCCAACCAAGTAGGATCAGACTTCCACTGCACAGAGTTTAACTACCGTGCTATGGAGCCAGCCCTGAAAATGAGATTGACATGATTCTGGCCACTGTTTAACTGACACGATGGAGAGGGAAGAGATCGAAATTGTAGTAAACGAGTTGGGTCTAGATTGGGCGTAGGGATTGCCACACCTGTGGGGCACAGCCAGAGAGAATCCGGTTGGTCTGGGAGGTGGCATCCTGGTCTGCCTTTGTTACACCTTTTGCAGGAAGCAGGTCTGAATAACAAGAAAACCAGGGCTTCTCGGAGCTTCCCACACAGAAGAAGAGGCCAAGCAAAGAGCACGGTGAAATCTAACTGCGGATTCTCTCTGGGCCTCAGGAGAGCAGAGTTCTGACAAGGGCCTCATGATAAACATCGTGTCCCAGTTCCACGCAGTGAATCAGGCTCTGATGCAATTGGCAATAAGCCTTAATCACGAGCCCCATCTCGTAGGTTCGGCACAGACGAGCTTTGTCATTTCTCTGAGGGAATCACTGCCATTTCTCTTCCAGGCTCAAAGCAACTCTCCCGGCTGCATCTAAGCCCTGATGAGATGGCAATTTAAACCGCTCCGATTACCAGGTTTCATTAGGTAAGGCGGACCGATTAAGCAACGGTGGCCCAAATAACCCTCGTGGTACAGACATCGTTTTTCAAAGCCAGTGGAAGTCTTGCCAAATTAAAGGATGTCAGGATGAGATCCTATGAATATCAGTTTCCTTCTCTCTGGCAGTGGAGAAGATTAATTAAACGCTTGTGAAGTGCTTTGAAAATTTAAGCTATTAAGAATTATTGTTCTGTGTAATAGGGGAAAAATAGAATTCTTGGCTCATTAAAGCTGTAATGTTGTAAGCCTGAGTACTATTTTCAGGATATCTTTCAGAGCTACATTTTTATTAAGAAAAAGAAAGAAAGAGAGAGAAAAGAAATGTGTTTATGAATATACATATACACATGCCGGAGAGTTGGTTGAGCGAATCAATTTTTCTCTTGATTAAGAAATGTAGTGGGAAAAGCTATTTTTTACTGACTACCAAAGAAAGAGTTATTAAGAATCGATTGTTTAAATGTATAAGAAGAGTTTCACTAAAATATTAACAGACAGGCATTTGCTTTCTTTTAATACGATCAGGGGATTAAGAGACTGAGATTGTATACGTGTAAACATGGAGTTCAATGAGCTTAGATAGCCTCTTCTGCTTTAATAAAACTAAACGATGCAGACAGCCTTCTGCCTCCACTTTGCTGACAGATTCGCCCAGGGACATTCTGCTTTGTTTCCAGATGTTCTGCGATATTTGAAAGAGGCCATCTACAGTGGACTCTCACTTTTTTTCCAATCTACATTGACAGAGGACTTACGCTTTCTTTTGTGTGTGTCTGTTCCAGTTTCTTATTGTTGCTGTAGTGAATTACTGCCAACTTAGTGGCTTAAGGCACTGGATCCCACACGGTCAACTTTGTGGTTCAAGTCCTGGACCCGGTGACTTGAAAGACATGTCAGGGGCATGTGCGTTTGTGCCCAAAATCCCAAGAGAAGAATGGAGAAGAAGGGATTGCAGCATAGCCATCCCCTCCAGGGGGGTGATTTCTCACTTTCTCCCTCTCTTTATTTCTTTCTCCGGTGGGCACACACATCCTATAGCAAAAAATCTATTAAGAAAAGAAGAGAAAACAACACAAATGTATTATCTTACTGTTCTTTTTTTAAAATTTATTATCATCATAATCTTGTTTATATTACATTGAATTGCATATAACTTTACAGTGTATTACATTGCTTTTTCAAAAGGGAATGCCATGCATGTCAGTCAATACAGAGACATTAAAATCCCCACTTCATCATTCAATATCTTTTCATTGTTTTTTCCCATTCGTTATTATTATTATTCCAATTTTTTTAACCGGTCAATCACTATTTCTCATTTTGCTTGTAAAAAGACTTTACCTATCATGAAATACTTCTCAGACCAATCCAGTTGAAAATACTATACACGTCATCATCAACAGGTAATAAGCCATATCTGTGTCCCACTAATGTTGTGCCTATTTGTTCTCTTGCTATCTTTCTCTATCCTCTTCTCTTCACCTCCCCCCATTCCACACTGTCTTATTCTCTTTAAGTACTTTCACTGCTTTTATGTCCTCCAATATTTTATCTTACTGTTCTTAAGGTCAAAGTCTAAAACCAATCTGTCCCTTAAATCAAGGTGTCGGCTAGTTCCTCCTGGTTGCTCCAGGGAAGAAGCTATTTCCTTGACTTTTCAATTTTCTAGAGGCAGCTTGAAGCATTTCTTGGCTCATGGTCCCTTCCTGGATCTCTCAGACATCTGCTTTCATTGTCATCTCTCTCTCCGTCTCTCTTTCCTTGCACGACTCTCTTTTCTCCTTATAAATAGAAATAGAGGCTAACAGGTGGCATGGTGCTTAAAAAGGCACTGGACTTCTACATGGCTAACCACAGTTCAAGTCCCAAACCTGGCGGCTTGAAAATCACGCCTGGTGCATGTGTGTGCGTGCCCGACATTACAGGAGGAGAATAGAGGAGAAGGGACTGACCATCCCCCGGGGGTTGATTTCTCACTTTCCTTCTCACTGTCTCTCTCTGTCTCTGGTGAGTGCATGCACTTTATGACAAAAAACAAACAAACAAACAAACAAAAAAACCCAAAAATACAGTGGAGAGAATATGGTTAACATCTTAGTGTAAATAATGTTTCAAATGGTTGAGATGATGAATATACTAATTACTCTTACTTTAATCATTACACATTGTTTTCGTGTACTGAAAAACCACATTGCTATCATGTTAATTAAAAAAATTTTTTTTAAAATGATCCTGAGATGACATTAAGCTTGCCGCGTAGTCAAGGATAATCTCCCTATCTCAAGGTCCTTAACTCAATTACATTTGCAGTGATTTTGTTTGTTTGTTTGTTTTCCCATTTGCTATAGGGCACCTATGCTTTTCAGAGAGAGACAGAGAGGAAAGTGAGAAATGATCCCTTAGGAGGCATGATCATACTGTCGTTCCGTCTCCTCCATTCTTCTCTTGGATTTTGGGGTGCATACACACTTGTGGGGCATGTTTTTCAAGCCACTAGGTCTGGGATTCAAACCACATAGTTGGCCATGTGGGATCTAGCTGCCTTAACCACCAGGCTATCAGCTGGCTCCATCTGCAGTTTTTATTTTTTTTAAGAATTACTTTATTTTATTTATCACTGTTACTATTTTTTAATTTGCTACAGGGCGAGACCAGCAGATGGTGGAATGGTTATGTTATTGAACTCCCACATAGTTGACCGCAGTTCAAGTCCTGAAGCTGGCAGCTTGAAACTCACACCGTACATGTGTGAGTACATGTGTGTGCATGCCCAAAATACTGAGAAGAGAATGGAGGAGAAGGGACTGCAGCAAGGGGTGCAATCTTTTCAGGGGGTGATTTATTGCTTTCTATCTGTCTGTCTCTGGCAAGCACATGTGCCCTATAGCAAAAAGCTCTCTTAATTTTTTTTTTTTTCTACAGAGCATGCACACTCACTAGAGAGGGAGAGAGAGAGGTAAAATGTGAAAGCAAGCCACCAGGTCTGGGACTTGAACTGCAGTTGGCCATGTGGGAATCCAGTACCTCAATCACCACACCACTTAACCTGTGTTTAGGCTGGGCTGGGAATGAAACCCAGAGCTTCCAGGGTGGTTCCAGCCTCCCAGTAATAGTGTCTTAGCAGCATGTGCCACAGCAGCTGGGCCTGAGGCTGTATTCTTTTTCGAAGATCACACAGACTTTGTCTCTTCTCTCGAGGACTTTATATTGTCCTTATTCATGTTCATCATAAAAATAACACAAGGCCCATGTAGTCTTCAAACATTTCATGGAAAATACATATTATGAGAATACTATGCATGAATTTCAAAATATTTTTGCTCCCAAATAAACTAGTGCTTTAATTCATTTTTCCATTAAAGGAAAACTACAGTTACAGGCTAACGCATGTCCTGACCATTTGGGCTGGAACTTTCTGCAGCTTCTTTCAGTTTCATTCTTGGATGGCCTTGGTGTATCCCCAACCTCTTCCATGTTTGGGAGAACTTGTTTTGGATGTTGTTTAATATATTCACCAACCATAGACAGTGCATGACTGGCAACAGGTGTGTCTGATAAATAAGACATTGTTTTTGCTCTGCTTTGGGCATGTCTGACATGTTGGGAACCTGCTTTCCTTTGCAAAGCTGATAGGCATCTCTTTGAGAGGGAGGAGTGTCTCCCAGTTTCAGGCCACAAAAGGCTGGCTGTTTGGCTAACTGCAGAGCTAAGCTTGGAATGGGATGATAACCTGTCTCCAGCACAGTCCACCTAAAGGGAATGAAAAATGGGTATCAGTGGTCCAATATGAGAGGAGACTTAAGTAGTTTCCTAGGCAAGAGACATCTATGATTGCCTAGAAACAAACAGAACATGACCCAATAGCTGGTTTTGGTCTTGTGAACTGGTCAGTTGTAAAACAATTGTATTGGGGTCGGCAGGTGGTGTGGTGGTTGGGATGCTGGACTTCCACATGTCTGACTGCGGTGTGAGTCCTGCACCTGGTGGCTTGCTTTCTCCCTTTCCGTCTCTTTCCTCTCACTCTCTCTGGTGAGGACACATGCCTGTAGCAAATTGCAAAATGATAATACTGATAAATAAAAGTAAAAAAAAAAAAATTATTTAAAAAAGTATACGGACATTAAGATGTTTTGGAGTCATTTGTAGAGTTTTAATTGGTTTAGCCAGCTTTGACAGGGTTATGAAGGATGCTTTGTAACCCATACAAAGGACAACTTGCTTTGACTAGACAGAGGACAGCCAGTCTTGCCTTGAAGGGCTACAAGTAACACTTTCAGTGTGTGAGTCAGTGAGCCTAGTAGAGGAATGAGGGAGGAGAAATTTGAGAAACAGGCTTTCCAAAAATCCAAGGACTGCAGAGACCCACACAGAAAACTACTAATTAAAGCAGCAGCAAGACAAGGACTTAACAAAGCAGGATTTGTGTTTTGGAAAAGGGCACTGGTGACTGGGAGGAGGTCACGCTAAGTGAGCCGAAGGCTTGAGTTTTGGGAAACATTTGGAAAGTTACTATATAGCATCGTATTTTAGAATGTGAGGGACCATGAGGAGTTAGGAATTTCAGATATCAGAGATATTTATATATACAACTTAAGTTCATGTTTCTGAAGTACTTTAGGGTACCCCAAAATCTGGACAGATGAAGTGTTTTTTCTGTGTGTGTTTTATGAATTTACAGAATTGTGTGAACATGGTCACATAAGAGAATTTGGGAGAAGAAAGAAATGTATGTCTACGCATATTTTTAGAGAATTCCCATGTGAAAGACATAGTAATATCTAATTTTGAAAACACGGTTTGGGACCAGCAGATGGTATAGTGGTTACGTTGCTGGTCTTCCACATGGCCAACTGTGGTTTGAGTCCTGGATGTGGTGGCTTGAGAATCATGCCAAGTACTTGGGCGTGTGTGCCCAAGATCCCAGAAGGAGAATGGTGGAGAAGGGATTGTGGTGTGGCCATCCCTCTGAGGGGGAGATTTTTATTTCACTCTATTTTATTTTTTGGAGAAGTTTTTGCTATAGGGCACGTGCACTCGCCAGAAAGACAGAGAGAGACAGACAGAAAGAGAGAAATCACCCCTCCCAGGGGGGATGGCCACACCGCCATCCCTTCTCTTCCATTCTTCTCTCGGGATCTTGGGCAGGCACGCACACGTGCCTGGGTAGGTTTAAACCACCGGGTCTTGGATTCGAACTGCAGTCGACTACATGGGAATCTAGCAACATAGCCATTACGCTTACTGCTGGTCCCTGAGGGGGAGATTCTTACTTTCTCTAATTGTCTCTGTCTCATTCTCTGTCTAGAGAGTACAAATGCCCTAAGGCAAAAAAAACCTCGTTAAAAAATTTTAAAAGAAAGAATCATGTACCAGTGCGAAACACTGTCTATTTATTCTGCTTGTTTTTACTCCCTCTCTCACTAAAAGTTTATCGGGCATCGTGGAAAAAACAAGTTTTCTAAAGAAGATACCTATGAGTTACTCTCAGCCTGTATTAAATAGCAAGTTAATATCCATGTATATAAAAATCCCAAATAAAGATATTATCACCAGTGCCTACTTTGTTCATTCGAGGGCAGTAAAGTCGTTTACTCTCTCTGAAGCTACAGGACTAGCGTTTTCTGTTCCAGTGGCGTAGATGGAATTACCATTTGATGTAACTTAAAGGGACCATGGAGTCTCCCTCTTCCCCAATAGCATATTTGTCAGTCATCATGAAATCCCATCGATTAGCTCATCATTTGCGTTGGGTTTACAGATTACAAAATGCTTTTTTATAGATGAAGTCTTGGGAAAGCAGAGCTGCCTCCCTATCCAGAAAAGGATGTTTAGTTTCTCCACAGCGGGGCTATTTTCATTGGAATGGAAGGTAAATTGAATTCATGATAGTGGTGTTCATGTCCCGACCAGACATATCAGCCAGTGTTAATCAAATCAGATTAAACCCCTCCTAAATCTAGTTGAGACTCATTGTGATTGAATTAGCCTGATGAGGTTAGTTTTGTATAAAAGAAAGTGGGAGAAGGAAGGAGAAGTAATTTTGACTCTTCTAGAAGAGAGCAGGCACAAATCAAGTCAAGAAAAGCAAGTAGGAGAATTCCAGAGGCCGAAGTTGCTTCGGGGTGGCTGATGTAAGATCTCCAACACTTTCGAGACTGGTGTACGGCATCTCTGGGGAACAGTCTGTCCTGGGCACCACTACAGCTTTGGAGAATCCACCGGTTTATAAGGTAATTCCCCTACTGTCAGCAGTGGGCCAGAGAGATATCATTTTCAGATGGACAAAATGCTATTGGGCAGAAGAAGGCATAGGCATAAGAGGGGTGTAAAATCTGGCCAAGCAAGGTGTTTAGAACTTGAATGGCTACCTTGGCAAGTTCTCTTTCATTCTTGTCCATTATACTGTTTGCAGAAGGGCTGAGGGGTTCTGGGATGGGCAAAATCACCTCTCACCCAGAGCTGCTCCTTCCCCAGGGTGTCCTAGGGCAGGACCTGCGGCCAGTAGCCTTCACAGCCCAGGTCAAGGCCACGTGGCTGTCTCCATTGTCTGTGAAAATGGAAAATTTACCTTCAAAAGGAGTGAAAGAAACTCTTGACCTTCCCATATCTGGAGGAGCTATACTTTTCTCTCAAAAAATGAGAGAGGAAAAGCATAGTTCAAATCATCTGCTTAGGGAGTCTCTAAATTTTGTTTGCATGTATAAACCTGATCATATGCTGGGCAATTATACAAGTATACATATGTGCTCACTATGAGATTGTATGAACAACATGCGTGTACTATAATTTATGGGCAATTGAAAAGATTTGTTAACATAATTTGATGGCACTCTTTTTTTTTTTTTTTTTTTTTTTGAGAGGTTTCCGCTATAGGGCGCATGCACTGACCAGAAAGAGAGAGAGATAGAGAGACAGAAAGCGAGAAATCAACTCCCAGGGGGGATGGCCACACCCAATCCTTTTTCTTTTTTTTTTTTTTGAGAGGTTATTTTTGCTATAGGGTGCGTGCGCTCACCAGACAGACAGAAAGAGACAGAGAAACAGAAAGCGAGAAATCACCCCCCAGGGGGGATGGTCATGCCACAATCCGTTCTCCTTCATTCTCCTCTCGGGATCTTGGGCACGCACACACACGCGCCCGGTGTGTTTCAAGCCACCGGGTCCAGGACGCGAACCGCAGTCAACTACATGGGAGTCCAGCAACATAGCCATTATGCTAACTGCTGGTCCCCACACCTCAGTTCTTTCTCCTCCATTCTCCTCTCGGGATCTGGGGCACACTTGCACATGCACCTGGCGTGAGTTTAAGCCACCCAGTCTTGGATTTGAACTGCAGTCAACTACATGGGAGTCTAATGACCAAGCCACTATGTCAACTGCTGATCCCGACTCATTGTTTTTTCTTTATGAGCAGAATTAAAAACCTAACTCTGGGAGTCAGCAGATGGCATTGGGTTTATGTCACTGGACTCCCACATGGTCGACCACAGTTGGAGTACTGGACCCATGGCTTGGAACTCAAGCTGGCATGTGTGCGTGCATGCCCAAGGTCCCAGAAGGAGAATGGAGAAGGGATTGTGGTGTGGCCATTCTCCCTGGGGCGGGGGGGGGGGGGGTGTGATTTCTCACTTTCCCTCTGACCATCTCTGTCTGTCTCTCTGGCAAACACATGTGCCCTAAGGCAAAAACCTCAAAAAACAACAACAAAAAACAAAACAAAACAAAAACAAACCCAAAAACCTAATCCTGGAGAGATGTGATACCCACTAAATGCTAAATTCATCTACACTTTTGTATGGGTCATGTGATTGCTTCATGCCACTTTTTTTTTTTTTTAGAGTGCTTGCCAGAGAAAGAAAGAGTGAGAAATCTCCCCCGCCCCCGGAAGGTATGGCTACACCATAATCCTATCTTTTTTTGGGTAGATTATTTGATTTTATCATTATTGTAATTTTAAAATTTGCTATGGGGCACATGTGCTCATCAGAGAAAGAGAGAGAGAGAGAGAGAGAGAGAGAGAGAGAAAGAGAAAGTGAGAAAGCAAACCACCAAGTCTGAGACTCGAACCACAGTCAACCGTGTGGGAGTCTAGCATCCTAACTACCATGCTTCTCTTTTATTCTGACTACGTAGTCAGTCACATGGGATTCAACTGCCTTAATCTCCATGCCACTCGCTGGCCTGGTGCCAACTTTTTTATTTAACTTGGTGCTTTATTGAGATCAGTCTATCTTACTGCTTAAAAATATGTCTCATAGTTTCATCTCATGCTGCCTAGCTATGCCTTTAACTGAATCAAAATGGACAAGCCTCAAAGTGCCTGGTCTCAAAAGAACCCGTCTTGGTTTTCTTCAAAGCATTGGTTTCTCCCCTGACCTCCTCAGAGTTATTTAGAACTTCCTGAGTTCTGGGCCCTTACTTCCAGTTGCTTTCTGCAACTAGTTTCGTCAGCCTCCCAGGCCCTGTGCCACCCCCCACCCCCAATTCCTCCCTATAAGAAAAAATAATGCCCATAGTGGAGACTTTTTCCAGTTCTTGAAACTGAGCAGGCTCTTGCCACACAAGGCTTTCTTCATAAATGCTTTCACCCTTATTCGGGTCTCCACTTTCCACTATCTCCCAATCTGATTAATTCCTTATAATTTCTCAGTTATTTACCTATTTATTTTTTGGAGAGGTTTTTGCTATAGGGCGCATGCACTCACCAGAAAGACAGAGAGAGAGAGACAGAAAGTGACAAATCACCCCCCAGGGGGAGATGGCCATGTTGCAATCCCCTCTCTTCCATTCTCCTTTCAGGATCTTGGGCATGCAGGCACATGCGCCCAACATGAGTTTAAGCCATCGGGGTCCAGGACTTGAACCACAGTCGACTACATGGGAGTCCAGAGACATAGCCATTACGCCAACTGCTGGTCCCAATTTCTTAGTTCTTTACCCAGTCACCTGTCCTATTATATACCTGGTCTGTCACATACCTTCTTAGTACCAGGCACTTTTTCTTCTCCTTTTAAAATAAGTTAATTTTATTCATGAGCGTGTGCAAACAAATGACAGTGCAATAGATTGAGGAGCACTCCCAACAGGGTCTGGTCACTCTGGGATCTCCTCCCTGAACTCCAGTTTTTCAGGATCTTGGGCCAAGGGAGTGGGGACCCATTAACTAAGTGGTTTCCATCACTATAGTTCAGGGTGCTATGACTACCACTGCACTACCGAGATTGGACCCGAGCACCTTTTATTTTTTTTCTTCAATTTTTTCACAGTTCTAGTGATGTTTATTCACAAAATTGATTCATTTGTGATCTCTGCCCACTAGACTGTATATTCTTCATGAGTGCCAGGTCAGTGGTTCTTTATTCCCAGAACCTAACACAGTGCTTGCTTTCATTTGTTTGGTGAATGAATGAATGAATGAATGACTTTACTTGGTAAGCTCCATGATCCAGCAAAGTGAATGACAGAACATCTTAGAATCCCCTCATAATATTTCTTGAAGAAATGAATGATACCATCAATAACTGCATGAACCTGTACAACTCACCCAAGTACTCTAGCTGTCTTTTGGGCTTTGGGGACTAGCATATTAGCAGTGTATGATGCTTGCGGCTAAGAACACGTGTTTTTTTACTTTCCCAACCTCAAGAAACATTGTTTGGATGTGCTAATGGTCCCAGAGGAAGAGAGCAGCCACAATAAGCAAAATATTAGGTTGAGAACAGAAGTACAAGTTTCAACACAGGCAGACTACAAATTTGCTGAGGGAAGCTGAAAATTAGCAGCTTGCATTAGTAATGAAGATAACTTTGATTCTCAGCCTTCAGTTTCTGCGCAGAGACTTGTGTTCTCGGTGGACTGCAGGCATAAAGACTTCCCACCAAGAAATCTACTGAGGGTGGGGAGATTGGCATGACAGAGGAGTATTTCCCAATTTATTTCCCATAGTTTCTTTTTTGTTTAAACACGTAATATTCTTATAGAAAATCTTACGTGGAAAATCTAATCAGGTTTGGTACATTCTCTCTCACTGAACCCGTCAAAGAATTATTAATGACGTTGTTCTTTTATATAATTTTTACTTGCAGAACGCAGAGTCCCTAAATGGTGGATATCTGCACGAGGGCACACAGGAAAAGGCATGCTTTCCTCTCCCCACTCTGCTGCTAAATTAGGTCTCTGAAGCTCGACCTGCTTTTGCTAGAGAAGCTTGGCCCTCTCTTTAGGGTCGGGCTACCGGGGTCGGTGGCCACGAGGCGGTTTCTTTTTCTTTGGGAATAAGTTAGGAAGGGCCCATAGAGGCGCTGTGCGAAACCAGCACACGAAACAAGAGGGGCCGCAGCGGTCAGCCTGGCCTCGCATTCCGGGTCGGGACCAGCTGGGGAAGGGTGGTCGCGTGGCCCAGCAACAAAGCTCCCGAGGAGCGGGAATAAGTCGTCCCTGACCCGGCAGCCAAGCGCCCTTTTCTCGCGGGCCGGGACGGTTGTGGGAAGAGCATGACGCTGCTGCATTTGTTGGGCGCGAAGGTGCGGCCGCGGCAACGGTAACCGAGAAGCCCGAGCACCAACACCACCCCTGGAGACCGGCACCGCGACGCCCCGACCCGCCGCTGCCGGCCGCGCCAGCGCTCTGCGCCTGCGCGCCCGCGGGAGGCCCCGCCCCTCCGGCTCCCGGCGCGCGGGGCCGCGCCTCCTCATGGCGGCCGCCGCAGTGTGTGGTATTTAGCGGGAGCGCGCGGCGGGCTCGAGGACGCGCGAAACGGCGGCGGCGGCGGCGGCCAGGGGGGAGCCGGGGCGGCCGTTGCGGGGCGCGCTCTCGAGCGGCGGCGGCGACCCAGGGTGTCCCGTCGGTCTCGGCGCGGGGAAGAGGCGGTAGCGCGGCCCGCGGTGGCGGGGGTTGGTGACGGAGCGCGTTTGAGCCAGGACCGGGGTCCGAGGCGCGCTCTCCGCCCACAGGTAAGTGGGGCCCGGCTTGGAGGGAGGAGCCGGAGGCGAGGGGCGCTCTGGGAGGAGGGCTCCAGGCCCGGTAATGGCGGCCAGCGGGAAGGGCAGCCGGCCCGGGTCGCGGGGCCGGGGCTGGGGCCGGGGCGTAGGGAGCCCCCGGTGCGCCGGCGTCTTTGTCTTGGCCCGAGCCGGGCCGCCCGTCCGAGCGCCGCCCCCCGCCCCTCCCCTGGCCGCCGCCGCCGCCTCAGCCCGCCGCTCGCCCCCGCCCCCGGCGCCCCGGGCCCGGCCGGGCGGCGGAGGGGGTCGGTCCCCGCGCAGCAGGCCGAGGGCGGAGGAAGGGCCTCGGCGGCGGCCCGGCCCCCGCGCGCCCGGAGGCGGGCCTGGCCGGGGGAGGCGCCCGGCGCGCCCTGCGCCCTCGTGCCGGCCTTTGTTGTGGAGGGTCCCGGGGTGTGCGGCCAACATGGCGGAGGTCAGCTGAGTGCCGGCCGAGGCCAGCCCTCTTCCTAGGCCCTCCCCGGGGCGCTCCGAGGCCGGCACGCAGCGTCTGGGCCGCCCTGGGCCTGCGCTGCCTGCCCCCGACCCGACCCCCAACCCGGGCAGCAGCCGGCGGGATGGTGCTGCGTTAGCCTCTGGCTCCGGCCCGAGTATTCATTGTGCAGTGGGAAGAATGCAGCTCCTCCCTTGTTTATGTCGTTAGGAGGCTGCGTGAACAGCTTGCCAGGGAAGCGCTAGCTTTTGATTAGCAACCTCGGTTTTCCTAAGCTTCATTTGCCCAGTGGTTTGGGATCTTTTCCTGACTCTCGGAGATAGGTAACTTAGGAACGTGGGTAAACTGGGCCACTGCGATGCGTAGGTGTTTCTTTGCCGACTGACTGTTCCTGGAAAGATGTAGAATTTGTTTGCTCAGGAAAGTCTAGTTTGTGTGCTCAGAAAATTCACTTGTGTGTAGCCGATTTGTCAAAGTCGCAGAACCTCCATGAACAGGGATATAGGATAGTGCCCGTTCCTGGCAGTTGAACATTTACCAGTACTTGGTAAGTGGCTGTCAAGGGTAAATTGTTAACTCTTTTCAGCAGTTTAGTGTTGGAAGCATGGACTCTGAAGTCATACTGCTTGCTGTGGTTCCAATCCTGCTCCGCTGGTTTGTGGCTGTGGGCAAAATACTTAAGCTTTTGTGCTTCATTTTCGTTATCTTTACAATGGGTGTAACACAGTACCTACCTCAAGCATTGTTCAGAGAATTGATGAGATGATTAAAGGTGGAAAGGCTCAGAGCACTAGCAAGCCCACAGTAAGTGCTCAGTTAAATGCTATTGCTAAGGTTGCTGCTGTTTAATCTTACGAGGTTATGTTATGCTAATGGATATATTGGAAGTGCACAGGTGAGAATTCGTGAAATCATGTAAATCGTCAGAGCTAGATTCTTCTGTCAGTTCGTTTTGTTGCTAAAAAGGAAAAGAGATACAGTTTTTGACAGACCTTTAAGATGAAGTCGTTTCATAAGTTTGTATGATAGGGGATTTGTTTGGATAGATATTGTTTGGCAATTTAAAAAGTCAGATTGGGGGCTAGCAGGCTGGCGAACTGTTTAAGGTGCTGGATTCCCACGTGGCCTACTGAAGTTCGAGTCCTGGATCCGGCGGTTTTAAGCTTAGCCGGGTACTTGTGCGCTTATGCCCAAAATCCCAAGAAGAGAATGGAGAAGAGATTGAGGTATTGGGGTGTGGCCATCCCTCCTGGGGAGGAGGTTATTTCTCACTTTCTGTCTCTGATGGGGGGAACGCATGCTTCTGTAGCAAAAATCTCTAAAAATAAAATGTAAAGTGATTAAAATGAGGTATCCGTTTAGCAGTGTTAGATTTATGGATCATCAAGGACTTGCATTACCTAATATCTGACTTGGAAAAGTGGAACAGTGAGTCTCTTTTAATTGAATGTTACATATCTGTGGTTTCACCATCTCTCTCTCTCTCTTTAAAGAAGTTATTAAGAAGCAAAGTAGTGACAAATGGAATGGCCTGATAATTTTGTCAGGGAGGTATTGACTTAAATTATGGTAGAGAGCATTTTGATTAGCTGTTAAAGAACTTTGTGACTGTTGAGACACAAATTGTATAATTGTTCATTCTGGAAATTTAAGTAAAGATGCAGTCTTTGTAATCTGGGATATTATTTGTAATACTATCCAGGATTTTCTCCCTTAAGTTTTCTTTAGATATAATGTTAGAATTGGCTTAAGTGACCATTCTTGGCATCTTTCCAGCATACCTTAATAACATTTAATATTTTACAATACAGTATACAATACAGTATATATAATTTTGTTCAAACTGCATTTTAACACTTGTTCTCTCTAAACTTTGGGAAATTTATACAGAAATTGCAATAGAGTAATAATCTCTTAATATCTAATGTTATGATTAAGTTCAAAATAATCATAGTTAATCTTAAAGAGGTTAAAGTAAGCTCAGTAACTAAAATTTTAGGTGACTGCTTAAATCGTACTTTTTAAACATAATTATTTAATTTTATTTATTATTATTTTAATTTACTGTGGGGCATATGTGCTCACCAGAGAGAGAGAGAGAAAGCCGCTAGGTCTGGGACTTAAACCATGGTTGGCCGTGTGGGAGTGCCTTAACCACTTAAGCCACTTTTTGGCCCCTTAAATTGTATTTTAAAGCAGTTGATTCAAATAATTTTTAAATCTTGAAGGTCTTTGCTTGAAGAGAGCTATTACACATTTTTAAAATTATAATTATGGCATTTCTGTATGCACCTTGTTACATGTTTAAATTCTGGATGTTTTTAGTACAGAACTCACTTTCAGCAATGAAGTGAAAACTTCGGAACTTCTCCGTTATCGCGTCCAAAAAACAACCTGGGGTTGAAATTTTCCTCTTTACCATAAATACCTTTAATGGTAGTTTGTTTTTCCTTTTTTGGGGAGGGGGGGCGGATTTAAGTTTTGCTAGAAAGCACCAGCGTTCCCCTGAGACAGAGAGAAAGTGAACATCACCCCCTAGGAGAGATGGTCATGCCTCAGTCCCTTCTCCAGTCTCCTCTCAGGATTTTGGGCACCCACACACACATGCCCCCGGAGTTTTATTCAAGCTGCTGTATGGGGATTCCAGCTGTGCAGTTGGCCAAGCAGTATCTAGACTTCTTAACCATACCATCTTCGGCCCCAGTAGTCTTTTAAATAGCAATATTTTTTTCTTTTCTTTTTTCCATTTGCTAGAGGGCATAGGTGGAGAGAGAAGAGAGAGCACACTTGAGCAAGCAAGCACTTCCCAATAGGGCATGGTCATGCTACAGTCCATTCTCCATTTCTGTGTCTTATCCAGATATGGGGAACGTGCACGTACACACACACAGGGCATATTTTTCAAGCTGTTGGGGCTGGGATTGGAACCACAGTTGGCTATGTAGGGTCCTGCTCCCTTAACCACCAGGCCACAGACCATCTTCCTTTTTTTAGAGAGAGATTTTTGCTAAGAGTGCGTGTGCTGGCCAAAGAGACTTGAGACCGAAAGCAAGAAATCACCTCCCCAGGGGGGATGGTCACATCGCAATACCTTCTCCATTCTCTTGGTATTTTGGGCATACATACACATGTGCCCAGGGTGAGTTTAAGCCACTTGGTCCAGGACCCAAGCCATGGTCAATTATGTGGGAGTCCAGCGACGTAATCATTATGCCATCTGCTGGTCCCAAACAGCAATATTTCTTTTGATGACTTAATTTTCGTGGCTGTAATGATTAGAACATCTGCATAAGGGCCAAGATTGTCGTTTTTATTCCTTTATCATCAGTACCTAGCACTCATACATGTTTGTTTTTGACTTAGTGCTATCTACTGATGCAGTTTTCTCTTGTGCAGTTTTTTTCCCCCCAAAGAGTAGCTTTAAGTATACAGCAAAATTGATTGGAAGGTATAGAGATTTCCAAAATAGCCCCAGCTGCTACAAATATATAACCTCCCCCATTATCAACATCCCCCACTGCAGTGGTACATTTACTAAAATTGGTAATAAATACATTGACTTATTTGAAGTTCACTTTGCTAGGGTTCACTCTTGGTGTCGTACATTTTTGAGTTTGGACAAATTATAATTACATTGGGCCAGCAGGTGATGTGATAGTTAGGGCATTGAGCTCCCATATGGCCGACTAGGGCATTGAGCTCCCATATGACCGACTGGTTCAAGTCCCAGATCTGGCAACTTGCTTTCTCACTTTCTCTCTTTGTATGTCTCTCTCGCCCTCTGTCTCTGGTGAGCACATGTGCCCTATAGCAAAAAAATAACATAAACATTTTTAAAAATAATAATTATATACAAAAATTTATGAAGGAATAGTTTCATTGCCCTAAAAATTATATGTGCTCCATTCTTTCACCCCCAACCTATCATCCTTTTATTGTTTCCATAGTTTTGCCTTTTTCAGTATCTCATGTAGTTGAAATCATATAGTTAGACCCTTTTCAGAGTGGCATTTTTTTCACTTAGTAGTAACAGTGAAGTTTCATCCATATCTTCATGACTTAACGGCTTTTCTTTTTAGGGCTGAATAAATAATACTGTTGTTTAGATGTACCCAGTTTATCCATTCATCTACTTGAAGACATCTTGGTTGCTTTCCTATTTTGGCAATTATGAGTAAAATTATTTTAAACATCCAATTCAGGTTTTTTGTTTGGACATATTTTTCCAGCTCTTTTGGGTAACTACAAAGACATATGATTGCTGGACCATATTAGAAAAGCATGGCTAGTTTTGTAAGACACTGCCAGACACTGCAAACTACCATTTTGCCTTCTCAGGAACAGTGAACAAGTTCCTATTCATGTGCTCACCATCATTTGGTGTTAGTGTTCTAAATTTTGAACTTTTTTTTTTTTTTTGGAGAGGTTTTCGCTATAGGGCACGTGCGCTCGCCAGACAGAGACACAGAGACAGAAAGCGAGAAATCACCCCCACAGGGGGGATGGTCACGCTGCAATCCCTTCTCCTCCCTTCTCCTCTCGGGATCTTGGGCACGCACGCACACGTGCCCGACGTGAGTTTTAAGCCACCGGGTCCGGGACACGAACTGCGGTCGACTACGTGGAAGTTCAGAGACATAGCCATTACGCTAACTGCTGGTTCCCAATATTGACCATTTTTGTAGGCGTGGTGGTATTTTGCTATTTTCAATTTGCATTTATCTCATGAAGATAATAAATGCATGTTCACCTTTGCTGTTTACCATCTGTATTTTTGGTGAGGTGTCTGTTACAGTCTGTGGCCCCTTTTTTAGTCAGGTTGATTTTCTTCTGCCTTAAGTGTTTGTGTGCTTTGGACGACAGTTGTTTGTCAGATACGTCTATTGCAAACACTTAAGTTTAGCTCTCTTAAGTCTGACATTGGTTCTCTTTCAGTCATTTTCACTTTTACGTGAAATCCTCTCTTCTGCCTTTAAGTGCTTTATCTGTTTTTGGTCTCTGTATACTCCAGTCTGTTCTTTGAGGTTTCTAAAAGATGAGCCTAACTTAAAAGACCTTCAGAATAAAGTTTCAAGTTCCTTCAAACAGTAAGTACAGAGCTTCTCCTGAGCTGATCATTCATTATTGCCTTGCCATTTTGGACTATGTACTTGAAAGTCCCTCCTCTTCTACTAAACGCTGTAACCTCAGCCTAGACATCATTAACTGAGAAGCTTTTCCTTAACACTCCATGTTTAGTTGGGTGTCATCTCTGTTCTGATAGCACTCTGCTTGGCCCCACTATAACACATATCCTCCTAGACTGTAATTTTTCTTTTAGTTGTCTCTCCAAATAGACTAATATCTTAGGTTTTGGTGGTCAGCCTTGTTTGTCTTAGAGAGTTATGTTTCTGGCACATAGTTGGTGTTGAGTAAATATTTGTTGAATGACTGACTAATACCATCCCACTGACTTTAATATGCTTTTCCAGCATTATCTCTAGCATTTCTTCTTTGCCTTTTGTGGTCAAACTGGATTCTTTGTTCCTTGGCTGTGGTACTTTAGCATTTTTGTGCTTTGCTCATGAATGTGTTTAATCTCAAATGTCCATCTGTGCTCCTGTGGATAGATTACTAACCTCTCTAAACCTTAGCTTCCATTAGCACACAAACAAATATTAAGTATATTGCTACCAGCCAGTTGGTGGCATGGTGATTAAAGCAGCTGGATCCCACAAAGTAGAACTCTGTGGTTCAAGTCCTGGACCCATCGACTTGAAAAACATGCCAGTCCTGTGTGCTTATGTCACCAAAATCTTGAGGAAAATGGAGGAGAATGGGTTGTGGCTGGCCAATCCCCTGGGTGGGGGGGTGATGTTTTTGACTTTTCCTCTCTTTCATCGTCTCTCTGGTGAGCCTGTAGCTAAAAGTATATTGCTGCCTCCCCTTAACCTCCCTCTCACAGTGTCCTGATGCTGGAGTGGCAAATAGTTGGATGGTTAAGAGGACAGACTCTTCAGAGTCAGGCTTGGATGTGTCCTGGCTCTATCACTTTTTAGGCCTATTTGTGACTTACAGGTCCGTGAAGAGCAGGAACACTGCCTCCTTTTCCATTCAGAGGCACATTGCCTAACTCATAGAAAGGGCTTAAATAATTAAATCGTTGAATAAATTTCTTCTCCTGAGTATTACTACTGACATTGTAGTGAGGAAAGAAATGCACAATCGTGTGTACTGTAAAAGAATCAAAAGTGCTGGAAGGTTGCGAATGTGTGTGGCAGGAAGACCTGCTCTGCTGTCTGAAGTGGAGGTAAAAGGATAAGGCGCTAGTCCCTTGAAGGGAGGAAGCACATCTTGGATTGAAGGAGCGGCCAGTTAAAGGTTCCAAGGTAGGAATAAATTTGGATTGTTTAGGAACAGAGAGGAGAGCCTATCTGGAGCCTATAAAAGAGTAGGAGATTGGGACCAGCAGTTGGCGTAATGGCTATGTCGCTGGACTCTCACGTAGTTGACCGCAGTTCGAGTCCTGGACTCGGTAGCTTCAACTCACGCTGGGTGCATGTGTGTGCGTGTGCCCACGATCCAGACAGGAGAATGGAAGAGAAAGGATTGCTGCGTGGCCATCACCTCTAGGGGGGTGATTTCTCGCTTTCTGTTTCTCTGTCTCTCTCTGTCTTTCTGGTGAGCGCACATGCACTATAGCAAAAACCTCTCCAAAAAAAAAAAAAAAAAAAAAAAAAAAAAAGGAGTAGGGGACCAGAATCAAAGCACAAAATGGGAATTTTTTTTTTGGGAGTGTGCACATGCACCTGGTGCGAGTTTTAAGCTGCTTGGTCTGGGACTTGAACTGCGGTTGACTATGTGGAAGTCCAGCAATGTAACCATTACACCATCTGCTGGTCCCCGAAATGAGAATTTTAAAGGTATTCCGAAACTACCAAAAAGTTTTACTTAGAAGCTAATGTAATCCAATAACTTTTAAGATGCTTTAGCTGTTTGAAGACATGATTAGCTAAAATGCCATTTCTTTAATAAGGTAGTAGTCGATTATGGCCTGGATTAAGGCTGCAGCAGTGAAGATGAAGAGAAGTGAATGAATTTGAGATGTTTTGTACACAGAATTAATCTTTCTCTGATAGATTAGACAGAGGTGAGGAAAAGAAGGCATTAGGTTTGTTGTTTCAGTTTGCTATAGGGCATATGTGCTCCTAGCAGGGAGGGCGAAAGTGACAAATCACTCTATGGGCCATGCCATAGTCTTTTCTCCTTAATTTTCCTCTTGGGATTTTGGGCAGCATACATATGCGCTGGATGTGATTCTCAAGCTGCTAGATTTTGGACTCAGATTGTGGAGTTGGCCATGTGGGACTCAACTGCCCTAACCTCCATGCTCCCTGCTGTCTCGGAAGGCATTAGGTTTCTAGCTTGAGCAACTGTGTTTGGATCATGGTGCCTTTTACCATGATGGAAAAGACGGAAGAGGCAGTGAGACAGATAGTGGTAAAATTCAAGGTTCTGAGCCACCTGATATTATGGTGGTTAGATGGATCCCGTATGGTTAATTGTGTAGTTTAAGTCCTGGACTAGTGCTGGATAAAGACACCGGTGCATGTGCATGTGTGCTCAAAATCCTGAGAGGGAAAATGGAATAGGAAGGATTTTGTCATGAACATCCCCTATGAAGGGGATTGCTTTCTTACTTTGTCTCTCTATTTCTGGTAAGTGCATGTGTCTCTTGCAAATTAAAAAATTTCAACGTTTTTATGTATTGAATTTGAAGGGCTTGAAATGATCCAGTGAAGTAGAAGGAAAGTCAGGGTATCAGATGGGAGAAGCTGGAGTATGTTTGGGTGCAAGAGAGAATGGTTAATAGGAGTGTTAAGTCTGAGAAGGTGAGACCACAGTGCCAAGCTGCAACATCACCTTGCTGGTGGGAAGATAAGATATAGTTTGTATCAGTAGTTTCCATTGTCTTTTCAGAAGGAAGCAAGGAAGGAGGAAGCCATCATCAGTTGAGCCATTCCTAGTCAGTCAGTGACTTTATGACAGGTTGATAAACTGATCAGAGGGAAAGAGGAGAGATGCTGAGAAGTGTTGCTGATGGTGCTATTGCTATTCAGAGAGAGACTATGATACATAGAACAATTATATTACTTTTTTTTTTAACTAAATGTAAACCTTTTGTTGATGTTTAGTGTAACATACAGAAAAGTGCTCTCAAATCATGTGTGTACAGCTTGATGAAGTTTTACAGAGGGAGTACAGTTTTATAACCATACTATTACCAGAACAAGAACCCTTTCCCCAAGAAATTATGTCTTGATTTTTAACACCATAGATTGATTTTGACCTGTTTTCAAACTATATGAAAAATGGAACAATGTATTAAATGTACTTTTCATGTCTGTTTAACTTCTTTCACTCAGCATTACATTTGAGATTTATGAGTTAGTTTGTCCCTGACAAAGTTGCCAGCTCCCTAATGACCGTAGAGCCTAGTTTTTTTTTTTTTTTTTCTTAAATCTTGAGGGACTCTAGGCTGAATTATACCGACATGGTATGATCAGAATGATGCTGGGGAAGTATCATTACTAGGTTTGATTGTAGGGAGCTGCCAGATCTAAGCAGGAACCTTTAAAGTAGATAAGGCCCTAACACTGCAGGGCAAACGACAGTTCTAAAGAAGGCGTAATCTTCTGTAGCACTGCAGGCCAGTGCATATTGAAAAAATAAAGTAGAAATAAGAACTATGGACACAGTTAGAAATAAAGTACCATGCAGATTAAAGAAAGCTGAGTAACCACCGGAGAAAACCAGGAGAAGCTTGTTTAGAACCAGGAGAAGCAAGATACTTGACAGCTGCAGTCGGTAATAGATAATACCTGACTTTCCTATCCCTATAAAATAATTAACTACATGGGACCAGCAGTTGGTATAATAGCTGTGTTACTGGAATTTCAGGTAGTCGACCATGGTTCGAGTCCCGGACTCAGTGGCTTAAACTCACACTGGTCATGTGTGTGTACCTGCCCAAAATACCTAGAGGAGAATGGAGGAGAAGGGATTGAGGCATGGCCGGTCCCCCATGGGGGGGTGATTTCTCACTTTCTGTCTCCTCTCTGTCTTTGTGATGAGCCCACGTGCCCTATAGCAAAAAACTCTCCAAAAAAGAAAAAAAAAGAAAACAAAACTACAGAACTTCTCGGTGTCTCTGTGATCTCCATCAGAGTCGCCTGGTCTGCCCTGTCCTGGTCTGCCAGACCTTCACTTTTCTGTCTTTCTGTCCTTTTTCAGTCTTCTGCAGATCCCACCCAAGGTTCACATCCTCCCAGACTTATTAGGCTAAGGCAAAGGCCTGTTGAACTTACTTGTTTTAGTTTGCATTGTTTAAATAGGGGTCTTAGGAACATATGGAAGGAACAAAAAGGAAAATCATTAGAGAACTAATCTATTATTGCCTGTGAAAATATTTATTTTTATTTTATTTTATTTTATTTTTTAAGGAGTAGTATGTGTATATGCAGGAGAGAAAGAGAGGTGCATCACTGACAGTCTCCTAAAGGGCAATCCCTTTTCCCTAGCCCTCCAGCTCCTTAGGGTTCTGGGAACCTGTTGTGTTTTCAAGCCAACCTGGGAATCCTAAGCTGTGGGCTGCCATATGGGTTCCAATTTTGTAGGCCTCTTGTGTTACCTCCGTGCCATAGTGGCTGGGCTGAGAAATATTTTCTTAAAAATTAAAAGAAATTTGGGTTGGTCCCATGGCCTAGCTGTTAGGGAGCTGGTTTTCATATGGGCTGACTGTGGTTCAAATCCTGGCCCTGGGAAATTGAAAAACACACTGGGAGACTCTAGTCTTGGTCGCAGAAGGGAGCTAGACAGAATCAGTGAAGTCATTTGTTGGTGGGTGCTGGCTTTTTTTTTCCTTCCTCATTAATGTCTTCCACTTTTAACACTACTTTATAGAGATGGCCTAGAAGTGAGACACTGAGTCCTTACAGCTTATAATGGAGTGATTAGGAGAAGTTCCAAGTTAGACTGCCTGAGTGCAATTGGCTCCACAGTTTCCTAGCCCTGTGGTCTCAGAGAAGATACTTCTCTAAGCCTCATTTTCTTCTGTGGAAATTGGGCTAGCAGTAGGATCTGCTTCATAGAACTACTATAAGGATTCAGTGGGATGATACATTTAAGCTTTTAACACATGAAGCTCAATACCTTGTAGCTATTATTGTTATTGTGGTAACTTTTTGAAGGAAAAGGAGGGTATAAGTAATCAGTTCTTAAATTTTCTCATAATTTTAATTGAGAGCTTTTTATAGGTAATGGCTGACTTTTCTGTTGAGCTGTTCTATTAGTGAATGTAATTTTGAGGAGTCAATATGCAAAACAAAATTACCTTTACAGAATGTGCTTATGTGGGAGGAGGCTGGAATTTTTTTTCTTAGAATTATTTTATTTAACTTTATTCATTTATTTTAATTTGACCAGTGAGAGAAAGGGGGTGAGGAAGCCAGCTACCAGGTTCAAGATTCGAACTGTGGTTGGCCATCTGGGAATCCAGTGCTCTTAACCACAATGCCACTTCCTGGCCCCGAGGCTGGAATTCTTAAATTCAAAATAAAATGACTAATTAAGAAAACTAGTAGATAGTGAAAGTATTAAGTCTCTCAAAAACTACATAAAAGACCAAGTTACCAAAAAAAAAAAAAAAAAAAAGAGAGAGAGAGAGAGAGAGAGAGAGAGAAAGAAAGAAAACACTGGGCACATGCATATGTGTGGCCCAAATCCTGACAAAATGGAGAAGGGCTTGTGATGTGACTATGCCCTGTTGGGGGTACTTTTCCCCACTATTTTGCTTGGGTGAGTGCATGTGCCTTCTGGCAATTAAAAAAATTACAAGTATTTAATGCTAGACTTGAATTTTATAGGCAGTATTACTGTACTTGTTATAATTAGTTACTATTACATTGACAAAGCTTAGCTTGCTATGGTTTGGTATAGTGAAACATAATGAACATAAGTGTACACTAGCTTCTCTGCAAGGATTCTACTTTAGAATGAGTGCCTTAGTTATTGGCTTAACTAAATGAAGTACTCCTCAAATTGTTAAAACTTTGCTAGTTTCCCTTTATTTGTATTTCACTTTTTTTGCTCCTTTGAATTTGGCCAGAGCTTAGACTTGGTGGGTAATTTACAATACTTGTCAAGGGTCCTTGTAGCTTTGTTAGAGATAGTTTTAGATATATTGTCAAAATAGATGTGAGTAGGACAGCTGGTGGTGGGGTGGGGTGGTTAAGGCAGGTAAGGCGGCTGGGTCCTACATGCCATGAATTAGTTTCTGTAGGCTGTATTCTTTTGAGTTAGATGGGGGCCATCAAGTAAATTTTATTAACTTTTTTTTTTTTTTTTTTGGAGAGGTTTTTCGCTATAGGGCGCGTGCGCTCGCCAGACAGAGAGAGACATAGAGACAGAAAGCTAGAAATCACCCCCCAGGGGGGATGGCCATGCCGCAATCCCTTCTCCTCCATTCTCCTCTCGGGATCTTGGGCATGCACGCACACGCGCCGGCGTGAGTTTTAAGCCACCCGGTCCAAGACGCGAACCGCGGTCGACTACGTGGGAGTCCAGCGACATAGCCATTACGCTAACTGCTGGTTCCCTTAACTTTTTTTTTTTAAGAGGTGTTTTTTTTCTATAGGGTGCATGTGCTTGCTGGAGAGAGAGAGAGAGAGAGAGAGAGAGAGAGAAAGAGAAATATCACCCCCGGGGGGATGGTCACACCACAGTCCCCATTCTCCTCTTGGGATTTTGGGCACTCATGCTCACGTGAGTGCTGGCGTGAGTTTTAAGCTGCCTGGCCGACCCTGTGGGAATCCACCTACATAACCATTATGCCTTCTTCTGGTCTGTTTTTAACTTACTTTTTACAATGCTAACTTTAAGATTTTCGAAGTATAAAATCTGTGTTTATAAAGTTACATAATCTGGTTTTTAATACTTAACTTGTAAGTATCCATCTTACTTAAGGTGTTTTAAGAAAAAAGGAATCCAAGAAGAAAAAGTGAAAGCAGTGGACAAAATCAGCTCTTGATTTCTGTTTCGTTTTGTGTAGGAAGTCACCAGCAATTCATTAGCAGGAAAGTGTGGGAACATGTTGCAATACACAGTAAAAAATTTAATCTTTTTTTTTTTTGGTAGAGGTTTTTGCTATAGGGCGTGTTTGCTCGCCAGAAAGACAGAGAGAGACAGAGGGACAGAGAGTCAAAAGCGAGAAATCATGCCCCCCAGGGGGCATGACCATGACGCAATCCCTTCTACATTCTCCTCTTGCGATCTTGGGCACTCACACGCGCCCAGCGTGAGTTTAAGGCACCGGATCCGGGACTCACACCCTGGTCGACTACATGGGAGTCCAGCGACACAGCCATTACGCTAACTGCTGGTCCCAGTAATCTTTTTTTTTTTTTTAAAATACCAGCATAGTTTGTTTTAAGGGACAATTGAGAAATACAGAAATATGCCCTCTCTCATGATCATTTATAATCTGATTATTGAAAAGTAACCATTATAGGGAACCAGCAGTTAGCGTAATGGCTATGTCGCTGGACTCCCACATAGTTGACCGTGGTTCCCGTCCTGGACCCGGTGGCTTAAAACTCACGCCGGGCGCGTGTGCGTGTGTGCCCAGGATCCCGAGAGGAGAATGGAGGAGAAGGGATTGCGGCGTGACCATCCCCTCTGGGGGGTGATTTCTTGCTTTCTGTCTCTATGTCTCTCTCTGTCTGTCTGACAAGCGCACGCACCAAAAGTAACCATATAGACATTTAGGTGTAGTCTGTATTTTACTTTTTTGGAGTCAGCTATAGATAATTTAATTTCTTTGGTCCAAATTAAATCCTTTTAGATATTTTCCCATTAAATGATTACCACCTGTCACTAGTTATATGTGTTCGTATTATGTAATTCCAAATGGCGACATTTGTGTTTACAGTCTTAGTATTTTATAGTCCTTGCTACTCTGTGCCTGTAATTCAATGATCCCATCTTTTCTGTCTGGTTTCTGGTTCTGAATTTCATCTACCTCTCCTAATCCTGCACCTTTAGCCTTTAAACCACATTCTGCGCGTTGGATGCCCTTCCAGTTTTATTTCTGTCCCATTACATGCTACTTATATAGATAGGTTTACTATTGTGTATATCCACTTACCTGTTTTTTGTTTTAATGTAAATGGAATTGTAATCTATATATTTTGTGACCTTTTCCCCCTCTATCCAGTGGAACAGTTGGTTCTTAGATGTTAGTGGGTAGGGGTTCATTTTTTTTTTTTAAGCAGAGGGCATATGTGCCCATCAGAGAGATGCACCCCTTCATGGTTCATGGTCATGCCATAATCCCTTGCCCCCAGTTCTCTCATCATGATTTTGGGCAGGTATACATGTGCCCTGTGTGACTTTTAAGCCAACAGGGACAGTATTCCAAATCAAGTCAGCCATGTAGGATCCAGCTCTGAATGTACAGTAAGGGCTGGCCCTGGGTCCATCTTATTTAGGATTTTTAAAAAAGTAACATGCTATTCTGGACCATGGACCATGATTTTTTTTTTTTTTTTTTTGAACTGCTGGAGGGTGCATGCATGCGAAAGAGAGCAAAATCATCCCTCAGTGGTACATAGTAATGCCACAATCCCCTCCCCTCCCCTCTGTTTCTTCCACCTTTTAGGACCCTGGTCGTGCGTGCATGCACATATGCCCAGTGTGTTTCTTGAGTGGCTGGGTCCAAAAATTGAACTGTGAATTCAGCCATGTGGAATCCAGCTACCTTAAGCACCATGCCACTGACTGGTCACAATTATTGATAATTTAAATAGAGCGACAGGCTAGGTCTTATTGAGAAGGTAACATGTAAATAAACATTTGAGAGGAGTTAACCACGTGGATATCCAGGGAGAAAAGTATTTTCAGATAAAATCTTGAAAGATAACCTAGGATTGCCACAGAACAGGAGGCCAGGGAAGTAGGTAGTGGGGGAAGAAGTGGGAGGCAAAGTTTAAGAGTAGTAAGAGCGTATCATTGTATTGTTTAAGGTTTTATGCACTATTTTTAGGGTTTTCTCTGAGATGGATAGCCAGTGAAAGGTATAGAGCAGAAGACAAAATCTGATAAAAGTTTGACCTGTATTAATCTGGTAGTTATGCTCAGAATATTAGGGACTGACGGTGGAAGACCAGGATGGAAATAGTGAGACTGCTTAGGAGGATGTTGTAGCAATCCAGGTAAGGGATAATGGTTAATATGATTACATGGTGCTGGTGGAGGTGAGAAGTAGTTGAATTCTGAATATATTTTTAAAGGATGGACAAAAAGATTGCCCTAGTTGTTTTAGATATGTAATGTTAAAGAGCAGCAGCATGCAAGGATGACTTCAAGGCTTTTGATCTGAGTTACTGGAAGGATAGAACATCCACCAGTTAAAAAAAGGGAAAGACTATGGCTAGAGGATGAGTACAGCTCTGGCCATCTCCCGTAGGAGTTTCTAGTAGGCAATTGGATGTCTAAGTCTGGAGTTCAGGAAGATCTGGAGGGTTTTTTTTCCTTGTTTAATCTGAGATGGAGATAAAAATTTCCATGTTGATGGAATTTAAGGTTACAAGACTAAATGAGATCACCACTCACTGGGATTGATAAGAGGACGACCATGGGCAATCCCAATTTCAGAAATTTGGTAGAAGAGCAGGAATCAAAGGGTGACTGATGAAATAGGAAAACGAAGAGTGTGCAAAGGCAGTGAACAAAGTTTTTTAAGCAGGAGCTAAGCTATCTTTCCACTCTGTCATATGTTGCTGACAGTTCAAAACTTGAAAGTTCAATACCAGCAAAACCACAAAACCATTGAAATTTAAATTATTGATTTACTAAAGTATTGGATACTGTCTGCTAAATTTAAGTCTTGAAACACTTATGAGATTGACTTATGGTTCAGGAATGGACTATTACTGTGCCAGTTCTTTTTGAGTTAAGCATACCTAGGTTGCTCTGTATCATGTGGCCGCTGTGTTATGATGCATTTATGCACTAACTTGTAAGTGCTTCAGTGAAAATCCTGTCATTTGGGCTTTGCTTCACACAAAAATATAATGTGTCTATTAGATCCAGCTTGGCTTTTTCTCTAGCATGTCATAATTGGAGTACTGAAGTACCAACTTCGAGCCCAGGTGACTGTTGGCATTTAAGTATGTAGTTAACAGGTGAACTTACATGGTTCAGAATGTGCTAATACTGTTTACATTATTAAAAGTGGGAAGATATTTTTACAGAGAAATGTGAACTTCAGAAATCAGTCTCAGTATGAGGAAAATTAGTATACGTATTAGTATATTCTGGTCCTTTTTTGGGGGAGGCGGGGTTGTTGGGAAAGTCATGATACAGTTTTGCTTAGAAAAACTCCATTATGTCTATTCTTATTTTTAACTTCTACTCTTAAACTTCCTCTTCTGTAAAATGGGGATGAAATTTACCTTACTTTACATCAGTTAATGTAATGTCTTTTGTGATAGTTGTGTCATTTCACAAATGAGAAACTTGAAACCCAGGAAATTGTAATTTTGCACAGTATAAGCACAACTAGTAAGAGCTAAATATGAATTCAGGTTTATGCTTCTAATTCCAGCAAAAATTCAGTGTGTGTGTGTGTGTGTGTGTGTGTGTATGTGTAAGCTGGTGCTTCATTTCTTGAGGTATGCTACTAAAATGAAATTATTGTCTAGGAGTTCATGAGTTTGCAACTCAGTCGTTTTTGGAATTATACCCTATTTTAAAAAATTATGCTTATGATAGTTATTTCATCATAGTGTTATTTTTAAAGTGAATTGTACATTTCAATTGTGAATTAAGGTCATTTCAAGCAACAAATATATTCTACTTGCAGCATGTACACTACTAGGCATGAGTGTGTTCTAGTTGTGTATATGTTGTTCCTTCTAGTAGGAATCCTTCATACCCTTGGTGTTATTTTCCTCCTACAAATTTTTTGAACCTTAGCTGGAGTAGGTACTTACTGTCCTAGGTGCTAAAGGTGAGCAAAATATGGTCTCTTCATTTTTAAGTCAGACATTAAGGTATTTGCCCAAATATAAAACATTGACACTCTTCTTTTTATTCATAAACATTTTAACATGTAGTAAGGTTTTTAAAAATTTATTTAATTGTATTATTATTTAATTTGATGAGAGAGAAAGAAAGGAAAGGAGGAGAGGGAGGGAGGGAGGCCGGGAGGCAAGGAAGGAAGGAAGGAAGGAAGGAAGCAAGCAAGCCAGCCAGCCAGCCAGCCAGCCAGCCACCAGGTCTGGGACTTGAACTGTGGTCACCCATGTGGGAGTACGTACTTCAACCACCATGCCGCCTGTTGGTTTCATATACTAGGTTTTTATATGCTATGCAAGATGTAATTTAAAAAGAAAAATTTAGAGATTTCTTGACTTGAATGTCTAATATGGTAAATACATAAACTACGTAAGCCTTTTTTTTTTTTTTTTTTTAATAGTCCAGGTCCTGTAGCCTAGTGGTTAAGGGAACCTGATCCCATTTAGACACCCACAGTTGGAATCCTGACCTCAGCAGCTTGAAATGCACACCTGGCAGGTGTATATCTGTGCCCAAATCCTTGACAGGAGGAAGACACGGAAGATAAGGGACTGCTTCATGACCATGTCCCACTGAAGGATACTTTCTTCCTTTCCTTCTCTATTTATGTCTAGTTGGTGCACTCACTCTCTGGCAAGTTAAAAAAAAGGATAAAATGGAGCTTCTGGGAAAATCATATAAGTAAAAAAGAAATTACTCATTGCCTTGCCAGCAGTTCTGGAGAATAGAAATAGGCTGCTTAATTTGCTGTCCTCCTCACTGTTTTGTAAAAACGGTCGATTTTTAACTTTAGGTGTTTTGAGCTATATATATATTTTTTTTTTCTTTTCTTTTTTTTTTTTTTAAGTTCACTATTAGGCATTTATGCTCCCTGGAGAGAGAGAGAGGGGGGTGAGTAGTGAGAAAGCATTGCCCAGGGGAGAATGGCCATGCCACAGTCTCTTTTCCATTCTCCTCTCAGGATTTTGGGCTCATGCACATATGCCCTGTGTTTTTCAAGCCTCTGGGTCTGAACTTGAACCAACATTTGGACGTATGGTATCCAGCTTCCTTAATCACCATACTACTGGCAAGCCCAAGCTGTTGAATTTTTAAGGAGACCCATCTTTTTTTTTTTTTTTTTTTTTTTTTAATCCATTTTACCAATGTGAGAAGCAAGTAAGTTTTAAAGTGTTGGTGCCAGCAGGTGGTGGTGTGGTTTTGTCGCTGGACTCTCACAGAGCTGACCCAAATTAGAGTCCTGGACCTGGTGGCTTGAAAATCAGGTGTGTGTGTGTGCATGTATGTGCCCAAGATCGTGGGAGGAGAATGGAGAAGGGATTGCAGCATGACCGTCTCCCCTCGGGGTGATTTCTCACTTTTCTTCTGACTGTCTTTGTCTCTTTCTGACAAGTGCCTATGCTCTTAGGCAAAAACTGCTTAAAATTTAAAAAATGTATTCATCATTATTAGTTTTTTATTTGACCAGAGAGAAAGAGAGAGAGAGAAAGTGAGAAAGCAGGCTGCCAAGCCTGGGACTCGACTGCGGTCAGCCTTGTGGGAGGCCAGCCCCAACCATCAAGCTAACCTTCGGCCCCTTTGTTTTTATTTTTAAAAGAGATTTTTGCTATAGGGTGCATGTGCTCATGGAGACCCAGAGATATAGAGAGAAAGAAGTCACCCCCTTAGGGTATAGCTACGCTGCTATCCATTCTCTGGGGATTTGGAGCTTGCATGCACACATACCTGATGTGAGTTTCAAGCCTCTGGTGCAGTACTTGAATCACAGTCCACCATGTGGGAGTCCAGCACACCTCAACCACCATGCCACCTGCTGGCCCCATATTTCTTTATTTTTAAATTCAGGGTTTTGGGCACACATTATTAATACAGTTCCCATGTTTTTCAAGCCTTTGGGTATGGGCTTGAACCAGACTTGAACAAATGTTTATTAATATTTATAAAAGGAAACAAAGGTTGCCACATGGAATGGCTACTAAAGTTGAAGTCTGTTTATTTTCTTCCACTCTTCAGTATGTTAATGCAGCAAAGAAATAGTTCAATGCTCTGAAATTAGTAAGACAACATTAAAGGTTGAGTCTGTAAAATTTTGATTTAGATTGACCTCTACTTAAAACTTTTACCAAACTGGGCCTGAAATATGTAAGCTTTTGAAGGTGTAGTATAGTGGAAGGAGTCTTCATGGAAAATGTTTATTCTAAACAAAACAAAAACAAAACTTCATGTGGGTTTACAATTTTTTTGTACCAAAATAAACTTTCACTTTAATTTCAGATTTCCACAGATCTTTTGACATCCCCTTGTAGTGTAGTCTTGCTGAGTTTAGAATTTTTGCTAGTTTTGGATTTTGGCTTTTTTAAAATGTAGTTTTTGAAAATTTCAGCTCTTGTAAAGCTAATGTAAGTAAGTACCTATCAAAGAGCTGAGAATTACAGTTTATTGTGCTAAAATTATTTAAATAGTGCTTGATCTTTGGTAGGTGTGTTTGGGCACTATGAGATTCTTATAGCATCTTTTAAAGCATCTGCAATCTACAAGTGTAGAGTCTTTACAATAGTTGATGACTTCAAACAAGCAACTCTTGTCTTAGGGAATATTTAAATAACCTGGAATATGTACTACTGTCTATGATCTGTATGAGTTACCCATTTTACTTAATCCAGGCAAAAGCCATTTGAGTTTTACAGCTGAGTTAAGTGGTGAAGGCTAGGTTTGAGCCCAAGTGTAATAACTCCAAACATTTCCACTTTTACTGTCCTGACTCAATAGTTAAATTGAAGGGTTTGTCCATAGATTAATGGTTTTCAGACTGTGCCATAAGGCCCTGTACAGTCCTTTGGGGGGTTGGGCAAACAGTGAAGTATCTTTTGCTTTAGGATAATCAGTCACCCCATTGTTTATGCACTGTTTTTTAAATCTGTACAAATATTTTTGATTAAATAAAGTCCTCTCTAGAAACCTAAGACCTCTAGAATGAATATTAGAAAATCAAAATATAGGTAGTAGTAATTTGTATTTGTGGGGCTATTTTCAGTAGTGTTTTTGTTCCTAATGATGTTTTGTGTAGCCAAATGTCAATACGAGGTTGAGGTGGTTTAACACACATATTAAGGAGGCTAGGGAAATGACTAGAGTTAAAATTTGTTGCCAAATGTGAGTAACTGCAGTTCACTGAATTGGGTTCACTGCTTACTACTAGCCATGATCTCTTTAATGGCTGTCCAAAAATGATGTAATAACAGGTTAAACTTCTGAATGCCCTAGCTGATGCAATGCAAATCTGAGGTCCAGGACTTTACTGGGGCAAGGGTAATGCTTGTTTCAAAACAAAACAAGCTACTCTAAATTTAATGAGGACATTTAAAATGGCTTTCCCAGAGTGAGGAGGTAATATAATCTGAGTTTGGAGGTTGAAGTAGGAGTTTAATGTGGTTTAAGTGTGTTTACTACTCTCGCTGCAAGGTCTTTCTGTAGGGAGAGTGGGAGTTTAAAATATGGTACTGACAAGAAGTGGAGAATTGAGTTTGAATTGAGGTATTTGATGTGCAGTAGATATCAATAGTTTCTGAATGAGTTAGGGAGAATGCTTTTACTCTGTAAAAACAGCACTCACACGGTTAACCTAGAGTGTGTAACGTGTGTGGAGAAGAGCACTTTTTCTGGCCACACATTTTTCATACACTGTTTTCTCATACATTCTCGTACAGCTCTTAGATTGAAACTGTAAGAAATTGCCCATGTTCGACCATTTTGATCTACAAAAGTGGTATGTTTCGACCTAAATTTAAACTAGTGGAAATGCTGAGGAGGGCACGGTGTCATGGGAGAGTGTGGGGGCCTGGCACTATCGAGGTCTGCATGGTGCTGTGTCAGAGCTGCTGGGCCTGCTGGGAGCCCTGGAGCTGCCTTGGGCTGGCTGGGGCGGGGCTTGTGGGCGCGGCCCCGCCCTCCCTGCGTGAAGCAGCCGGGCAGCCGCGCCCAGGGCGGGCCCTGGCGCTTGCTCTGCGTTGGAGCTGGCTTTCTCTGCTGCGGCCCAAGCCCCAGCCCTGGGCTCCAAATGGCTCTCCTGGCGGGCGGATCCCTGCAGTAGCTCCAGATTCTGCACAAGGAACTCATCCTTGTCTTCACCGAAGCTTGGCGGGAGCCTAGCCAGTAGATCTGGGGAAAACAAACTTGAGAAACAGGGAATGCTTAGGGCACAGCGGAGGACAGCTCGGCCATGGCTCCCATTTTTGGAGACGCAGGCGATTTTGAACTCTCTGGGAGGTGTGGTCCCCTCCTGGGGACGGGAAGACTTATCTCTGTAGCCGAAGCTTTTAAGGAGTAAATGGATGTTTGGAGCCTGACCTCAAACACGAATTTTAGTCTTCAGTGCTTATAAACAGAAGGTGTCAAGGAGGGGGGTCTTTGCTACAGATTGTTGGGGAAACGCAATGTACTGCCTGACTTCTCATGACGGGAAAGCCTACCCTACCTTTTCTGTACTCCTGGAGAGGAGTCTTGCGCACATGTTTACCAGCGGCTAGGACGAGGAAGAGAAAAGGTATTCACATTAAGAGACTGGGTTGGGGCAGCTGTAAGTCTGTGGAATCTGACGTTAAGGCAGTGGCTACGGCATAATTTTAGCCTTTTCCAAGGTTCGCAGTGATGTTTCCTTTGGGCTGCCGTAGTTTTTTCTGTTTCAGTCAAACCTCAGGTTAAGTCGTGACTTCTGTAGAGTTCTTGATTTCTATGTCAGGGCTGTTATATGCTGAGATTTCTTTTCTGTTTCAGGATGGAACTGGGATTTATCAAAATAGCTATACTATGTACCCCATAAATATGTACAATTATTACTTGTCAGTATAATATCATTTAAAACAATTTTTAGGAGATCAACAGCAGAACTTTAAACCAAATATGGGCCCTTGTAAGCACTAGGCCCTATGTGCACACCTGTGAAGTCTGCCAGATCTGTCATAGATTGATAGTATGTGCTACAATTCTCAGGATACAGTTATTTTGTAATTTCCACTCTAAATACAAGTGATTTTGCTTTGTATAATTTGATGCTATTTATTGTACAAAGCATTATAATGAGTCTTCACGTATGGGTAATTTTATCAATAAAAACAATTTCTCTCAAAGATGGAACTGGGTTCTACCTTTGGATCTTTGGGAGGTTTTAGCAGTTGTTATCCTGTATTACCTCTGCAAACACTGGCAGCATTTCACTTGTTTTTCACAATTGAATAGGAATTAAAATGTGCTTTCTAGAACGTGTGGAAAACAATAAAGATATATTGTGACATGAGCCTGAACTGTACTATTGATAAACGTATAATCAGTCTGCTATGCTAGGTCACGAAATTGAAGAGATTTTTTGCCTCAGCCTTATTATGTTAAATACCACCTGAGTTTTCTGCCCTTTGATGGTATTAGCTGTTTTGGTTTAGTGATTCCAAAGGCATTGGTGGTGCCCAAGGAACTGTTTTCAAATTATTTTACTTGCTTAAAGAGCAGTATAAAATGGACCACGAAATAGTATACACTTGTGCAGGCAGTGTTTGGCACTGGAAAGCCCTGTTTTACAGGTGACAAAATCGTAAGCACAAAGAATCTATCAGGGTTGTAGGAGAGAGCTTCTTTATAGTTGTATTGTCTGGGGGCAGAACACCTGGGTTACCCTGGGCTTCAGGTTGATGTGCATCCAAGTCCCACATGAGCCACATGGAATTCTGTTAACTTTGTTTCTTCTTGACTTTTACATAAACTTACCTATTTTTATTTCTTGCACCCTTTTAGTTCCCACTTAAGGTTGTCAATGTTGATGCCCACTTGAGTAATCTAGAGTCCAAATCGCATTTATTTGGTCATATTGGTAACTAGCATTATTTCTTGAAAGTTTTTTTTTTTTTTTTTTGGCAGTAGAATAATGATTTAGAGAAAACATTATATGTGAAGCTTTACTTTTGTAGAAATATGGCTCAAGTTTTGTAGAAATATGTACATCAGTATACGTTTTTTCTTTTGGCAATAGGGTGCATGCACTTGCTGGAGAGAGACAGAAAGGGAAAGTAAGAAAGCATCTCCCAGAGGGGAAAACTGAGAGATTTATGTCAGCCCCAAGATATAGTGGCCTGGTGAATCCCAGCAAAGGTAGATCCCTGGGAAAAGGTGATGTTTTGTTTGTTGGTCATTTCTTTCAGATGACATTTATCTGTTAGTTTTACTACTATGCTGATGAGTATTTCAGCAACATTGGTGGACTCCAAGGTACAAGAAATTCCTTATCTGTTGACTCAGTCCCTACCCAACAATGTTGGGTATCTGGTTATTATTATTTTTTGTAAACTCTCCTCCCTCTTTCATATTTGTTTTATATTACGGAATATATATTCTTTTTCTAGATTCCAGACTAAAAACTTACTTGAGGATGGCCCTCTATTTCTCTCACACTCTCAGGGGTGGGCACTGATTAGTAGGAAACAAGATTAATACTTAGCTGATGATAATATTTTGGGGGAAGACTTAACTATTATTTTGAAAATACAGTACAGTACTATAAGTGTATTTTCTATGTTTTCCTAGTAATATTTTCTTTTTCCTAGCTTACTTTATTATGAGAATCACTGTATAGTACATATACAGAATAAGTGTTGATAAATTTTCTGGGACAACAGGGTCTTAGTTAAGTTTTTTGGGGGGGCTGAGAGCTATACATACTTTTTTTTTTTTTTTTTTTTGGAGAGGTTTTCGTTATAGGGCGCGTACGCTCGCCAGACAGACAGAGACATAGAGACAGAAAGCGAGAAATCACCCCCCCCCCTCCGGGGGGGGGGGGATGGTCGCGCCGCAGTCCCTTCTCCTCCATTCTCCTCTCGGGATCTTGAGCACGCACCCACACGCGCCTGGCGTGAGTCTTAAGCCACCGGGTCCGGGACGCTAACCGCGGTTGACTACGTGGGAGTCCAGTGACATAGCCATTACGCTAACTGCTGGTTCCCCTTTTTTAAGAGAGGTTTTTGCTATAGGGCATGTGCACTCGCTGGAGACACAGAGAAATAGAGACAGCGAGAAATTACCCCCCTGGAGGGATGGTCACACAACAATTTTTCTTGGGATATGGGGCATCCACACATCCATGCCTGGTATGAGTTTTAAGCTGCTGAGTCTGGGACTCAAACTGCAGTGGACTATGGGACTCCAGTGATGTAACCATTACATCATCTGCTGGTCTCTATATGTAGTAGATTTTTTATTGAGAGAAGGGTTGGTGCCTTTTAGTGTGTGTGTGTGTGTGTGTGTGTGTGTGTGTGTCTCCCCCCCAACCCCGCATTGTTCAAGAGTCAGCTGTATAGAAGATTTAACTGTAACTCGCTGTAGCTATCCACAGTTAGTTGACTCAGAATCAGAAACACAGGAGTAAGGGAATCCTAGAAGGGAAAAGAAAACTATGTGATTGAACTTAAGCAACGTATAGTGTCCCTTAGTGGTATATGGTTCAGTTTCCATACAGTCCATCCAAAAGTGCTTTTTAGCATTCTTTTTAAAAAAGAAATTCTAAATGTGTTCCAGAACATTTTGAAAGAGGGCTGATCATTGTTCAACTTCTAATCAAGATGTATATCTAGTATAATTTATTTCATTTTTGTGTAGTTTGTTTTTAGTCCTATTTCCCTTTATTCTTTTGCTCAGTAAGTTTTGCATGAAACTTAAAAAGTATTTCTGTTATGTAAATATTATTTATAAAGTTTTATAGTTGTAATTGTTTTTCTCTTGATTTTTTAAAAGTATGTATTTATTTTTTTATTCCAGAAATGAGCCGTCAGACTGCTACAGCATTACCTACTGGTACCTCAAAGTGTCCACCATCCCAGAGGGTGCCTGCCCTGACTGGCACAACTGCATCCAACAATGACTTGGCGAGTCTCTTTGAGTGTCCGGTCTGCTTTGACTATGTGTTACCACCCATTCTTCAGTGTCAGAGTGGTCATCTTGTTTGTAGCAACTGTCGCCCAAAGCTCACGTGTTGTCCAACTTGCCGGGGCCCATTGGGATCCATTCGCAACTTGGCTATGGAGAAAGTGGCCAATTCAGTACTTTTCCCTTGTAAATATGCCTCTTCTGGATGTGAAATAACTCTGCCACACACAGAGAAAGCAGACCATGAAGAGCTCTGTGAGTTTAGGCCTTATTCCTGTCCGTGTCCTGGTGCTTCCTGTAAATGGCAAGGCTCTTTGGATGCTGTAATGCCCCATCTCATGCATCAGCATAAGTCCATTACAACCCTACAGGGAGAGGATATAGTTTTTCTTGCTACAGACATTAATCTTCCTGGTGCTGTTGACTGGGTGATGATGCAGTCCTGTTTTGGCTTTCACTTCATGTTAGTCTTGGAGAAACAGGAAAAATATGATGGTCACCAGCAGTTCTTTGCAATTGTACAGCTGATAGGAACACGCAAGCAAGCTGAAAATTTTGCTTATCGACTTGAGCTAAATGGTCATAGGCGGCGATTGACTTGGGAAGCGACTCCTCGATCTATTCATGAGGGAATTGCAACAGCCATTATGAATAGTGACTGCCTAGTCTTTGACACCAGCATTGCACAGCTTTTTGCAGAAAATGGCAATTTAGGCATCAATGTAACTATTTCCATGTGTTGAAATGGCAATCAAACATTTTCTGGCCAGTGTTTAAAACTGTTGCATTCAATTTCACAGAAAATATGGCACCCATCTGCCTGCCACCCTGAAACTTTTGGTAGGTGGAAGCTAGACACATGAAGGTAAATAAAGAGAAAGGCTGTTAAATACAGGAAACAGTTGCATGTAGTAACACTAATATATTTAAAAATAAGTCAACAGTAAACCACTGAAAAAATATATATATATATACACCCAAGATGGGCATCTTTTGTATTAAGAAAGAAAAGCATTGTAAAATAATTCTGAATTTTGTGTTTGTTGTAGATTGATTGTATTGTTGAAAAATGTTGTTTCGTTTCGTTTTGGCGTGCGTGTGTGTGCGCGCGTGCGTGCGTTTGATTTTTTTCCTTTAACTGACAAGCCATCTTGAGTGGTCTTGGACCACTGCTTTTCCCCTCTGTGAGTCAATACGTAGTGCTGCTGTGTGGGTTTTTTTTGGGTGTGTGTGTATTTGCTAATTTTTATTAATTCTAGTTTTTCATTAAATAAATTTGACTTTCTTTTCTGTAATTCAGGTTTTTTTCTTTTTTTGTACCTTTAAAAAGTTAGTGTCTTTTTGATAATGCCTAATTGTTTATGTTAAAGTTTATGTGTTCAATACGTACTTTCTTTCCCATTAATCAGTTCCTTAGAAATATTTTAAATTCAGCGATTTTGTGAAGATATGAGTTCCAGAAGGCAAAGGTAACATCAGAAAAATGATCAGAAGCTACTTAAAGCACCTTTAAGATGGTCTCTCTTGTTTTTCTTTCTTTTACTCTGTTTCTCTTTGAGTCATACCACCAAACTTACTCTCTGAAAGGTTAGGGAATACTGGTTTTTATAAACACTGAAAAAAAAAAAATCAGGCTTTTTCTCCCTTTTTCAAAATTCTTGAACAAATCACATGTCTAAAATTTGTTCTTGTATTTATTGGTTTTATGAAAGAAGGCATCGTCATACACAATATTTGTAATTAAAGGTAAATCATTTGTTTAAAAAAAGGCAGTTTGCAAAAAATATGTTTTTGGTCTTTTATAATTCTCATTAAAAGAATATCTGGCAAATTTGAAAATCTTAATGTGTCTGCTTTAGCTTTTATGTTTGATAAGATCTCAGGTCTGTGAAAAATTGTTACTGTATAGAAGAGAGCAATGTCCTATCATTCTGAAGTGTCATTTTACCCCAAAACTCAGAAGACTGGGGTGTGGCTTCTGGACTACACAATGTTGTTTTTCTCCCTGTTGCCTACATTTAATTCTCATGACTCTGGCAGAATGACTGATGTGCTGACCCACCTCTCTCCCTTAAAGAAAAAGTGAACTAATTTTGTATGTATTACATGTAATTGAATACTAATAATTTTGTATTTCATATCCTAGTGGTTAGGAGCCTTAGCACTGCAGCCAGACCTTCACAGTAAGGTACCAGTATTGGCCCTACCTGACTTACCTGTTTGACCTCAAGCTGGTTTCCTAACTTGTAAAATTAGGAAACCAGGTGCTTCAGTAGGTTAAGAGGTTACAAATAAGTTATCTAGAACAGTGGTTTGCACATAATAAGGGCCAAATGTTGGCTATTAACTGTTAATGCCTTTAGTACCATACAGTTAGCTGGTACTGATTACCTCGAGGCACACGGCAAGATTTTGAAAGTGCTTTCTCCATGGCCCAAGATAATTTTATTTTCTGTGGTTTTTATGGGTACCTTAAGGGTAGAAAAGTAAGTAGGAATTAATTTGGACTTTCCCCTTACTCTACCACCAGCTGTGGATAATAGAGTTTACTTTTTAAAAGATTATTTTCAGGTGAGAAAGTTGTATAATCTCTTCCTTACACATGTACTATTTTTTTCTGAACTGGTTTTCACATGTGCTTATATAGCCATTTTTGAGGTGAAAGGGAACATGTTCAACCACCAGTTTCTATCCATGTCTATATTTGTTAGCATGTGCGTTTAGAAAAGCCTTTCTTTATCATTAGGTGTATATGTTGAGGTGGTTTTAGTATACTTTTGAATGTTTCCTGATTTTAAAACCTAGTACTCATCGAGACCAGTAGATGGTATCATGGTGACGTCACTGGACTCCCATGTAGCCAAACGTGGTTTGAGTCCTGAACCCGGTGTCTGAAAACTCATGTTGGGCATGTGTGCATGCGTGCTGAGAATCTCAAGATGAGAATGGATTGTGGCCATCTCTCGGGGTGAGGGGGGGGGAGTGTGTGTGTGTGATTTTTTGCTTTCTGTTTCTCTGGTAAGCACACGTGCAGTATAGCAAAAATCGCTCTATAAGGTAAAAAAACACAGCTCCCATTTCATAGATTTTTGGAAATCACAAATAGCATACACAATAGACCTGTAACTTTTTTTATTATAAGAATTATTTGTTTGTTTGGGACCAGCAGGTGGCATGGTGGTTATGGCACTGGATTCCCACATGGCCGATTGTGATTTGAGTCTGGGACCGGGTGGCTTGCTTTCTAACTGTGCCCCTACACATACCCCCCATCTCTGGTGAGCATACATGCCCTATGGCAAACTTAAAAGAAAAACTAATGATTAACTTTGAAACTTGTTTTATTGGTTCATAAAAGTCATGACATATTTTTCTGTGTAAAAATGCATCATGCTTTTTCTGATGTCTCAATATTTTATTATTGTTACTGTTTTTTAAATTTGACCATAGCGAGGACGAGAGAAGGAAAGTGAGAAAGTAAGCTGCCAGGTCTGGGACTCAACTGTGGTCAGGCACATGGGAGTACTGTGCCTGAACCACCATACCACCTGCCGGCCCCTAGAGCTGTAATCTTATCATCCATTTAGAGATATCCCTTATTGTATGCTTTTAAACATTTCGAAAACTATTAGGATCATGTTATTATGTAACTCTCTTACCACACAGTGATCATCTGAGCATTTACACCATTATTGTATGTTTTGGTTATAAAAATTTTTTTTAGCGTCTTGATGCTTTTATCATTGCTTTCTGGAGGGATTCCAGTGGATACTTAGAAATGTGACGAATTCCTCATTTTGCTGTAACCTTGTATTTTATTACTTTAAGCAAATAAAGCCAGCAAATTTTGTGTATGTTTGACAGCTAATAATATGACTTTTTAACGTTTTTGTTATAGGGTGTGTGTACTCACTGGGGAGAGAAATAAATCACCCGTGGGGGGATGGTCATGCCACAGTCCTTTCTCCAGTCTCTTCATGGGATTTTGTGCATGTATATACACGGGTCTGGAGTGATTCTCTAGCCTCCAGGTCCAGGACTCAAACCGTGAAGTCGGCCATGTGGGATCCAGTGGCCTGTCTACGCCACCTGCTGGCCCAAGGTTGACATTATAATACTGAACTATTTGTATTTCTTTTAAATCTTCATATTCTTGGCCTCTCTTCGTTCTTTTACATTCCTTTTATTTATCCCATGAGAGGAGACAGGCACTCCTAAAAGGTAATTTATACTGTGATTCACATTCAGCATTAATCAGTCAGGAACGTGGGCACATTAGTGTATGCCCAGTGTGCACAGGGAGACCTTAGGATACGTGCCTGGGACCTTCTCATATGGCCTCAGTATTGCGGAGCATTAATTAGCTGTGTGACTGGTCTTTTTTTTAAGTTTTTTTTGCTGTAGGGGCACACGTACTCGCGAGAGACAGATGGAGAGGGAAAGTGAGAAATCCCCCCCTCCCCCCCCTCCATGCAATCTTTTCGACACACACACCCAGGGGGAATGGCCACCCTGTAGTCACTTCTCCATTCTCTTTGAGATTTTGGGCACATGATTTTCAAGCCCCTGGGTTTAGGATTTAAACCAGGGTAGATCATGTGAGAGTCCAGAGCCTTAACCATCCCTCTACCTGCTGGCCCCATATTTTGTACTCTTAAGGTTTTTAACCTTAGGGCACATGTGCTCACCAGAGAGAGACGGAGACAGTGAGAAATCACCCCCCTGTGGGGATATTCATGCTGCGATCCTTTCTCCTCCGGGGATTTTAGGCATACACACGTGTGCACACACACAAACATGCCACCCTTTGTGATATTGGTCTGGGACTCAAACCATGGTTGGCTATGTGGGAGTCCAGTCACATAACTGCTACGACATCTGCTGTTCCTACATTTTGTATTTAACTTGAATTTATCCTGTTAAAATGAAACTGCCGCAGGGCCGGCAGGTGGCATGGTGGTTAAAGGCGCTGGGTTCCTACATGTCTGATCGCGCTTTGAGTCCCGGATCTCGTGGCTTGCTTTCTCACTCTCTTTCCCCCAGCTCCCTGGTCAAATTTAAATAAATAAATATATTAAGTTAAATAATTTTTTTAAAAAAGCCTGCCTTAAACTAAACATACCTGGAGGCCAGTCTATGATCGATGCATTAGAATGCACAAGAGTAGGATCAAGGCATAGAAGAATGAATACAGCTGTTTTAAAATGATATCAATTGCTGGGTCAGCTGGTGGCATGTTGGTTGAAGAGGCTAATCCCACATGTTTGTGTGATTCCAGTCTGGGACCTGGCCGCTTGAGAAACACGCTGAGAAACACATCTGTGTGCGTGCTCGAAATCTGAGAGGAGAGTGAAGGAGAAGGAACTGGTGTGGGCCATACTCCCTGGGGTGTGATTTTTTAGTTTCCCTCTGTCTCTGGTGAGCATGTGTGCACTATGGCAAAAAATAAATATCTTTTTCAAAATAGCTGCTACGATATTTTAAAGTAGAGATTTTATCACAGAATTGCCCAAGGGCTGGCCCTGATACAATTGCCACTTCCTGGTTTGGCCATTGTGACTATTCAGATCCTTTTAATATTTCCTTCCTGTTTTGGTTCCTTTTTTTTTTTTCTCTCTTTTTAAAATACAGAGGATGCACAGTGTTAATAAAATCAGAAGTGTTGGGCCATAAATAATCATACTGGATAATAAATGTAGTCTTGATTTCTTTTTTTAAACTGCTGGATACAAATTTTCATAGGGATAAGGGTTCAAGTACAGCTTTTCATTTTGGCTAAAAAATAATGTGAATTTTAACTTTTTACTTCATTTAAGAACAAAAGGGCTGGCCCAGGGCCTAGTGGTTAAGAGAGCCAAATGTGGGCATGGGCAACAGTTCAGTTCAAATCCTTGTTCCAATAGCTCGAAAAGCTTGGCAAGGCATGTATGTGTGCATGTTCAAAGTCTGGACAGTATGGAGAAACAAGGGATTGTGACATGACCATTCCCCATTGAGGGGTGCTTTCTCCCTCAGTCTCTAGCAAGCACATGCATCCTTTGATGAAAAACAAATTGTAAAAACAAGGGGCTGGCAGGTGGTAAGCTGCTTAAAGGCGCTGGATTCCCACATGGCCAACCATGGTTCAAGTTCTGAACCTGGCGGTTTACTATCTCACTTTCCCTCTTCTCTCTCTGGTCAGAATGAAAATGGTAATGATAAAAAAGTTAAGATAACAAAAAATAAACCAAAAACAAAACACTACTTGTGTCAGCTAGATAATACAGCAGTTAACTTTCTGCCCTAATGAAGCTAGAACCATATGGAGGGCTGTGAGTTTGTTCCCTGGCTTGGAGTTGGGGGTGGGATTGTGGCATGGGACCCAACTGAGGGTGCTTGTCTCTCCCTCAACTCCCCATGCCCCATGGCCTTTCTCATGAAAGGAAAAAAAAAAATTCTACTTGATGCTTACATCTAATAATCCCAGTTAAACTTTGGATTCAGTAACGGAATTGGCAAAATTAACATTGTGGCTGTCAGTCCCTTAATGATAGTTTTTACTTTATTTCAGTAGTTCATAAAGGTAATCCTGTCAGCCCCTTTATTTTCCAAAATTTATTACCTGACAACATGGTTGCTTTTGGTGTTTTTTTACCCCCCTGCTTATTTTAACAAAAATTTCCAGTATGCTTTAATATTTTTCAGTCAGGAAACCTTAGTAGTCACAGATTTATCAACAGTGTTAAATATTTTACAATCACTTAAAATGATAGCATGTTTCACTGTATGTAATTTTCAAGTGACCTAAAGATCCCTGTCTGACACAGTTCATGGCAATGCAATTAAAGCTTTAGTTACAACTACTAGATGTGTTTTAGGGCCAGCCCCCGTGGCCTAGTGGTTAAGGGCACCAAATCTCACATGGCTGACTGGACAGTTTGAATCCCTGCTCTGTAACTTGGGAAACACTGGGGGGAGTGTTATGCCTCAAATCCAGGCAGGATAGAGAAATGGAGAAGGGATTGAGGGAGGGCATGCTTTCTCCCTCTCCATCTTCCTTTATCTGGAGAGTGCATGTACACTCTAGCAATTTTTAAAGGAAAGACCATGTATAGTGTGGAATATTTACACAGATCCAAGGCCTTACCCCTAGGCCTACTAACTTAGAATTTTAGCTGTTTCAATGAAAAATACCCAGCTGATTGTGTTACAGAACATCTCTGGCTAACATTTTTCAGGTGGTGGTGCAGTAGTAATGTAACTGGACCACATGGGAAAGGTCCTGGGTTCATGTCCTGAGGTCTCCTTGAGCACACCTGATGCATGTGCCAGTGATTTGGCTGAGAGTAGGGGTGGATTTGTGTGTGACCTTGTTGGGAACTTGGCTCTGTGCCTTTTTCTTGCTCATGGAAGAAATAAAAATGCTAAAGATGGTCAGTGTCACTAGTCATTAGGGAAATATGAATCCAAATACTTCATTGGGCCAGCAAATGGCATGGAGGTTAAGATGGCTGGATGGCACATGGCTAATTGCAGTTTGAGTTGGAGACAACGCAATGTGAAAATCTTGCCAGGCATGTGTGTGCCCAAAACCCTGAGAAGAGAATGGAGAAGGGATTTTGGCATGGCTATTTCCTCTGGGAAATTATTCCTCTCTGATGAGTGCACACACACTGCAGCAAAAACTAGTTATCGACCCCTGGCCCAGTTAGCTTGAAATATTCTGTGTGCACCCAGTATCCTGATGAGCTAGATAGAGGAGGGGCATGTGATGTGACCAGACCCTGTCAAGGGTGCTTCTCTGTTTCTGGTGCACCTGCTTGTTATTGTGAATAAACTTAAAAAAAGAGTTTCCAAAGACGTGGAGAAATGGGAACTTTTGTGTATTGCTGTGGAAACATTAAATGATGCAGCCATGGTGGAAAAAGTTCAGCAGTGACTCAAAAAGTTAAACATACAATTATACTGTCTTGTTTGTGTTGCTATAACAAAATTCCCGTGCCTTGGTAATTTGTAAAAAGCAAATTATTTCCCACGGTTCTGGAGGCTGAGAAGATCAAGGTGCCAGTAAGTTTAGTATCTGTTGAGGGTCAGGTGTGTTTCCAAGATAGTGCCTTGTTGCTGTGCCCATGATTTCATGGTGAAAGAGATGGAAGGACATAAAGGAGCTAGCTAATTACCCTGGGCCCTCTTTTCAGGCCACTAAATCATCATGAAGGAGTCCTCATGACCTTATCACTTCCTGAAGGCCCCACCTCCTAATATCACATTTGTTCTAACATACAAATTCTGGGGGACATTCAGACCATAGCACATATAATCCAACAATATTGTTTCCTGGCATATAACCCAAAAAACCTGAAAAGGGACTCAGTTATGGACACAACCATGTCCATATCGTATTTACAATAGCCAAGAGGTGCAATCAACCAGTGTATGGATAAACCATGTAGCATATGCACACAATGGAGTATTAGTCAGCCATTAGAAGAAATGGAATTGTCATTGATGCTACAACATGGATAAACATTGACAACTTGCCAAGTTAGATACCACACACAGAAGGATGACTATTTTATGACTACTTATATGAAGGCAAATTCATGCAAAGTAGAACAGCAGTCAGCCTGGCCTTGCAGCACAGCAATTATGTGTTGTATAGAGGGAGCTGGACCCTGGTGGCTTGAAAAATGCAGGGAGGAGGTGGGCAACAGGTGGTATGGGGGTTAAGGTGCTGGGCTTCCACATGGCTGACCATGGTTTGAGTCCTGGACCTGGTGGCTGAAGAATCATGCCAGACACACGTGTGTGCATATGTGCCCAAAATCTCATGAGAAGGGACTGCAGTGTGGGCATCACTTTCCTTCTCACAGTCTCTTTGGTGAGCGTACATGCCCTAAGGCAAAAACAAAAACCAAACAATAAATGAAAGCACCGAGCATGTGCATGGATGCCCAGGATCCTGACAGGATGGAGAAAAAGAATTGCAGTGGGACTGGGCCCCACTGAGGGGTGTTTTTTCCTGTGTGTGCATGTCTCTGGCAAAAGAAAAACAAACCCCAAAACCAAACAGAAAAAAGGAAATGGTTAGGGCTAGCTGGTGGCATGGTTGAGGCTGGATCCTACATGGCTAACTGCATGGTTTGAGTACTCCCCAGACCCTGTGGCTTGAAACACATGCTGGACTTGTGTGTATGCACATCCAAAATACAAAAGGAGGACAAAATGGAGAAAGGATTGCAGTGAGGCCCACCTCCATGGTGCTGGGGGTGGGGGAAGTGGGGTACTTTTTTGTTGCCACCCAGCAATCTGGGTGTGCATTAGCTCCCTCTGATTGCCAAGAAAAGATTAACAGTTTATTTCTCTCCCCCTTGTAAAAGAGGACTGAACAGAAAGGACAAAATAGCTAAGATAGTTGATGAAATGTTTTCAAATATCCTGTGTTTCTCTCCCATGCTACCATAGCTAGTTCTAGATCTGGCCTTTTCTTCCTAGAACACATTCAGAGAAAGATTTTATTAGCAGATATTTTGGATAACTTGCAGACCTCATTCTTATCTAGGAAATTCCAAAATTATCTTTTTTTATTTTTTTTTGGAGAGGTTTTTCGCTATAGGGCGTGTGCACTCACCGGACAGACAGAGAGAGACATAGAGACAGCGAGAAATCACCCCCCAGGGGGGATGGTCACGCCGCAATCCCTTCTCCTCCATTCTCCTCTCGGGATCTTGGGCACGCACGCACACGCGCCCAGCGTGAGTTGTAAGCCACTGGGTCCGAGATGCGAACCGCGGTCGACTACTTGGGAATCCAGCGACATAGCCATTACGCTAACTGCTGGTTCCCCCAAAATTATCTTTACGTATCTGTTCTTACACTTTGTAATGTAAGATTCTGAAATCTATTACTGGTTGGAATAATTGGAAATTGCTTAATGTTATTTTATATTGCATCTAATTTATTCTCAAGTACTATTATTTTCACTTCACAGGTGGGGAAAACTATGATACAAAAAGTTCACGCAACTGCCAAGTTCAAAGAGCCTGACTTTGTAGTTATCCATACCCTGGACTGAGTCACAAAAAGATAGGCCTGGAGAGTCTAACAGAGTTGGGACCTTAAATAGGCAAACAGGAAACAGAGGGGAGGTAGCGGGAGTCAGGATCCCAAGTTTAGGTACCATCCCCGGATGGATGGCTGCCTCCCTGTAGGGACTAGACTTTTCTTAGGCTACAGGCACCCAGAACCAGCCTATTTCTGCCCAATATTAATGAGCGTATTTTGAGTACTTACTTCCCTTGGCATAAGAAGGGACCTGTACTGGAACATGTAGACCTCATAGAGTTCACTCAAAACACTTTTTTTTGTTTGCCACAAGGACAAATGATTGGCTGAATTTCCATCTTTGTCTAGTCCCTCTTTTTTGGAGAGGTTTTTGCTACAGGGTGCGTGCGCTTGCCAGAAAGAGACAGCGAGAAATCACCCCCCAGAGGGGATGGCCACACCGCAATCCCTTCTCCATTCTCCTCGGGATCTTGGGCACACATGCATATGCATGCACATGCGCCCGGTGTGAGTTTAAGCCACCGGATCTGGGTCTCGAACTGCGGTCGACTATACAGAGTCCAGCGACATAGCCATTACACCATCTGCTGGTCCCTGTCTAGTTCTCCTTTCAAAATGATTGGTTTTGGGATTGAATAAGGTCTACCGGTGAATCTGCAGAGGTAGACCAATGATTCTTGAACTTGATTGTATTACAACTACCTGGAAGGCTTCTTTAAACACAAATTTCTGCTCCACCCTCTACACCTCCAGACTTATTCAGAAGGACTGTGTTAGGGCCTGATAACCTACATTCTTAACAAGTTCCCTGGTAATCCAGGTGCTTCAGTTCAGAGGGCCACATTGAGAACCACTGCCCCATGTCTTTCCAGGGATGGTAAAGACAACAATTCTGTTTTTATCAATTTATTAAATTACAAGTTTCTGTAATAAAACACTAGACACTACTTGAGTGAAGTTCATTACTGTTGAGATTATGTTTGCAGATTCAGGACATCTTGTTTACCTCTATGGCTGTGAATAAAATCAACATTGTCAGTACCTTTAGGCACTCTGTAACTTAAAATTCTAAAAAGTTGAGATGTGGGACTACAGTTTGCTATTTAAGAGACCAGGCCTGGTCTTGACAGTAAAGCCACCATCAAAAGCTGCATTGAGAACTTCATCCAGGCAGCTTGCTGTGACAAAGCTTAAATCCTGTCGTACATTGCCTGGGATTTTTTCCAGATCTTTTTCATTTCTCTTAGGAATAATGATTTGTTTCAGTCCTGCTCTGTGTGCTGCCAGCACCTTGTCTTTAATTCCACCCACCTGTAAGGAGAGAACAAAGTTTTAAGGTTAATGATCATCCTCCAGCTGTGAAACCCTGACCCACCTTTCATTGAATTTAATCACCGCTAATTTAAAAAATATCCAGACCATCTCCATTATGTTATAGTATGAGCTAGGAAAGCCACTGAAAAAATTAATACATAGCAACCTACCTGTTAAACATTTCAGTTAGTGTTCTATTAAATCCTTAAATGGAAGAAATTCTAAATTTTGATAGGTATGTTTACCTCTTTTGTCATTGATTCTTTAAAAAGATTTTAATTTTATTTGTTATTATTTATTTTTCAATTTGACCAGAGAGAGAGAAAGGGAAAGTGAAAAAGCAAGCTACCAGGTCTGGGACTTGTACTACGGCTGGCCCATGTGGGAGCCCAGTGCCTAAACACTGCTTCACCTGCCAGCCCTTTTTTTTTTCTTTTTTTTTGAGAGATTTTTACTATAGGGTTCATGTGCTATACAGAGATAGAAAGGGAGAAATCACCCCCTACAGGGGATGGCCATGCTGCTATCACTTCTCTTTCATTCTCTCATTAGTCAGGGTACATAGACACACGCCCAGTGTGAGTTTTAAGCCGCTGGGTCTGGGACTTGAACAATAGTTGAGCATGTGGTAGTCCAGTGCCTTAACCACCATGCCACCTGCTGACCCAATGATTTCTTTTTAAAAAATGTCAAGGTTAGCCCTTCTATTCCATTCTCTAATCTCAACAATATTATCTGTAGGTTGATTCTGAAAAGGAGTTACCTTATTTTGACCATAAATACTGTTCCTCCAGAGCTTTGTGGTATGTCAGGATTATTTCCTTCTCTAAGGTTTAAAACCATGAACTTTCTGCCACTTGGTGAAGAAAATATATCCCCAAACTACCTAGGCTCTTAATGATGGCTGTAAGTTATGTCCGACATAGTCCCTTCAAAAGGTGGAGTCTAATTCCCCTCCTCTTGAATGTGGGCCAGGCTTTGTGACTCTATTTTAAGAACAGAGTGATGGGAATGATGCTATATGACTTCTATGGTTAAGTCATAAAAACGAGAGCTTCTACATAGGTCTCTTGGATCACTTGCCCTGGGGGCCAGCCAGTCATGACGTCTGAAGTCACCCAGCAGCCTATGGAGAAGCCTGTAAAGTGAGGAACTGGGGCCTGCTGCCACAGACAGGACCAATCTGCCAGCCGTGTGAGTCATGCACCTCAAAAAAGCAGATCTTCCATCCCTAGACAACCTTAAGATGACTGCAAACATGGTTGGTATCTTCACTGTGGGATGAGAGACCTTAAGGTAGAAGAACTCATTGGTTATGGTTTGGGTGATGGCTTGTCCTCCCAACATTTCAAGTTTTGGAATTTGATATTGTAAGGTGGTGATGCATAGTGGGTAGAGATCGCATCATGGAGGCAACACTGGTGAACAGATTAATGATGTTTTGTCAGACCCAGTGAATTATACTGATCACTAGGAAGGGGTGAGTTCTTGTGAGGGCTGGTTACTGTAAGAGAGAGCTGCCTGCTCCAGGCTGTCCTCCTTTCATCAGCCGTGCTGTAGGCTGGCCTGATGCAAGGCTTATGTCTTCATATTTTATAGCTGCTAGTATTCTGACATAAGCTCCTATTTATAATAATCAACCAGTCTCAGAAAAAAAGGTGGCAGGGGCGGCGGGGAGGCTAGAACATCAGCTAACCCTCCTGAATTTCTGACCCACAGAAACTTTATAAATAATATTGTTCTGGAGTCATGTGTTATGCAGCAGTAGATGAAAAATACAGCTTTTTTTTTTTTTTTTTTTGAGAGGTTTTCACTATAGGGCGCGTGTGCTCGCCAGACAGACAGAGACATAGAGACAGAAAGCGAGAAATCACCCCCCAGGGGGGATGGTCACGCCGCAATCCCTTCTCCTCCATTCTCCTCTCGGGATCTTGGGCATGCACGCACACGCGCCCGGCGTGAGTTTTAAGCCACCCGGTCCAGGACGCGAACCACGGTCGACTATGTGGGAGTCCAGCGACATAGCCATTACGCTAACTGCTGGTTCCCGACAAATACAGCTTTCAACATACCACTAAGAACATGTAATTCCCTTGAGAGAGCCCTTCAGCCAATCAGGAATGGCTGCTCTCTAGGCCTTCCTACAAAGATGTCAGCCTAGCCCACTGCCATCTTTTTCAAGGTTTTCTTCATGCTGCAGAAGTAGACTTCGGAGCACTTTCTTCAGAAAGAGGAGAAGTTAAACATTATTTGTATATATGAAAATATCTATTTTGCTTTCACACTTGATTGTAAATCTGCATATATAAGACTAAATTTAAAATAATTTTCCCTCAGAATCTGAAAACACTGCACATCCAGTGTTACTCATGAGAAAACTCTGTATTTGATAATCTGAAAAATCAATCATGAAATCTTATTTTCCTGGTTGGTATAGGCCTTTCTTTTTTCTTAAAAAAATTATTTTATTTAACTTTATTTATCCATTTATTTACTTATTTATTTGACATGAGAGGGACAGAGTGAGAGTAAGAGACAGAGAGAAGAGAGAGAGGGAAAGTGAGAAGAAAGCAAGCTGGTAGGTATGGGACTTGAACTGCAATTGGCCATGAGGGAGTTCAGTGTCCTTAACCACCATGCCACCTGACAGCCGTGGTATAGGTCTTTCAATCTGAAGATACCTTAAATTCTAGGAAATGTTCAATTATTTCTTTGACAATTTGCTCTATTCCATTTTTCTGTTTGTTAGAACTGTTGTTAGATGTAGGATCTGTCAGATTTTTTTTAACTACAATTTATTTTTGGAATAATTTGACCAATTCTGAAATCACACTTTTAAATCCAAAACTCTGTCTTGTCCTCTGTTTAGAAATTACGTTTTCTCTAGCCAGAGCAGGTCTTTCGAGACTTTTAGTAATGGTTTAAAACTAATAGTTAAAAATAGTTTAAAACTCAAAGCTGCTATGGCTTTCCTCTCTGGGTGGGGAAGCCTTTATATGGGGTCTTATTTGCTCTGAGTAGAGGGGAACAAATAGAAGGAGCATTTGTTCGCTGAGCTCCCTGACTTTTTGGTTTCGTATCTCATTACTGCTCTCTTGATCTGAACCTCTGGCTCTGAGCCAGTGCTCCCAGACTTCTGCGGGGAAGATTCTCTCCAACTCCAATTCTGTTTCATCGGCCTGGGCATTTCCGTCTTTCTAGAAAATTGGTGCACTGTTAGCTGAACTCAGTTTTGAATGTTAGAATTTATTCTCTTTTTAAAAAGATCGCTATAGGGTTTGTGTTCTCCCCAGAGAGACAGAAAGGGACTGAGAGGGGAAGAGAGGGAAAATAAGAAGTCACCCTATGAAAGTGGGGTGGGGGATGGTCCTTTCTCTGTTCTCCTCTCAGGATTTTGGGCACACATGTACACGTGCCCAGTGTGCCTTTCAAGTCACTGGCATGGGACTCAAATTACCAAGTTGGCCATGTGGGGTCCAGCCACCTTAACCACCGTGCCACAGGCTAGCCCAGCATTCTCTTTTATTCCTTGGGTAGTCTGCCCTCACGAACCTGGACACTAAAAGCTAAACTGGTCATTTCCTTTTAGTGGCACAGCTAGTATGAACTACTACTGTCACTTAAAAAGCAATAGTTTCTGGGTAAGGTGAGGCAGAGATCAGTCATTCCTTTTGGGTATAAATCTATAAATGTAATATAATAAATATCTATAAATGTACTATAATAAGAGTATAGAATGTGGCTTTCTAGATCAATTACATAAACAAAGAGGAATAACATTTTTAGCAATCTTTTTTCTTTTTAAAGAATTATTTTATTTAACTTTATCTATTTATCTTAATTTGACCAAGGGGGACACAGAGAGAGGGAAAGGGAGAAAGAGAAAGAGAAAGTGAGAAAGCAAGCCACCAGGTCCAGGACTCGAACCACTGCCGGCCATGTGGGTGTCCAGTGCTCTTAACCACCATGCCATCTGCTGGTCCTGTTTTGTTATTGATCTTAATTGGTGACTCAATGATCTACTTTTACCATTACTTCATAAAATAATTACTTTCATAAAGAACATTTTGTTATGAACCTGCCAAAATTTTGTGATAGACTGGTATTGGTTACAAATGACTAAAACCCTAAATACTCTCTCAAGTCTGTGCATTTTAACACAGTGTTTTTATACATAGTGAAAGTGAGAAAACAAGCCACCAGGTCTGGGACTTGACCACGGTTATCCATGTGGGAATCCAGCGCTCCTAACTACCACGTTGCCTGCTGGCCCCCGTTTTTATTTATTAAGATGGCTTTGGGACCAGCAGTTAGCACAATGGCTATGTCGCTGGACTCCTATGTAGTTGACTACTGTTCGCGTCCCGGACCCTGTGGCTTAAAACTCACGCCGGGTGCGTGTGCATGTGTGCCCAAGATCCCGAGAGGAGAATGGAGGAGAAGGGTGGCGTGGCCATCCCCCCTGGGGGATGATTTCTCGCTTTCTGTCTCTATGTCTCTCTCCATCTGTCTGGCGAGCGCACGTGCCCTATAGCAAAAACCTCTCCAAAAAAAAAAAAGGCTTTATTTCACCATATTTGCAGTGGTATGTCCATATCTTTGAAATATTCTTTTTTTTTTTTTGGAGAGGTTTTTGCTATAGGGCACATGCGTACACCAGAAAGAGTGAGGCAGAGAGACAGAAAGTGAGAAATCACCCCCTAGGGGGGATGGCCACAACGCAATCCCTTCTTCTTGGTTCTCCTTTCAGGTTCTTGGGCATACATGCACATGCATCCGGTGTGAGTTTAAGCCACCAGGTCCAGGATTTGAACCAAGGTCGACTACATGGGAGTCCAGCGACATAACCATTATACCATCTGCTGGTCCTGAAATGTTCTTTTATGGGACATTTGAACAAGTTAATTTTATCATAAGGTATAGAACTCTGGGGGTAAATGTCATTGGTTATCTTTTTTTGGTTACTTCTTTCATTAGAGAGAGAGACAAAGTCTCACCAGGGTTTTGTGACGCTGTGTTCCCCCCAGATCCTCATCTCCCTTCTTCCAGCAAGTCAGCATCCCTGGTGTAGCTGCAGGCATGCCCAGAGCATTCAGGTCAACCTGAGAACTGAATCCAGGGCCTTCCCATGTAGCTCCAATATAGTACACCACCACTGCAGTTGGGTCCAGATATGGTTAATCCTTATTAGTTTATACTTAATATGAATTGGTTGTCTATAATCTATAATGATAGTAATCCAAGTTTTCTTGGATAGGAAGTCCCAATGAAACTTTGAAAGATAAAAACTGGGTTTTAAGCTTAAAAAGAGCTACTATTTGGGCCAGCAGGTGGCATGGAAGTTAAGACAGATGGATCCCACATGGCAGACTTCATGGTTTGAGTCCTGGACCCAGTAGCTTGAAAACCATGCCAGGTACATGTGCATGCAGGCCCAAAATCCGAGAGGAGAATGGAGGAGAACTGCAGCGTGGCCATCCCCCCTGGGGGCATGATTTCTCAACCCCCTCTCCTTGCTCTCCCTGTCTCTCTCTGGCAAGCATATACACCCTACATTAATAACTAAAAATAAATAAATAAGAGTTAGTTACAAGTAAAAATTTTAATATATATTTAAAACCAAGGTTTTTATAGATGCCAAACCATTATTAATTTAAATTAAAAGCAGTATTAATTTAAGTTAAAACATATTAAAAACCATATTAATAGGTTTTTCATACTTACTGGAAGAACTAGGCCTCTCAGTGTAATTTCTCCAGTCATGGCTACATCTGAGCGTACCAGCCGCCCACTAAAAAGTGAGGCGAGACAGGTTACTATGGTTACTCCAGCAGATGGTCCATCTTTTGTGACAGCTCCAGCTGGGAAGTGCAGATGGATGTCTGTGTTGTCAAGAAGATCAAAACTTCCAAAAGCTTCAAAAAGGAGGAAAGAAAAAAAATCTTAATGTAGGAAAATGAAACCTTTCCTTTTCTTTTAAAAAAGAAAATCAAAGACAAAAATGAATATTTTGAGTAAAGGAATTCTTCAAAATATTAATAGTACGATGAGAGATAGAATCTAGAAGAACAGTTTCATTCTATTCTAAGTAGGACTAAAAACAAAACAAACCTTTTGCATTGTTTTTAGTTCAGGCACGCTAGCCAGAGAGACCTAAAATGGAACTAGAATTTCCACGGGGGTTCCAAAGCAGAGGTATGTACTTGAATGAATGGAGTTATCGATAATTTAAAGCTCAACTTATTGTTTGTCACGGAACTGTGAGATGCCTCTGGATCACGATCCATAGGCTCTTCCTCACTCACAGCTGTACCCCAGCTATGTTCAGGTCACGTACCATTGGTCAGATGGTATTTCTTTGCATTGCTGCGGAGCCAGCTGATAGCGAGATGGGCAGACTCCTTCATGACGTCCCCTAGCTGGCCAGTCAGAGTCAACTGGCCTTCACCATCCATTCGACTTGCCTCCACAAACATGATTTCTCCGCCTAAAGGAGTCCAAGCCAGACCTATGGCCACTCCTGGTTGACTTAAACGCTCAGATACCTTGAAAGAAGAAAAAAAATGATCAGAGGTAGGCCAACAAACGTCAAATCATTTCCAGGCTGATTAATCTAACCGTGACATCCTGCAAAGAGTCTGGGTTTTCCATAAAGGACTTAAACCATCGCCTCCAAGTACTTATTACCTACCATGATTCTGAGTCACACTTGGCACTTACTACCTACCTTTCTGCCAGAAGAAATACCTAAACTTCCTCTCTTGCATTTATCAGAAGCAATTTTACCTTAAAATATGTGTGAGTAATTTTGATTTTTAAGAGTCAGAGCTAGTTATATACATGCCTTAGTTTTCAAGGAATAAACGCAATTTTTTTTTAAAATTTTTTTTAGAGGTTTTCGCTATAGGGCGTGTGCACTTGCCAGACAGACAGAGACAGACAGAAAGTGAGAAATCACCCCCCAGGGGGGATGGCCATGCCGCAATCCCTTCTCCTCCGTTCTCCTCTCAGGATCTTGGGCACGCACGCACACGCGCCCGGTGTGAGTTTTAAGCCACTGGGTCCGGGACGCGAACCGCGGTCAACTACGTGGGAGTCCAGCGACATAGCCATTAAGCTAACTGCTGGTCCCATAAATGCAATATTTTTATCCACGAGTACCTTTATTAGGCTGCATTGGTGTACACACTCTAGAACCTAACTTACAGTTTAGGCAATCTTGAACTTTTTTTTCAGAAAGCAGAAAACTGTCTTTATTAACATACATTTACGCATCTGTGTTAGCTCTGGAGGCCGAGTGTGAAGGTGTCCATTACACACATGACAAAAGGTTTTACTTCTCTGACATTTACCTCACTTTCTCTGTTACTGCATTTGCTAAGGTTTATTCCTTTTCCAAGGAGCCTGGACAGGGAAAATTCTGATTTTAGAGTTTACTCCCAAATCACTTGTGACATCCATTAAAGCTATTGGGTGTTTATTCTTAGTAGTAAATATCAAAACCTGTTTTAAAATTTTTATTTGGGCTGGCTTCATAGTGCAGTGGTTAAGTGTGAATACAGAGGAAGTAGAGCCCACATGGTAGACCAGGGTTCAAGTCTTGGCTCCAGCAGCTTGAAAAACATGCCAAACATGTGTGGGGTGTGGCCAGGATTCCAATGTGACCAGACCCTTTATGGGGGCACTTCTGCATCCATGTTCTCTCTCTCTCTTTGCCATACATGTACCTTCTGGGCTAATTAAAAATAATTCTAATTAGCTACATATGCTAGGTTAGAGATTTAGAATGCCAAACTCTAGCATCAGTTGAGCTGATACCGTCCACTACAGATCACACATCCCTCTAGCTTTGGCATTTGCCTGGTCCTATATTTGGTAGAGGAGAAAGACACAAAGACCAATATGCAAAAGACCAGTACTTGTTAAGGAAAACATAGAGATAACTATAAAACTGCTTGTGAGGTTTGTTTGCTAACATAAAATCAGTTCTCAGACTGGCTCTATGCTGGTGGTTAAGGCAGCTGGATCCCACATGGCCAACCATGTGGCTCAGTCCTGGGCCCAACAGCTTGAGAAACATGTCGAGTGCAGGTGCATGTGTGCCCAGAATCCTGAAAGGAGACAGAAATGGTGGAGAAGGAATTCACTGTGACCATTCCTCATGGAGGGTGCTTTTTCTTCCTTCTCTTTCTGACTCTGGAGAACACATCTGCCCTCCAGTAAAAAAAAAAAAAAAAAAAAAGAAAAAGAAAAAGAAAAAAAAAGAAAAGAAAAGAAAAGAAAAGAAAAGAAAAGAAAAGAAAAGAAAAGAGAAAAGAAAAGAAACATCAATTTCCTATACCTGAACAACATTTAGTTTGGGCATGAATTTGCCAGGGATTCCTGTTTCACTACATGGCTCCTTTCCACAGCTGAATGAACTAATCCTAAAGAATTATTCTCAACATACTGAATCATGTTTAGTTTAAAGTGAAAAGCCATTTGATACAATTTTGTTAGCTATAACAAGAATAATCCCTTTCCTGCAGCTGAATCCTGGAAACTCATTTGTCAAAATAATACCAAAAGTATCTTCAAAGTAGCAATAAGGTTTCTGTTGATTACCATGTTGCTTCAAGAAGCCCAGCCAGTTTTCCAACACTCCCCATCTGCTAGAGAGTCTTGGCACTAGGGGTAGAAGTAACTGGTAAACTGGAAGGGAGGTGGTGTAGATAAGTGCAGATGGCTGAACCACCAAAGCATCCAGACTACAAATCACTATTCTGACTTGATGGTAAGTGCTGTAATATTAATTTGGAGGGTGGGACTAATGACAAATCCATGGACCTTAACATCGACATGCACAGGTGGGAGAACTGAAGTTATTACCCAACTTGAAATTTCTGTGATCAAGTCTAAGAGTAGTTATTTAAAAAGCAAAGAATCTTTCTTTCTTTTTTTTTTTGGAGAGGTTTTTGCTATAGGGCGCGTGCGCTCGCCAGACAGAGAGAGACAGAGAGATAGAAAGCGAAAAATCACCTCCCAGGGGGGATGGCCACGCCGCAATCCCTTCTCCTCCATTCTCCTCTCGGGATCTTGGGCACGCACACACACGTGCCCGGTGTGAGTTTAAGCCACCGGGTCCGGGACTCGAACCACGGTCGACTACGTGGGAGTCCAGTGACATAGCCATTACGCTAACTGCTGGTCCCAAGCGAAGAATCTTTCATTCTTAAACTTGGAGTCATATTCTTTGAGAGCGTGTACTCTGAAACTGTAGCAGTCAAGCACCTCATTTCCATGTATTTCTCCCTCAGAAATAATGGAGCACGAATATGAATTTAAGATACATGCTCCTTGGAGCTGGCAGGTGGCATTGGTGGTTAAGGGTGCTGGACTGCTACATGGCTGATATGGTTCGAGTCCCTGATCTGGTGGCTTGCTTTCTCACACTCTCTGTTTTTCTCTGGGAAAATTAAAATAAATGAATAAAGTTAAATAAAATAATTTTTTTTGAAAGATCTGGGACTTGAACCAGAGTCTGTTCTGTGGGAGTCCTGCACCCTTAATCACCATACCACCTGCAGGCACAATAAAATAATTCTTAAAAAAAAAAAAAGATGCATGCTTCTTTCTTGCCCTGAATGCAGTTTTCCAGTCATCTTAATTAACCAGGTTACACAGAACAATTTGTTTTATTGGATTCCTTAATAATTGACTCAACACAGTAATTTCAAGACAATATGTATCCATCAGTACTTCCTATCAGCTTCCATTTTCATTATTGGTTTGTGGACTCATCAGCTATGTTAGCTAAGACAACCTAGGCTTGAAGTATAGAATGTTTTCTTCCTACTAGATGTGAAATTGGAACGTTTCAAGTTCATTTTCATCCATTTCCCACTATTATTGTGCTTTTGTTTCTTTATTTATTAAATGAATCTTATTTAAACAAAAATTGGTCAATTTCTTCTGCAATAATTGTATCAATAAAGTAAATACGCAAAACTGAGAAAATGTTTTAAATATTTAAGAAAAATATAATAGAAGGTTTCTCATAACATATGGTTGCATTTGTATACTTTAGTGATATCAGTGTTTAAGGAACATCTGAGTACCCAACCATTGCCAATGTCATATTGCTCTTCCTTCTTTATTAACCAGAGATAATTACATTTGATAAAAAAAAAAAAAAGCACTCGTGCACAACTCTTTGTGAGCCTTCCAAGTCTAGACCACCACTTACAGACTCATCAGAGGAGCCCAAAATTTTCCAGTCAGTCAACAGTCCTTTACCAAATATTCTGAGCCAGGCTCTATTACATATAATAGGGATATCAAAATGAATACACCTCTCGGAACTGACAGACTACATGAGAACATCAGACAAGGAGCAATTGCACTCCAGAATGGAGGGAACTACAACGACGAATCTACAAAGTGCTTTTATCTACGGGGAGCTGAGAGGCCTGCATCCCTCTAGGGAGATGGGACAGATTTCATAGGAGAGGCTGAATAGAGTCTTAAAACAGGAGTAGGAGCTTGCTGGGCAAAGGAGGGCCAGCGGGTGCCAAGGAATGAAGACACGGAAAACCTTGTGGGCCACTCTAGAGACAAGCACGGTGCCACACTAAATACAACACGTGAGCAGGTGGTACTTACGCAGGTCTGTGGTACGTATGCAGGATTGTTCTGTAGCGGTGCTTACACTGTCAACTGGTTCCTTTTACAGCTCACACAGCACTGCCTATGCTCCTGCCAGGGTGCTTACCACAACAGCTATCCATCTGGCAACCGCTTTAAAGTCTTTGTGCTGAGATCCTAAGCCTTGATGCATGAATATTTGATTTTTTCTGGTTGTAGATTTGCTTCAGTAACATTTAAAAAAGAGAAGGGTAGATTCTGTTTTCCTTGGAGAGGTGCTGGGGTCTAACACTGTCATCTCTTAAAGCCGTTTTAAACAGCCCTAGTCCCGCCTGCCACTTGCACTGCCAGGAACCATCTCTGATCCTCCCAGTAAGGCCTTTTCTTAGCAAAACCGATCCCTGGAGGGGCATGAACCGGACCGCGCATACAGTGTCAGTGAAGTCTTCAACAGGGGTGAGCAGCAGGGAGCCAGGTTATGGCATGGCACGTGTAAGTGGAATGGGATGGAGAAATCATTTACTAAATGATTCTCTGGGCCGTTTACTGTGTATACACTTTGCCCATTTCTTTCTTTTTTTTTTTTTTTTTTAAACTGCCAGAGGGCACGTGCCCTCACCACTGAGGGAGGGAAGAGGAGAGGAGAGGGAGAAAGTATGTCCACTGGGGTGTGGCCACACTGCAATCCCTTTTCCTCAATTTCTCCATCCTGTCAGGATTTGGGGCATGCATGTACACGCACTCAGCATGGTATAAGCCACTGAAGCTGGGCTTTGAACCACAGTTGGCCATGTGAGGTTGGGTGGCTCTTCACTCATTTCTAGAAGTTGACTATTTGCTCTCGAAGACAAGCGTTATGATGGAATCTCTTAAAATCCACCTCTGGATGGATTCTACTCAGGATGCTTTTAAAAATCTACATATCTGGGGCCAGCAGATGGCACAGTGGTTATGTTGCTGGACTCTCACATGGTCGACTGTGGTTTGAGTCCCAGACCTGATGGCCTGAGACACACGCCAGGCACGTGCATGTGTGTCCAAGATCCTGGGAGGAGAATGGAAGAGAAGAGATTGCATCATGGCCATCTCCCCAGGCGGCAGGGGTGGGGTGGGGTGGGGTGGGGGGTGGGGGGGGGAAGGAATATGAATTTGCACAATCAATTTAATATCTTAAGTTTTTTCCTTGTGTGTCAAATGGAAGACTCCTAGCATTTGGCCCTCATGGACAATAAATGTTTCATAAATCTTCATTGTACAGATGCAAAGTGTGGTGAAAGTATAGTCACGTGTGGTTAAGGACATACTCTGAGAATGTGTTGTTAGCCGATTTAATTGTTGTGTGAACACTGCAGAGTGCGTTTACACAAACGTAGATGGTAGAGCCTATTGTGTGGCCAGACTATATGGCATGCCCATAGCTCTTAGGCTACAAACCTGTACAGCATACTACTGTACTGAACACTATAGACGATTGTAACAAAAAGGTAAGTATCTGTAGCTAAACAAATCTAAACACAGAAAAGGTAAACATAGGACATAAAAGATAAAAAATGATGCACCTGCATAGAGCACTTGGTAGAACTTTCGGGATTGGAAGCTGTCCTGAGTGAGTGAGTGGAGAGGCCTAAGCCATTACTGAAGTCTACGGTAGACTTTACGGACACTGTACATTAGGCTATGCTTAATTATAAAAAATATTTTCTTCAATAATAAATTAATCTCTGCTTATAATTTTCTTGTGCACTTTCAAAGTTTTTGAAACTCCCTCTTTTGTAGTAACACTGTGCAAAACTCTAACACACTGTACATCTATTCAAAAATATTTTCTTCATCCTAGTTCTGTAAGCTTTTTTCTAGTAATTTATTTTTGTTTAACTTTTAAACCTATAGTTAAAAACTAAGACACAAGCACACACATTAGCCTAGGCCTATACAGGGTCAGGATCATCGATATCACTGTCTTCCACCTCCCTATCTTTTCCGACTGGAAGGGCTGTGGTGAACAAAACAAGATCGAATCAGCACAAGAGGAAGATGATGCAATCAAGAGACTCCATAAACACAGGATGTATGAGGCTGCTGCTGGTGTAACATGGCATGCTGTTCTAAAGTTTTTTTCCTAAGTAGAAGGAATATACTCTAACAAAAGGTATAGTATAGTAAATAATCAGTAACATAGTCATTTCTTTTTCTTCTTTTTTTTTTTGAGAGGTTTTCACTATAGGGCGCGTGCGCTCGCCAGACAGACAGAGAGAGACATAGAGACAGAAAGCGAGAAATCACCCCCCAGGGGGGATGGTCATGCCACAATCCCTTCTCCATTCTCCTCTCGGGATCTTGGGCACGCATGCACATGCGCCCGGCGTGAGTTTTAAGCCACCGGGTCCGGGACGCGAACCGCGGTCGACTACGTGGGAGTCCAGTGACATAGCCATTATGCTAACTGCTGGTTCCCCTTTATTTTTTGTTTTTTTGAGAGATTTTTGCTATAGGGTGTGTGTGCTCACTGGAGAGACAGAGAGAGACACACACAAAAAGAAATCACTCCCTGGGGAAATACCCACACCACAATCCCTTCTTCTTCATTCTCCTCTCGGGATCTTGGGCGCACATGCACATGCACCAGGCGTGAGTTTGAGGCTGCCAGATCCAGGACTCGAACCACAGTGGACTACGTGGGAGTCCAGTGATGTAACCATTATGCCATCTGCTGGTCCCAACATAGTCATTTCTTACCAAGTATGTACTGTATGATAATTGGATGTGTCATATATTTCTATATAACTGGTAGCACAACAATAGGTTTGTTTATACCAGTATCACCATGAACATGTGAATAACATGTTGCACTATGACATCTTTATGGCTACACTGCTAGGCCAGAGGAGTTTTTTGACTCCATTATCATCCTTTTTTTAAAAAAAATTATTTTTAAAGGTTTTTGCCTTAGGTTATGTGTGCTTGCCAGAGAGACTGAGACAGAGAGGGAAAGTGAGAAATCATCCTCCAGGAGGGATGGCCATACTGCAAACCCTTTTCTTCATTCTCCTCCCTTGATCTTTGGCACACATGCACATGCACCCAGTGTGAGATTCAAGTCACTGAGTTTGGGACTCGAACTGTGGTCAGCCATGTGGGAGTTCAGTGATGTAACCACTAAGCTATCTATTGGCTCCAGTTCCATTATAATCTTACGGGACCACCATCATACATGTGGCCCATCATTGGCCATGATTTTGTTGGGCAGTGCATGACTGTAATTTGAGGATGAAGATTATCAGACTACTATATATAGAGAAAGAAACCCCCAGGTTACAGGGTGAATTCTCTCTTTCAAGAGTGAAAAAGAGGAGAAAGTTGGCAGGTGGCATGGAGGTTAAGGTGCTGGATCTCAAATGGCCGACTCATTGGTTTGAGTCCCAGACCTAATGGCTTGTTCAATCACATTGGGTGCTTGTGAGTGTATGCCCAAAATCCAAAGAGGAGAATGGAGGAGAAGGGATGCTGTGGCTATCTCCACTGCGGGGGTGATTTCTCACTTTCCCTCCCTCTCTCTCTCTGGCAAGTGCACACTCTCTGTAGCAGAAAAAAAAAGAAAGAAAGAAAGAAAAAGAAAAAGATAAATAAAACGTCCCAAACCCTAAGACACGAGATCTTCTAAGATGCTATTTATAAAAGAAAAATGGGGGCCTGCAGGTGGCATGGTGGTTAAGGTGGCTGGACTCGCACATGGCCGGCTACAGTTCGGGTCCCGGATCTGGTGGCTTGCTTTCTCACTTGCCCTTTATCTCTCTCTGGGCAACTTTTTTTTTTTTTTTAATGACAATGAATAAAATTAAAATAAAAGTAATTCCTAAAAATAAATAAATAAATAAATAAAAGGCAAAATGGTTGCTTAAGTCTTTCTTTCGGATTCATGGTGTAAAACTGTTCACATTTAATAGCTCAGATGTAACAAGGAAAATACAATAAGCTTTTCCAGTGATATCAAAGACGTGTTGAAGAGTGTTTATAAAATTTCTCATTTCTGTCCTTTTTGCTCTTTCTTTGTCAAAGCTTCAGGAATGTCAACAATGCTTCCAAACTTAGCATCAGCAGACATGGCCAGGAGAGTAGGGTACATGTAACAGAAACATGTATCAATTTTATTTCATTATTATTGTTTATTTTTGGAGAGGTTTTTGCTATAGGGCGTGTGCACTCGCCAGAAAGAGAGACAGAGAGACAGAAAGCGAGAAGTCACCCCCCAGGGGTGATGACCACACTGCAATCCCTTCTCTATTCTCCTCTTGGGATCTTGGGCACGCACGCCCAGTGTGAGTTTAAGGCAACGAGTCTGGGACTTGAACCGTAGTCGACTACATGGGAGTCCAGCGACGTAGCCATTATACTATCTGCTGGTCTCTTTATTTTATTTTTTTGTGGTGCCATTTTAAGTTAAGAAGAACTGATGGAATGCTTTTTGCTGGAGATCCTAGGGGAAAAGGCCATGCAGGAGTCAAAACTTCTTACATCCTCACTCATAAAATCTCTGGGTTGTTTCAGAAGGACGTTTGTTCAATGTCTCAACCAACAAAGGTTTTCTCCAGTTCTTTCAAAACTTCAAAATTCAAATCCCTATCTTAAGAAATCAAATAACAAAAATAATGCCTCTGACGTCTATTGTGAAAGTCCAGATTTACTGTCAGGAGTAAACAAATTATCTTCTTAAAACTGGGCTTCGTAGAGAGGCTCATTAGCTTTAATGATCAGCTCAGTGTTTAAACACATAAACAAGATGGGTTTGGGGACTATTTCTCCTCTCCTCAGTGGTAAGAACTTGGGGAAAACCATATCTACTAATAATGATTTCAAATTTTAGATGGAGAGATTATCTTCTGCATAATTTATCAAGTTTATTTTCAGAAAATCCTTTTTTCAACTGGCAATAAAGAAGTGATGGTAAAGGTCAGTAGTATAATACAAACTTTTTCTAGTAACTGTCCTATAAGAACTCATTGAAGCACCCTACAAAATATTTCTCAATGCCCTCAGAAGTCACAGCCTCATCCTTCTTTCCATCAACTGCCTCAGTTTGGAAGCCCAGGTCTTTTTCTGTGAGGTACCATCAGGGGACAAAGATGTAAATAGGGCAGACCTGCAAGTGGTACAACCCTAAAGGAACTATTAAGAATACAACAAGGTCAATTGGGGTGTAGTAGTTAAGGCAGCTGGATCTCACATGACTGACCACAAAGTACAAGTCCTGGATCCGGCAGCTTGAGAAAGAGACTGGGTATATATGTATGGATGCCCAAAAATCTCAAAAGGAGAGAGAAGTGGAGAAAAGGGAAAGTGAGAAAGGAGGAGGAGGAGGGAAAGTGAGAAAGGAGGAGGAGGGAAAGTGAGAAAGGAGGAGGAGGAGGAGGAGGGGAAGTGAGGGAGAAGGAGGAGAAGAATGCAACAACAGAATCCTGAAAGATGCCACCTGGGTCTGCACTAGCAGCAATCTGAAACTAGTTACGTTCATGTTTTTAGACATTTGTATCAGGTTGATTCCCCCCCCTCCTCCCCAAAGTCCTTGGCAGCACAAACAAAACCCTTAATTAAAACTTTAATATATATTTTACATTTCCAAGTCAGAGATAGCCAGAGACATTGTTCTTAAAATGGAAATGGGCTGCAGAGAGTAAGGTAAGATGGGGTTTCTAAAAGAGACAGACAGAGCCAAGGTCTCTGGCTGCCTGTGACAGTCGTATTATCACAGTCAGCCCTAAGATCCAACGCCATACCCAAACCACGTCTCCAGTCTGAATACAAAATTCATCTCTGGAAAAACCCAATTCTTTAGTCTCCCCCCGTCAATGGATGAAGCAACCACTGGAGTAAACTGGTGGGTATGAACAAGGAAATGAGAATGATCACCTGCATCTCGTACATCGGGGGCCCCAGGATGTCTTTCAGAGCATGGAAATCAATCAAAATTGGCATTTCTGGTGGTAGGGCCAAGTCAGTAGTGTCACTGATAGATTCAGGTTTGGCATCTTCTAAGATGTGTTCTCTGCAACCTAAGAGAGAAACATTTATATTTATTTAGGAATCCTCATAGATTTGCAGATTTGAAATTCATTAGCAGTAATTATCAAACAGAAGTTAAATAAAATAATTCTTTAAAAAAAGGAGGAAATATTTGGCTCTTCCCTATCTCATTCCTAGACTTATTTTTCTTCTGCTTTGCCATAATCTTCTTGCACTATTTCATGAAGTATTCTGTACTAGAATCAATCTTTGTGACTTTTTTTTTGCATAATCCGTTTCTTCTGAAAGCTATTACTGCATATATTAATACACAGCATAAAATAATTAGTTACATAATAATTATAGTTACCTATACCTACTTGTATATTTATATATTTTTTAGTCTTGCTATGAATCTTCCATTCTCATATCTCATAAAATTAAAAGAATTTTTTTTTTTTACCAGTTCCTTTCCTTTTGAAAGTGATTACTGAATATGCCTAAGAGTTTAGACCCTAATTTTAGACTTTAACAATAACTGGAGAATCCTGGGGTGTCACTATTTGGTTCCACTATGACTGCTGGGGTGAAGGGTTCATTTTACTCTCCTGCTGAGCTCTCCTGGGCTCCTCTTCAAGACTGACTCATGGGGGCTGGCCCATAGCCTAGTGGTTGGTGAACTGAGTCCCACATGGCTGAGTATAGTTTGAGTCCCAGCCCCAGATACTTGAAAAACATGCTGGGACCAGCAGTTAGCATAATGGCTATGTCGCTGGACTCCCATGTAGTCGACCGCGGTTCACACGTGCCCAAGATCCCGAGAGGAGAATGGAGGAGAAGGGATTGCGGCGTGGCCATCCCCCCGGGGGGTGATTTCTCGCTTTCTGTCTCTCTGTCTCTCTCTGTCTGGCGAGTGCATGTGCCCTATAGCGAAAACCTTTCTTTAAAAAAAAAAAAAAAAAAAAATGCTTGGAGGACCAGCAGATGGCATAATAGTTACATCACTGGACTCCCATGTAGTCGACCGTGGTTCAAGTCCTGGGCCTGGTGGCTTGAAACTCATGCCAGTACATGTGTTTGTGTTCCCAAATTCCCAAGAGGAGAATGGAGGAGAAGGGACTGTGGTGTGGCCATCCCCCTGGGAGGTGATTTCTTACTTTCTGTCATTCTGTCTGTCCTGCGAGTGCACACACCCTATAGCAAAAATCTCTCCAAAAAAACCCTGTTTGGTGCATGTGCATGCCTCAAATCCTAATGAGATGGAGAAGGGTCTACAGTGTTATCAGGTGCTTTCTCCTTCTCTCTCTCTCTCTCTCTCTCTCTCTCTCTCTCTCTCTGGAGAGCACATGTCCCTGGCAACAAGAACAACAAAAAGGATTGGGGTCACCTGGTGGTTAAGATGACCGGATTCCACACGGCCAACTGTCCTGTTTGAGACACAAACCTAGTGGCTTGAAAAACATGGTGGGTGCTTGTGCATGTGTGCCCAAAATCCTAAGTGGAGAATGAAGAAGGACATCTTTTATCCCCTGGGGTGGGGTCCTTTCTCAATCCTCCCTCCCCAAATAAGTGCATGCACCCTATAGCAAATTTTTAAAAAACTGAATCATGAGTGATATTAGGGAGAAAACAGTTCAGATTTTTGCCATTTGATGTCTACTTGGCGGAACAATTATGATACACAAAGCATTAAACCTTTCACTATTTTTCTCTGCAGGATTATTATGAGAATTAAAAAGAAAATCCTTGAGACCAGCAGATGGCATAATGGTTATGTCACTGGACTCCCTCATGGTTGACCATGGTTCAAGTCCAGAACCTAATGGCTTAAAACTCCTGCTGGGCACATGTGTGTGCATACCCAAAATCCCAAGAGGAGATAAAGAAGGGATTGTCTGTGGCCCTCCCCCAGAGGGTGATTTCTTGCTTTCTGTCTCTCTGTCTCTCCAGTGAGTTCACGAGCCCTATAGCAAAAATCTCCCTTAAAAAAAAAAAATCCTTTGTAGTTTGCAAAGTTCTATATACATATTGTACCATAAGTGTTACTAAATCTTGAGTTATATATTTTCATAATTATACCTCTGTAATGTTACTTGGTCTTTCAAGGTTTGGCTCGGTCATACTCTAGGAAGACTTCCTTGATCTTTCTAACTTTTCTTTTTTCTTTTTTTTTTTTTTTTTTGGAGAGGTTTTTGCTATAAGGTGCATGCACTCACCAGAAAGACAGAGACAGACAGAGAGAAAGAAAGTGAGAAATCACCCCCTGGGGGAACGGCCACGCCGCAATCCCTTCTCCTCCATTTCCCTCTTGGGATCTTGGGCACGCACGCACACGTGCCCGGCATGAGTTTAAGCTATCAGGCCCGGGACTCGAACCACAGCCGACTACATGGGAGTTCAGCGACATAGCCATTATGCTAACTGCTGGTCCCTCTAACTTCTCTTATAGCACTTACTTGTTTCACAAAACCTAGCAGTTGCCAGGTTATTAGTTTCACAAAATCTACCAATTAATGGGAAATCTGCCATTTCCCCACAGCAGTGGGCGGAAATGGGAGATTCCCTGCCTGCTGTTGTATCTACAGTGCATTCCGAGCAGTATCAACGGCTGAGGGTGTGAAAGCACTCCGGTGATCTGCTTAGCTACACGGAGAGCTCAGAGCAGAGGAGAAAGCAGGTGTCACTGCTTAATTAAAATTAATGTACAGAAAGGAAAGCACTACCTGTCTAGGGTTACTGTACTCTGTAGACACAAGGTAGGATGTACTCTGAAACTTCAGCCAATGCACAGAGGCTGCGAGTTTCTCAAGTTGGGGTGCTTTGTGACAGGCTCTTCAGAGATCTAATTACTGTTGCCAGCCTGTATTTCATTATCACAGGAGGAAGTAAAGCTGGAAGGGTGAAAGTCAATCCACAATTATGTAGCCAGTGCTCTAAGACATCCAATCCCTTTCCACGTGTAGTACCGAAGTCAGTGCTCCGAGCTCCGAGGGAGTGGAGTCGGGCCAGAGCTATTTCTAATGCAACTAGACGTTATAATATAGGAGACGGCCATTTAGGCACAGCAGCTGTGTTATTAAAAAAAAAAAAAAATCAACAAGCTCAGAACGAGTCTGCAATTAAAAATATTCCCTGATTGGGGCCAGCCAGTTGTTGTATTCCATATGGCCAACTGTGTGGTTCAAGTCCCAGATCCAGCAGCTTAAACCACACACTGGGTGCATGTGTGCGCATGCCCACAATAACAAGAGAGGAATGGAAGAGAAAGGACTGTGGCATAGCTAGCCCCCTGGGGGTGTGCTTTCTCACTTTCTCTCTCTGTCCCCAGAAAGCATGCCCCATAGAAAAAATTAAAAAAAATTTCCTAATTAAGACACAAGTGTAGAGAATTAACATTTCAGTCAAGTAAATAGTGCCAGCTAACTGGGAGAGACCAGGTACCACTGGATTTTAAGAATCATCCTCTGAACTTTATGTAATGCAAAGAGTAAGGGAATGCTGGGTTTTCATAGAATATACACTTTGCAAACATGCAAAGTAGCATCTCCCAACGACGTTACTGAAGGAATGAAGCCCAGGGTATATTAGATCTTACTGAGTACTATGCACAAACAAGGGGAAAAACAAAAAAAAAAAGTGCCACCTCCCCACGTAACATGGAAAGCCCCACAGATTCTTTCCTTCTGCAGCTGTGTAGTTTTCTTCATCAATGCCCCTCTTTTGCACTTTACCATTTGTTAAGAGCCACTACCTAATATTTATTTGAAAACATGATTATTTCACTGAGAAACAAAGAAGTTTAAATTATAAATGCAAGACACCACTCAGGTTACCAAAATAAAGTAACTAATGAAGAAGTTTAAGAAATGACAAAAGTGAATGTCAACAAAAAATGCGATCTCAAACTTTGTGGGTTATGGAAAATATAAATGGTTCAACCCTCAGGAAAGTCATTTGGCAATATACCAAAAACCTTCCAAATGTACATAATCTCACTTGGTGATCTTTTTTTTTTTAAAAAAAAAAATCATTATTTTAAATTTAACTTTATTTATTTATTTTAATTTGACCAGAGAGGGACAGAATGAGAGAGAGAGAAAGCAAGCTGCCAGGTCTGGGACTTGAACCGTGGTCAGCCATGTGGGAGTCTAGCATCCCTAACCACCACACCATCTGCTGGTCCCTCGGTGATTTTTTTTTTTTTTTTTTTTTTTTTGCAGCAATTTATCCTGAAGGACATAAACACAAGTACAGACAAAGGTTTATGCACAGACTACTCACCACAGCACTGTATAAAATAGTAAAAATTAGCTCTAATACAAATATCCACCATTTGGAACACTGCCACGTATGTGAATGAAATGGCACTGTCCAAAATGTTAATAGAAGTTATTCCTGAGTTAGGAGATTAACATCACATGGAATAGTCAATAAATGATTGTCTCTAATCCTGGTTCCGGCTTCCTTGTTGCCTTGAACAAAGCTACTCTACCTCTCTGTATCTGATTTTCTAGTCAGTACAAACAGAGTTGCTGGGAGAATTTAATGACGCCTAAAAGCCTTAATATATACAGATGAGAGGTATGAGCTATGTTGCTAACTCCCTTTTTATAGCAATATTTCCTTTAAAGACGGTTAAGACTCAGATTTTCTTATTCCATAACCCCCTTTCATTACACAAAAACAAAGCACCTAATTCCACCCAGGGTCCCATAGACAGGGCTCTGACCACAATGACATGACTGATGGGAATCATACATGTGTAAGAAAAAAGAAACAGATATTAAGATTCAAGACTGCCTTATGTTATACTACATAATACCATTACATTTCATGTAAATACTACCTACCAAATTCTCTTTTACAAATAGTTTATAAACATATCCTTAAAAGTAATGATGTGCTGGGACCAGCAGTTAGCATAATGGCTATGTTGCTGGATTCCCATGTAGTTGACCGCAGTTCGTGTCCCGGTCCCGGTGGCTTAAACTCACACCAGGCCCGTGTGCATGCGTGCCCAAGATCCCAAGAGGAGAATGGAGGAGAAGGGATTGTGGCGTGGCCGTCCCCCCTGGGGGGTGATTTCTCTCAGGAAACTCTAGTAGTCTCTGGAAAAAAAAAAAGTCCTCATTTTTTGAAAAAATCTTGCAGCAATGTGGTGTCTGTTTGGTGGCACAAAGGTCAAAATGTGATATTCTGTGAGACTGACCCATATGAGAAGGTTCTGGGTTCATGTTTGTAGAACTAACTTTCTTTTTTGAAAAGAATTATTTATTTTATTTATTCATTCATTTATCTTAAATTGACCAGAGAGGGAGAGGGAGGGAGAGAGGGAGAGGGAGAGAGAGAGAGGGAGAGAGAGAGGAAGAGAGAGAGGGAGAGAGAGAGGGAGGGAAAGAGAGAGAGGGGGAGAGAGAGAGGGGGAGAGAGAGAGAGAGAGAGAGAGAGAGAGAGAGAGCGCGCGCGCCACTAGGTCTGGGGACTTGATTCATGGTTGGCCATGTGGGAGTGTCAGCATCTTAACCACCACACCACCTGCTGGTTCCTTGTTTGTAGAACTTTCTACAAACAGTATACTGGGCACAGATATAGCCATGAACTGAGGCTGGCAGAGACTGGGGGTGGATTATGGCATCAGGACCCTATTAGGGATGCTATCTTTATCTCTTTTGCTCATGGAATAAATAAATAATCTTAAAAAACAAAGAAAAGGTATATCTTGGCAGGTGATCCAACCAATGGCAAGTAGCAGAGAGGCAAAGAATGTAAAAAACTCAGCCTCAGCCCAGTTGCATCAGTGGCTGGTTGACTCTGCTACTCAGCATACCTGGAAGTCCTAGGTTCAATTCCCTGCCCACTCTAAAAGCTGGGTGTGGTGGCTTGTGCCTGTAATCCCAGCTATTGGAGGTGGGTAGTGGTAGGATTGCAATATATGCAAGATTCTATCAAAAAAAAAAAAACACAAAAAAAACAAAAAAATCTAACATGGATAACAATTTTCCAGAATGCAGCTGAAGCTGAAATCTGTCTAACCACAGCCATCCTTAAGGTTTCTGTAATCACCTTTACTAAGATGGAAAATTTTAGTTTAGCCTTCGAGCCAGTCTCCCTAGCTTAGAATCTTAACTCTGGCATTTACTAGCTGTGAACCTTGGGTAAGTTATTTAATCATCTTTGCCTTATTTTCTCATATCTGTAAAATAAACCTAAGAAAGAACACTTCTCATAAGGTCGTTAGAGGATTAAATAAGTAAATACATAACAAATGCTTAGAATTGAATCTGGCTAACAGAGTAGGAACTTTATAAATGACAATTATTATTCTACTAGGATGATCACAATACCCTACCACTTTGGTTTCCCTGCTTAGTTTTCCCAGTATCCATTTGACTTACTACTTGTAAATGAATCTTTCTAAATCACTGTTCTAATTACATCACTTCCAGACTCAAACATCTTTTGAGTTTTTCACCACAAATTAAGCAAATTTCTTTTTTTCTTTAGAGAAACATTTATTTATTATAAGAGAGATTTTTGCTATAGGGCATGTGCACTCGCTGGAGAGACAGAAAGTGAGAAATTATCCCCTGGGGGGGTGGCCATGCCGCAATCCCTTCTTCATTCTCCTCTCGGGATTTTGGGCACAAATGCACATGTGCCCAGCGTAAGTTTTAAGTCGCCAGGTCTGGGACTTGAACCGCCGTCAACTACATGGGAGTCAGTAATGTAATAACCATTATGCCATCTGCTGGTCCCCAAATTAAGCAAATTTCTACCTCTTAAAAGTTGATTTCAAGAGAACCAGCAGTTAGCGTAATGGCTATGTTGCTGGACTCCCACGTAGTCGACCGCGGTTCGTGTCCCGGACCCAGTGGCTTAAAACTCACGCCGGGTGCGTGTGCGTGCGTGCCCAAGATCTTGAGAAGAGAATGGAGGAGAAGGGATTGCGGCGTGACCATCCCCCCTGGGGGATGATTTCTCGCTTTCTGTCTCTATGTCTTGCTCTGTCTGTCCTGCGAGCGCACGCGCCCTATAGCGAAAACCTCTCCTAAATAAATAAATAAATAAATAAATAAATAAATGTTGATTTTCAAGATTTACCACAATATAGTGTCAAAATACTTTTTCTAATCCTAGTTTCCACTATTTTAGAATGCCTTTTAGTCTGAAAGAGTAACCGCCATCCAGACAGTTAACACTTAAGTAGCACTTGGATAAGACATGGGTAAAATGAGTCAGACTAGATGAACTTTACTCTCCCCATTCTATTCACCACAGTGCCTTACAAAGAGGGTGAGCAATTATGGTCTATTACATTAGACTGAATTTGGGTTATGTGATAAACTTTATAACGTCTATGGACAAATGATAAATGACCAAAACATTTATTTAATTTGCTAAAAAATTACTAAGTTTTTTTTTAACAGTTTTTATAAAGTAAATAAACATATTTAATCAGTGAAAGTTAATTATGTAATAAAATGATTTCTGAATAAAAATGTGAGACTAGCAGATAGTGTAATGGTTACATTGCTCTACTCTCATGTAGTTAACTGTGGTTCAAGTCCTGGACCCAGTAGCCTAAAACTCATGGTGGGCATATGTGCATGTGTGCCCAAGATCCTGAGAGGAGAATGGAGGAGAAGGGATTGCAGTATGGCCATCCCTCCTTGGGGGTGATTTCTCGCATTCTGTCTCTCTCTCTCTCTCTCTCTCTCTCTCTCTCTCTCTCTCTAGTGAGTGCATGTGCCCAATAGCAAAAATCTTAAAAAAAAAAAAAAAAAAATTGTGAGGGGGCCAGCGGGTAGTATGGCAGTTAAGGTGCTGGACTCCCACATGGCTGACTGCAGTTTTAGCTCTAGACCTGGTGGCTTGCTTTCACCCTTTCTCTCTCTCTCTCTCTCTCTCTCTCTCTCTCTCTCTCTCTGGTGAGTGCCTATACCAAATTGGAAAATAATAATAATAAATAAAATTAAATTAAAAAATTATTTAAAAATTGCTTTGAGAAACTTGATTTTTTTTTCTTGAATAAATCCCATCAGTGGATTCCTGAATTGCAAAGTAGGAACAAAATGGCACTTAAGTGTACTCGTATCAGGGTACAGAAGATGTGCTCCGGGTATAAACGACAAGTGGGCAGAGAGGTCACCCACGAACCAATGAGGGAGAATACTGTTTCCACCTCGACTCTTCAGCATACATGAGCACACAAGGATCAGCCCTGCTTAAGCTTGCAGAGAAAGATACATACATACATACACACACACACATACACACACATATACACACATACACATATATATATACACACACACACACACATACATAGATACACACACACACACATACATATATATATGTCTAGCTGAAGATAGAGAGCTTGTTTGGAGGTTCTAGCAGGGGAGCACAGCTACTCGTATACCCTTGACCGAAGAACGGTCCTCCTCTATCAGGGATGGTCGTCCTCTTCAACCGAGCGCACAGCTTCGGGAAGGACGCACATGGAGCGGTGAGGGAGGAAGGGGACACCCGCCTAGCCAGCCAGATCAGCCGAATCAACCCTGGTGATCAATGGGGTGACAGACGTCGCAGCCAGATTGTACTCACATCCTATAGCTGAAGGTAGAAAAACAACTTTTTTTTTTTTAAATAGTTGCGCTTACTTTAAAGAGTGAGATGAGATCTGAGAATTATGAGTTACTTTATTATTCTTTATTATTCTATGGGCCAGATGGGGGCCCAGTGGTAAGGCAAACGGGCACACATAGGAAGGTCCCCAGTGTGGATCCCAGGCCCCTCACAGGTAAGTGCCTGTAATCTCGGTGGGCTGACTGAAGATGGGAATGGATCATGGTTTAAGAATCCTGTTGGGGCTGGGAACCAGCAGTTAGCATAATGTCTATGTCGCTGGACTCCCACGCAGTCGACCGCGGTTCGTGTCCCGGACCTGGTGGCTTAAAACTCACGCTGGGTGCGTGTGTGTGCGTGCCCAAGATCCCGAGAGGAGAATGGAGGAGAAGGGATTGCAGCGTAACCATCCCCCCTGGGGGGTGATTTCTCGCTTTCTGTCTCTATGTCTCTCTCTGTCTGTCTGGCGAGTGCACGCGCCCTATAGCAAAAATCTCTCAAAAAAAAAAAAAAAAAGAAATAAAAAAAATAAAAGAATCCTGTTGGGGCTGTCTGTTTCTACCAATAAGTAAGAATATGTTAAAAGAAAAAAAAAAAGGTAGTAGAAATATGTGCCTCAAAATTAAATTGACATAGATATGATGTGTCAGAGAATGCATTATAGATAAGGCATCATAGATATAATGCATCACGGGAAGGCAGAAAGGGGAAAGCAAAGCATCTTTTTATTTTTTAAGAATTATTTATTTATTTATTCATTCATTCATTTTAATTTGATAAGAGAGAGACAGAGAGAGAGAGAGAGAGAGAGAGAGAGAGAGAGAGAGAGAGAATAGTGAGAAAGCAAGCCACCAGGTCCGGGATTTGAACCATGGTCGACCATGTGGGAGTGTCCAGTGCCCTAACCACCACACCACCTACTGGTCCCCAAAGCAAAGCATTTTAAATAAAAAAATTAGGGGCCAGTAGGTGGCACGGTGGTTAAGGTGCTGGATTCCCACATCGCTGGCTCCATAGTTCGAGTTACAGACCCAAAGGCTTGAAGATCATGTCAGCGGTATGTGCCCAAAACTGAGAGGAGACTGGAGGAGAAGGGCCTGCGGTATGGCCATCTCCCCTGCGGGAGCGACTTCTCACTTTCCCTCTATCTGTTTCTCTCTCGTAAGTGTATGGACCCTGGGGCAAAAACTTTATAAAAATATTTAGAAAAACTTTAATTTCCAACCATATAACTTGTGCTGTCAGTTTCAGGTTAATCTTTTCCAGAAAACGGTCTTGCCAGCCATAGGAAGTGTTTAAAATGCAACTAAAATTCCAGTTCCTGGCCAGGGCTCCCAAGGCATTTGGGCTTGCATATTTTCAATTGTTTTTTTTTCCTTTCTCTTTAAAGGAACTCACTACAATATAGAAATCTATGAATCAAAAGCCCAGAAGAACCTCCATGCCGGCAATAAATTATTTATTTCCTTTCTGCCAATATTTCTTGAATTTTACATTAACATTACTAAGAGATTTTCTCTCAAGTTTACCTACTGAACATTTCTATACAATAACCACCGAGATACAAATGGAAGTTATGATTGTGAATCACTTTTCAATTTTAGTAGCAGTTATTTATTTATGAAGATGAAGAGCAAAATAGTCAGCAATATTTTTTCATTCAAATGAGTTTAGAGATGTAAGCGAATAACCTTTTTGTCTCAATTAAATAAAAACAATTTTTAAAAGCTATAAAACCTATAATAAATAACCCAACACTTTCTATGGCCAATTTAGTACCTCTACAGACTTTAACAAGCATTTAACCCACATTTTAAAATTATTTGTTTATATATTTTCCTCCCCCAATAGATTACACATAATATTACTAAGGGTGTTGTCTCTTATTCAGTTTCCCAGAATCCAATTTTAAACCTGCATACAGTAAGTATTCATTAAGTGCTAGCTGACTCATTGACTGAATGAATCAATATATACAAAGCCAAAGATAGAGAATCCTATCTATAGCATCAGAGAAGGGAAGCTTGTATTCCTCCTTCTCAGTGGGTTTTTATGTATAGCCTCATTTCTTTGAATTAGAAATTCATGAATTATTTAGAAATTTTTGTTATATGGTGCATGTGCTCACCAGAGAGATGGAGACGGAGAGATAGCAAGCAATAGATGACCCCCTGGGGGGAAGGCCATGCTGCATCCCTCCTCCTCCATTCTTCCCTCAGGATTTTGGACATGCAGGCACACGTGCCTGGTGTGAGTTTCAAGCTGTCAGGTCCAGACCTTAAACCGTGGTTGGCCATGTGGGAGTCCAGTGCCTTAACCACTATGCCACCTGCGGGCCCCTCACAGATATACAGACAGACAGACAGACAGACACACACACACCTTTTTATTATGCTAAAGCCATCTGGAAAGGAGGATAAGACCTTTAGGCTTCAGGATTTTATATGTGACTGAAACCAAGTAACAGAAAAATTCTTAATGATCCTAATTTCATTAAAATAGTTAAAAAAGTAACAAAGTAACATTTAAAACCAAATATGAACATCCACGTTAAAACTTGACAAATAAAAGTTGTTTCAATTGTTGCTAAAGTATCATTCATTAGCTGGTGGGTCTTACTAGGTTTTTTTTCCCCAAAAAGCCCATCCAAGAGAATAATATAACTAGTTTTTTTAAAGTTTATTTCATTCATTCATGAGAGTGGAAAGACAAAGATACACGTACATAGACAGAGAAAGAAAGAGAGCAAGAGAGGGAGGGAGAGAAAGTCGCATCTTCAAGAAGGTCTCATTTGGCAAAACCCCACCTCTTCCCCCCTCCCTGCTCCCCAGCAGCCTTCCCAGACAGCCAGGATAATGAGTGTGTGTACCCAGTGTGCACAGGCTTTTTTTTTTTCTTTTAGTTTTGGGTGTGTGTCTCTCACCAAAGAGAGACAGAGACAGAGAGAGAGAAAGTGAGAAGTGATCCCCCAGCGCGGATGGCCACGCCACAATCTCTTCTCCTCTCAGGATTGGGCCCACATGCACATGTGCCTTGCAGCCACCAAATCTGGGACTTGAACTACACAGTCAGCCATATGGAATCTAGTGCCTTAACCACCACACCACCTGCTAGCCCCTGGCGTGTATAGGTTGAATGGAGAATTGAACTCATGATCTTCACATGGATCCAGCACTGTTTGTGCAGCGTGCATTACTGCTGTGCCACCAAGCTGGCCTTTCTTCTTTCTCCCCCCCCCCCCCAAAGATTTCTTTCTTTCTTTCATGAGAGAGGGCAGAGAATGGGAGAGAGAAAGAAAAACACCATCCATAGGATCCTACGCAGTAGTCCTTCCACTAGTCTTCCTACACAGCCAGGATCACAGGGAGCATGAGAGCTTGTCGTGTATAGGTTGACCTGGGAACCGAACCCTGATCCTCTATGTGACCTCCATTATTGCAGATCAATGCAGTATTGCTGTGCCACCACAGATGAGCCAAGAGTAATTAATTATGCTTAACTATGTCTGTAGCACATAAATTTCCAATCTCTATTAACAACCTAAATCACAGGTTTTCTTTAGAAATCTACACAAATGATTTCAACTCGGGAAATGGCAATTGTATTAAAAGAAATAAAATGTACAAAAACTTTTATTTCCTCCACAGGGTATATGTGCTTGTCAGCGACAGAGAGAGAGAGAAAGAGAGAAGGAGAGGGAAAGTGAAAAAGCACCTTGCACGGGAGATGGCCGTGCTGCAATCCTTTCTCCTCAGAATTTTGGGCATGCATGCACACATGCCCAGAATGTTTTTCTTTTTCTTTTTCCTTTTTTTGGAGAGGTTTTTACTATAGGGCACATGTGCTTGCCAGAAAGAGAGAGACAGAGCAGTTTTTACTACGCTAACTGCTGGTCCTGCCCAGAATGTTTTTCAAGTCACCGGGTCTGGGATTCGAACCATGCTGGCAGCCATGTGGGATCCAGTCACCTTAACCTCTATGCCATCTGCTGGCCAAAACTTAAAGCAAAAAAAAAAAAAAAAAAAGTAGGCATCAGCCTCAAGATGGCCCTCAAATATCCTGTCCCGAGAAGAAGGTTCCACATGGCTCCAGTGAACTAGGTATTTCAGGGAATGAAAATTTTCTACTGATAATTCAGCCTCCAGCAAACGAGCTAGCAGGTTAAAATATTCCTCAATATCTACTGAATCTGCTGCACCAGCGATCACAACAGAACGGTAAAGAGATTCTAGATCACCTCTGTCTGCTTGCTTCTGAACATTCAGCCTGAACTTCAAGAATTTGAAAGAAACACACCATCCATCAGATGACAAGAAATCACCGCTGGATCACAAGAAATATGGGAAAACAAGAAAATAACCTCTCCTCCAAGGGAAAAGGGTAACTCTTCTTCATCCACAAGCAGTTCGGTGAAAATCATGGAAATGTCTGATAAGGAATTTAGAGCATTCATAATGTCGAAGCTAACAGAGATGGAAGAGAAGAGAGATAATGAACTGCTAAAGAGAAAGGAGAAAGAAGTTGACGAGTTCCAGGAGATGAGGAAATTCTTGCAAGATCTAAAAGAGGAATTACACACTTTACAAAAGACTCAAATGGAACTGTTAGAGATGAAGTCTATAATACAGGAAGTAAAAATCTCCCTTGAAAGTATTAAAAGCAGACTAGATCATTCAGAAAATAGAGTCTCAGATGTAGAAGAGAAAATGGCTGTCCTAGAAAAATCCACCACGAAGACTGAGAAAATGGCCCAAAAATTTGAGAACAATATATGAGAAGTACTAGATACCATCAAACGTCCAAACATCCGGATAATTGGCATTCCAGAAGGTGAAGAGACCCATAAGGGCATTGATAATCTATTCCATGAAATCCTGCAAGAAAACTTTCCAAACCTAGAGAGGCATTCAAAGATCCAGTCCCAAGAAATACAAAGGACCCCAAATAGACTCAACCCAAGAAGATCTTCTCCAAGACACATTATAGCCAGGTTGACCAAAACCGCAGACAAAGACAAGATACTAAGATTGGCAAGAGAAAAACATCAAGTTAACTACAAAGGACATCCCATCAGGCTAACAGCAGATCTCTCATTGGAAACAATGCGAGCGAGGAGAGAATGGGAAAATATATTCAAAGTGTTAAGAGACAAGCAATTTCAGCCAAGAATACAGTACCTGGCAAGATTATCTTTCAGGTGGGAAGAAAAGACAAGAACATTCTCAGATAAACAAACCTGAAAGAATTTACCAGCACCAGACCAGATCTCCAAGAAGTTCTCAAGGGTGTGCTATGTCAGGAAAATTAAATACAGGCACACGGAAATAAGAGTTCAAAAACTAAGAAAGTGGCCAACTTAATCATAGGGACAAGTCTGGAGTTGAATATTATATCCCAGAATTTAATCAGGAAAATTGAACCAGAACAGAAGATAAAAGTACATGAGACTGATAGGTTCATGCACCTACCATTCGAACAGAATCCTAACCTGTTTCCTGGCTTTAAGCAAAGTTCCTTGGAATTTCTTTGATTTAAGTTAAAACTGGTTTTCTTAATAGCGAGTCAACTCACCATTGAAAGTAGTTAGATTATGTAAGAAATTATGTGATCAATACAATGTGGGTGGGAAAGGAATGGAAGACAATTGTAGACACCAGAGATAGTGTGAGAAGAGGGTGGGAAAGGACAGAGGGTCAGAAAAAGGGGTAAAAATAATTTTAGGAACTAGAAATGGAAAATTTTTTATAATATGCATGATTAAGTCACTATGCAGTATATACTGGATGGAAAATCACACTTTGTATGCTGTGATGATGCTTAGGGAAAGAATGTAAATTAAGTTACAAAAAGAAAAGTTTCAGGAAAAAAAATATATCTAGTCAATGACTGCAGTAAGATATATAGCCCCAGCTAGGTGCTACTTTATAGGACGCGTAAAGTTAGACTTGTGTTCATGGAAATGTATATATCACCTGTGTTTGCTATGAAAATATTTAGATTAATTAAGGTCTTTAGTAATTCAATAAAATGTGGGGGGAAAACAGTATAGAAAGCAAACATAGATACCAGAGACAGTGTGGGAGGAGAGTGGGAGATGACAGAGGGTAAGAGATAGGGAATCAAGGATGGGGGAAAAAAAAAGCAAAACATACAGAAAACAAGAAATGGAAGATTATTTGCTGACAATAACATGTTTGTTGATCTGCTTGATTGAGACAATTTACAGTGTACTCTGGATGGAAAATCTCATTTTGTATGCTGTAATGATGTACAGTGAATGAATGCAAATAAATAAATTGAAATAAAAAAATGAAAAAAAAATATCCTGTCCCCACCTCCTAGCAGTCACATCCTAATAAAGTTAGTCTCCGCTCACATCGTACTAGGCACGGTCTATGTCACCAATAGAATATGTCAATAGTTACAGTCATAAAGGACTGCAGCTTGAGTCCAAGGCTCTGTCTCTCCCTTTTCCTCTCCTCCTTCATATCCCTCCCCCTGGGGGAAGCTGGCTGCCATGTTCTGAGCCCAGGGAGAGGCCCATGTGGTGAGAAACTGAAATCCAGCCAACATTCTGCAAAGAACTGAGGTCAGCTCACAACCACGCTAAGTGCGCCTGGCAGCAGATTCTCCCCGGGTTGAGCTTTCAGCTGGCTGACAGCTTGACTGTAACCTCATGAGAGGTCTTGAGTCAGAACTATGCAACTAAGCTGCTCCTGAATTTCTGAGCCACAGAAACTGTAGATGATAGATATTTTTTATAAATGCTTTAATCTGCTGAATTTGGGGGATTTGTTACAGGGCAATAGGTAAGTAACGAAAGATCCTAAAGCTAGAGACAGATCTGCAAGTAGAAGGTTGCTCCAAGAAGACAAAGACAGGACTTTGGCAGAAAGTTACGCAAAGCACACCAGTTAACTTCCTAAAAAAATGATATATCGCATTTTCCAGTAATGTAATGTAAGGAACGTATTCATGGAAGTGAGCAAGAGAATAAATAAGCGTTAGATCTGGAGAAGATTAGTTAAAAAAAAAAAAACAAAAAAAAACAAAAAAACAAAGCTAGCTAAAAAGATCAAAAGGATTTGATTCTCCTGCAGGATAGCTTCCTGCTTTAGTTAGGAAGGAGTCACGCTTAAAAATAACCAGCATACAGCATGCTTAGAGCTTGAGAAGTCAATGGCAGGAAGCCCCAACAAAGGCCTGTGAAAGCAGCCCAGGAGTAGACCAAACGCCCTTGGAGGACTGAGTGCTGGGAAAGGCTAAGAGGAAAGCTGGTGAGTGGAGACGGTGAGTGGGACAGGAAGTGGTTGGCGCACAGTGAGCGAAGGGGCAGACACACACCTGTTAGCAGGTGACCCTTCTCTATGGCATTCCGACCCCTTGGTACTAAGTGTACTTGCCCAAGTGGCAGGGTATCTTTCCCTACCCACTACTCTCGCCAGCAGTCCAGAGTGCGGTGACTGCGAGAAGTCAATAAATAAGGAGAATCACTGCTGTGAAACCCAAATCTTTTATCTGTATGCATTATTCATTATGAAGCTGCCCGGAAAGGACATATCGAGGAACTAAAAACAGAGTATTTACCTTCCCCCACCACATTAGTTGATTTCTTTGTCCTGCGTAAGGGGAACATACCAGAGAAGTTCGTGGAAAACCAATTAAAATACACATTTATTTTAGTATAGAATTTTTAAAAATCCATGCACAGCTCTTTCATAATGCACATTTTTCCATAAACTTTTTGAGTCAAAAATGCAACTTAGGCAAAATGGGATCCAGGCTGAACTACGGAAATTGTCAGAGAGACAGATTTGTGGTCCAGCCAGCCCAGTGTTTTGTGGTCTTGCAGGGGGATCGGGAAATCCATCATGAGAGGACAGGCCTGTCTGCACTGACATCAAATCTTATTGATTATGACTCATACCACCCAACCACTAACCCTTTTTCCAATTTACAGCTTCTATTTTCCTAGGGACTGAGAAATAGCGAAGTTTATAAAGACGTGTTTGTTAACTGAGTCAAACAGGCAAGGCATTGTGTTTACTGGGGAGTGTTGCAAAGGGATTTATGAATCGAATCAAGGTCAAGTTTGATGGCTTCCTAAGATCCTATTCCTGGGTAAGCTAGTGGCATGCCAGTTGGTGGCATGGCGGTTAAGCCAGCTAGATCCCATATGGCTGACTGCGTAGTTTGAGTCCCAAACCGGGTGGCCTGAAAAACATGCTGGGTCTGTGTGCATTCATGCCCAAAATCTTTTTTTTTTTTTTTTTTTTTTTTTTGAGAGGTTTTTGCTATAGAGCGCGTGTGCTCGCCAGACAGACAGAGAGAGACAGAAAGCGAGAAATCACCCCCCAGGGGGGATGGTCACGCTGCAATCCCTTCTCCTCCATTCTCCTCTTGGGATCTTGGGCACGCACGCACACGCGCCCAGCGTGAGTTTTAAGCCACTGGGTCCAGGACGCGAACCACGGTCGACTACGTGGGAGTCCAGCGACATAGCCATTATGCTAACTGCTGGTTCCCATGCCCAAAATCTTGACAGGAGAAATAGAAGAGAAAGGACTGTGGTGTGATCATCCCGCACAAGGGGGGTGGGGGTGGGAATGTGCTTTGTCACTTTCTCTCCTTTCTCTCTCTGGCAAGTATCATGCCCTCTAACAAATGAAAACAAAACAAGATCCTATTCAAATAAGATTTTTGTCATAGTTACATGACAAGTGGTGGCCTAAAGCTACAAAACAAGTTAGGTTTTGTATTTTCTTCTTTACTTTGGGACATAGAATCTGTCTGTCTGTCTGTCTATCTACTTCAAGCAGATATTATAAAAGATAAAAAACATATCTGAGATGAAGAATTCCATTAAGTCTTATAGAAGACTGGAAATAGAAGAAGACAGCAACAATGAACTGAAATATAGGGTAAGAGGAAATACCTCAACTGAATTAAACAGAAAAATGAATGAAAGAATATAACAGGGGATAAGAGGTGGTTAAAAGGTTTATTTTTAGAGACCCAGAAGGGGAAGAAAAAGAACGGGAAGAATATTTGAAGAGATAATGGCCAAAAAGTTCCTAAAGCTGATGGAAGAGTTTCTACGACTTCAAGAAGGTCAGTGCTATAGTTTTGAATCTTTGTCCCCTTCAAAATGCATTTAATTGCCATGATAACAATACTAACCAGTAGGACCTTTATGAGATGACTAGGCCACGAAGTCTTTGCTCTCATGGGTGGGACTCACGCTGTTATAAAAGTGCAAGTTCAGGGCCCCCATCTCTCTCTTTGTCCTTCTGCCATAAGGTGCTTTCTGCCACACAATGACCCAGTAAGCAGACCCTTGCCAGATGCCAGTACCTTGATATTGGACTTCCCAGCCTTTAGAACTATGAGCCAACAGAAAACTGAATGCCCCAAAGAACTGAATGCTGAGAAAGGTGAAGAGAAGAGCGGGTAAGTAAGGACAGTGCTCATTATATGTTATCTAGTGGTATTCTATTACAGCAGCATGAAATGGGCTAAGACAGTAAGCATGTTCCCAAGAAGAATAAACATAAAGAAGATCACACCAAGCCACACGATACTCTATTTGATGTGTCTGTTAACAGAGTAGAACAGGTGGAGAGAGGGGAAGTGAAAAAGTACCCCCTGGGGGATGGGCACACCACTATCCCTTCTCCTCTACTTTCCTCGCAGGATTTTGGGCACACATGCCTGGCATGTTTTTGAAGTCAAAGGATCTGGGACTCAAACTGTGCCATCAGCCATGTGGGATCCAGCTGCCTTAATTACCACACTATTTGGCTGGCCCTATCAGCACTATTTGTATTCAATGCTTCTAGGAGGTCTTAGTACATCTGGGAAGAACTGAAATAAAAGGCATAATGGTTGGAAAGGGAGAGGTAAAAGCTGACATCTGCATTTCTGATGACAGAATAGTAAATGTAGAAAATCCAAAAGCATCTACAAACAGGGCTGGTTCCAGAGCCTAGTGGTTAAGGGAGTCAGATCCTACACGGTTCAAGTTCTGGTCTCTAGCTTTCTTTATTGTCAGAATAAAATATATAATACATTTTTTATATGTGCTAATTAACTGCTTATGTTATTTGTAAGGCTTCTGGTCGATGGTAGGCTATTATTAAAGTTTTAGGGGAATTAAAACATATGCACAGGGGCCAGCTGGTGGTTAAGGTGCTGGACTCTTACATGGCCAACAGTAGTTCAAGTCTCAGACCTGAAAATCACGTTGGGCACATCCGTGTGCATGCCCAAAATCCCAAGAGAAGAATGGAGGAAAAGAGACTGTGGTATGGCCTTCGCCCCTGGGGGGTAGGTGGAGGGTGATGTCTCTCTCACTTTCCTTCTCTCTTTCACCAAAAAAAAAAAAAAAGAAAAAAAAATGCATAGATTTCTGATTATGTAGTCAGCATGTGTGTGAAGGAGGTCAGTGCTCTTGATACCCGTGTGGTTCAAGGGTCAACTAAACTAATAACAACAACAACAATAAAAAAAAATAGAAAAGTTTAAAAATGCCATTTACAGTAATTCAAACACAAAAAATCAGGCACCTACAGATGTACTTAAGGAAAATATATGTGAAGGACCAGCAGGTGATGTGGTGGTTAAGGCTGGACACTCCTACATGGCTGACCATGGTTCAAGTCCCAAACCTGGTGGCTTGCTTTCTCACTCACTCTCTCTCTCTCTCTGTGTCTCTCTGGTCAAATTAAAATAAACGATTGAATGAAGAAAATTAAATAATTCTTAAAAAAAAGACAATATATGTGAATGTATACCACTAAATAATATTAAAACACTTAAAACCATTTAAGAAGACAAATAAATGAGTTAGTTATAAATTTGAAGACTTGGTACTATCCAATTGTCAATTCTCCCCAAATGATTTACAGATACAATATAGTCACAATCAAAATACCAGGAGGTTTTACTTCTTTACTTATTTATTTATCAGTAGAAATTAAGTTGATTTTAAAGTTTATATGGATATCTACCTGAAGGACAGCCAATAGTCAAGGCAATCTTGAAGAACAAGGCTAAAGGTTTTACACCAGATACCAAGATTATTTAAGATACAGTAACTCTTGGAGAGGTTGTTTTTTTTTTTTTTTTTTTCACTATAGGGCGTGTGCGCTCGCCAGACAGAGAGAGAAAGACATAGAGACAGAAAGCGAGAAATCACCCCCCAGGGGGGATGGTCACGCCGCAATCCCTTCTCCTCCATTCTCCTCTTGGGATCTTGGGCACGCACGCACATGCGCCCGGCGTGAGTTTTAAGCCACCGGGTCCGGGACACAAACCGCGGTCGACTACGTGGGAGTCCAGCGACATAGCCATTACGCTAACTGCTGGTTCCCCAAGATACAGTAACTCTTGAAACCGTATGTGATGCTGCCACTAGAAATTTTATTCCAGGTTCAAAGTACCCATTCACTTAATATAAGTTAGTTTAATTCAGTTTTTCTTTAAGTGTGGTTTCATGAAGTAACCACCTAGGGGTGCATCTTTTGTGTGTGTGTGCCACAGGGTGTGTGCACTTGCCAGAGAGAGACAGAGAATAGAAAGCATCCCCTAGTGGGGCATGATCACACCACGAACCTTTCTCCATTTTTCCATACTGTTAGGATTTTTTGGCACACACATACATGCACATAGGAACTCGAATCATGTTGTAATCATGTGGGATCCTGCTCCCTTAACCACTAGGCTATGGGTTAGCCCCTATGGCATATATTTAAGTGATATATATTATTATTTTATTTATTTATTTATTTATTTGTTTAGAGAGATTTTTGTTATAGGGCACATGCGCTCACTGGAGAGAGAGGTGGAGAGACAGAAAGTGAGGGGATGACAATGCCACAATCCTTTCTCCTCCATTCTCCTCTTGGGATTGTGGGCATGCATCCACACGCATCTGGTGTGAGATTCAAGCCACCCAGGCTGGGACTTAAACCGTGACCAGCTATGTGGGAGTCCAGTGACATAACTAATATGCCATCTGCTGGTCCCCTTTAAGTGATATTTTAAAACCTTATTCTTTTTTAAACTTTTGCCAGAGGGTGCATGTGTGCACCAGAGAGAATGGGAGGGAGCCCAGTCACATTACAACCCCTGATCCTTCATTTCTCCCTCCTTTTGGAAGCTGGGGTATGCAAGTGCACATTCCTGGTATGCTTCTCAAGCAACTGGGTCTGGGAATCGAACCACATGGTTACCACATGGTTAGTCATATGTCCAGCCCACTTAACACCAGGCCACAGGCTGGCCCTAAAAGCTCATTATAGTGACATCTAACACACTTCATGAATAACTGTTAAACCTGTATTACTTTAGCTTCATTTTTTTTTTTTTTGGGGGGGGGGGGAGTAACTTCTATATGAATAATGAGAAACAAATATCCCAAGGTTCTTTCAGTTTAACCTAGTTCTCCGATAAATACTATATTATTCAAAATAAAAGCGGGTAAGAGTGCTCCATATTGTGAGAAACTCTATAAGGACTGATTATACTATGAATCCTTTTTTGCCAAGGATCATTTTTGAGGAAAAAGCTTAGTAGATATTATTAGGACATATATGGTACATGACTGCTTGAACAAATGGGCGTTTGGCTAACTCTTTAAAGAGAAACACCTAAGGGACCAGCAGTTAGCGTAATGGCTATGTCGCTGGACTCCCATGTAGTCGACCGCAGTTCGAGTCCTGGACCCGGTGGCTTAAACTCACGCCAGGCGCATGTGCATGCATGCCCAGGATCCTGAGGGGAGGATGGAGGAGAGGGGATTGTGGCGTGGCCATCCCCCCTGGGGGGTGATTTCTGGCTTTCTGTCTCTCTGTCTCTCTCTGTCTGTCTAGTGAGCGCACGCGCCCTATAGCAAAAACCTCTCCAAAAAAAAAGAGAAACACCCAAGTATGCAAAATTAAATACATGAAACGTTTGTGTCTTGGCTGAGGCATAAAGCAGAATAAAACTTTGGTCAAGTACTTTTATCCCTCACCAGAAAGGAAAAAACAGTGATTCAGAAGACACTAGTAACATGTAGAAAAACATAGACAGTATTGTTTTTAAGAAATAATTTTCATACTTTATAGGTAAGTGACCAAAACCATAAATATTCCTCCTTGAACACAGATCACCTACAAATGTCACCTGCTTTTTAAACTCCCTATTACTACTTGGTCTGTTTAACTGCCAATGAAGACCTCACAAATACAAAGACAAGTGTTCACAGCCCAGTGCTTCTGGGCCTCCTCCAAGGGAGGTTGTTCGATACACTGGAGGTTTCTGCCTGTTCTGAGGCTTGTGGCCTGAAATTACTTTTGTTCTTGGCAGTAACTCTAAGTCCCGCATTATTTTTAACATTAAAAACAACTCCCATTCTGCATTACTTCAAACATTTTAAACTGTTTTGTTTTATACTCTAATTTTAAATAATTCATTTTTTAATGAACAAGGTTTAGCTACTGAGGTCCTTTTGAATTTTGTGGCATAAAAACCTAATGGAGGGGGAACCAGCAGTTAGCGTAATGGCTATGTCGCTGGACTCCCACGTAGTCGACCGTGGTTCGCGTCCTGGACCCGGTGGCTTAAAACTCATGCGCGTGTGCGTGCGTGCCCAAGATCCCAAGAGGAGAATGGAGGAGAAGGGATTGCGGCGTGACCATCCCCTCTGGGGGGTGATTTCTCGCTTTCTGTCTCTATGTCTCTTTCTGTCTGGCGAGCACACGACGCGCCCTATAGCAAAAAAACCTCTCAAAAAAAAAAAAAAAAACCTAATGGAGGGACCAGCAGTTAGCGTAATGGCTATGTCGCTGAACTCCCATGTAGTCAACCGCAGTTCGAGTCCCAGACCCGGTGGCTTGAACTCACGCCAGGAGCGTGTGTGTGTGTGTGTGTGCCCAAGATCCCAAGAGGAGAAGGGATTGTGGTGTGGCCATCCCCCTGGGGGGTGATTTCTCACTTTCTCTCTTTCTGTCTCTCTCTGTCTTTCTGGTGAGTGCACGTGCCCTATAGCAAAAACCTCTCAAAAAAAAAAAAAAAAAAAAAAAAAAAAAAACCTAATGGAGAGTCTTGGAGACATTTTTCTTTCATCTTAATTGAAGTCACAAATACCAACTTATGATACCTTCTTCTGTTTTTTTTTTTTTTTTTTTTTTTTTTTTTTTTGGAGAGGTTTTTGCTATAGGGTATGTGCGCTCGCCAGACAGACAGACAGAGACATAGAGACAGAAAGCGAGAAATCACCCCCTGGGGGGATGGTCACGCCGCAATCCCTTCTCCTCCATTCTCCTCTTGGGATCTTGGGCATGCACGCACAAGCGCCCGGCGTGAGTTTTAAGCCACTGGGTCCGGGACGCGAACCGCGGTCGACTACGTGGGAGTCCAGCGACATAGCCATTATGCTACCTGCTGGTTTCCTTATGATACCTTCTAATTACTCTACTAAGGTTGTTTATAACTCAAGGATATCTTACAATATTACAACCAACTTGGAGCCCGTATCTGTGCCTCTAATAGGTACTAAAACCCAAACTGTCCTCAACAGACATGTTATTTATCCTAATTATTTATTCATCTGGATGTGGCCGGTAATACCTGAACTATCCAAATCTGCTTAAGCGCATTATCATTTATGAGATGCTCTGGGAATCATGGATTTAAAAGAGAAAAAGGAATAAATGTTCCTATGAAAAACTCTATGAAAAACTCTAAGTTCTCACCTGTTCACAGGCTGTTTTCACAAGGCCTTGAATACTTGTGGGTTTGTTTATGTAGCTAATATGATCACAGAAAATATAGTAGTAGTTGTGTATGTAAACATTACATGATGTTAACTATAAAAAGTTTCCCTCAACATTCAAGCCCTCTGAATGTATTTGATAAATTCTAAAACATACTGTCTAAATATTAAACACGTTTCTTTTTCTTTGTTAATTGCTAGAGGGTGCGTGCACTCATCCGTAACAGACAGGGAGACAGAGAAGTAGACAGGTAGAGAGGGAAAACGCCCCCCAGTGGGGTGTGGTCACACGATAAGGCCTTCTCCATTTCTTCATCCTGTTGGGATCTGGGGCATGTATGCACAAGTGCCTGGCATGTTTCTCAAGTAACCAGGGCTGGGATTCAAATCAGGGTCACCCGTGTGGAATGTGGCTCCCTTAATTTCTAGGCTACACTGCCAGCCCAGGCACATTTTCAAAATATAGATAAAACTCATTTCACCCTTCACAATTCACAGACAAGAAGAAAAAGACGTGGGCTCAGTTACTCTGGCCAAAGTATGAACTGAGTTGTAAGAATAAAAAGGGAAATTCAGGAGGAGTAGATCTAGACCTCAAATTTAGAGAGGGAAAAAAAAGAAAAAATGCCTCAGTTCTCTGTTATCACTGTCAGCTACACAAGTGACTTCCATTTCTGATAAGGACTCACTCACCTAGGAACCTTTTTTTTTTTTTTTTTTTGGAGAGGTTTTTGCTATAGGGCGCGTGCGCTCGCCAGACAGACAGAGAAATAGAAAGCGAGAAATCACCCCCCTGAGGGGATGGCCACGCTGTAATCCCTTCTCCTCCATTCTCCTCTCGGGATCTTGGGCACGCACGCACACGCGCCCGGCGTGAGTTCAAGCCGCCGGGTCCGGGACGCAAACCGCGGTCGACTACGTGCGAGTCCAGCGACATAGCCATTATGCTAACTGCTGGTCCCCCCCCCCCCTTTTTTTTTAACTTTGTTATAGGGCGTGTGTACTTAGGCAGAGAGAAAGGGGTAGGGGTGAGTTGAGAAAGCACCCCTGAGGGGAATCGGTCATGCTGCAATCTTTTTTCCTTTATTCTCTTTTTGAGATTTTGGGTATGTACACAGTGTCTGGCATGTTTCTCAAGCCACCAGGTCTGGGACTCAAACTGTGCTGTTGGCCTTGTGAGAATCAGCTGCCTTAACCACTACACCACCAGCTGGCCCCATCTAGAAGGCTTTTTAAACATTCAAATTTCTATAAATGGTAGTCTATGTTTCATCTTTAACTCCTATTATAATGACAAAAAATTTAAAAAGTGGGCCAGACAGGTGGCATGGAGGTTAAGACAGTTGGATCTGATATGACTGAGTACGCAGTGAGAATCCTGGACCTAGTGGCTTGGAAAACATGGTGGTGTGTATGCGTGCCTGTCTGAAATCCTGAGAGGAGGATGGAGGAGAAGGAACTACAGTGTGGTCATTCCCCTGGTCGGGGAGTTCTCACTTTCCCGCTCTCTCTCTGGGGAGCACACCAACTCTAAAGAAAAAAAAAAATGAAATGAAAATGTGTAAACCCACAAAAACAAAAAGAATGAGAAGGAATACAATGGCTGATAAGGGATGTTGGCTATATTTAGGAGCACAGAAAGTGGGTAGACAAAAAGTAACACACTATCAGGCTGGAGAAAACAAAAGCCTCAGGGTCTTGCAGGGCTACGAAGACCGGGAGACTCAACAGTAGGATTTGAACCATAAAATCTTAAAGGCTCAGGAAGAAGAGATACCCTTGAAAGTGAGTGAGGAGTGGGGACTGAAAACAGAAGTTTTAAGGTCTGGATAGAAACAAGTAGAGCTCATTGTCTCTAACCATGCTTCACATAATGAAGGCATTACCCCCCCAACCCCCCAGTTCAACAGAAGACAGGAGGTACACCCTGGAGAAAATGCAGTAGTGAGGTTGCAGGCACAGTGGGAAGGGGGTGTGTGAAGGATGACACTGGAAACAGGATTGTATGAAGGCTTACTTTTGATGCTACTGCTGTTAAATAAATATACTGTGCTCAGGAACAGAAAGAAAAACAAGACGTTAACCTGTGTCTGTTCCATGAAGTCTATCACAAATTATGGCTCTTTAATCATAGTCATCTAAAGCTTTTCCAGAAACAGCTATGGATGTAGTAGAACAGCTAATCTGTCTCTTTACTGTGAAAGAAGTGTTCAGTTTCCTTCTACTTAAGTCGTATTTGTTGAAGTAAGTTTTGGCAGGAAGCTAAAACATTTATCTGGGTACCAAGGAAATATTCACATTTGATTAATTCCAGTAGGAGACTCGTCCTCATGTCATCACCCCCACAATAATTTTTAAAGAAAAAAAATAATCTGATTACATTTAACTGTGTACCTGTAAAAGAAAATGTATGAGAAAAACAAATTATTACACAGGGAGCTATTCCAGAGTATACTAGTCTCCACTACAATCTGAGGTTTTGTGGGCCACCAGGTGGTATGGTGGTTAAGATGGCTGGATCCCTGGGACCAGCAGTTAGCGTAATGGCTATGTCGTTGGACTCCCACGTGGTCGACCGTGGTTCGAGTCCCGGACCTGGTGGCTTAAACTCACGCCGGGCGCGTGTGCATGCGTCCGTGCCCAAGATCCCGAGAGGAGAATGGAGGAGAAGGCATTGCGGCGTGGCCATCCCCTCTGGGGGGTGATTTCTCGCTTTCTATCTCTCTGTCTGTCTCTGTCTGTCTGGCGAGCGCACGCGCCCTATAGCAAAAAAACCTCTCCAAAAAAAAAAAAAAGATGGCTGGATCCCATATGACTGGTTCAAATCCCAGACCTGGCAGCTTGTAAAATTGCAAAAGGAGAATAGAGGAGGAGGGATTGTGGAGTGGTCATCCCATGCTTCGGGATGTTTCTCTCTCTCTCTCTCTCTCTCTCTCTCTCTCTCTCTCTCTCTCTCTCTCTCTCCCCCTTAAACCTGCTTGCTCCAGAGAGCACACATACTCTATGGCAAATTTAAAAAAGAAAACAAAAAACAATCTGTGGTTTTGCTTTCCGTAGTTTAAGTGACCTACAGTCAACTGTGGTCTGAAAACATTAAATGGAAAATTCCAAAAAATAAACAATCGGAAGTTTTAAATTGCACGCTGTCCTGAGAAGTGGGAGGAAATCTCACATTGTCCTGATTTATCTGATTCATCCTGTCCAGTACGTGAATCATCCCTTTGTTGAACATATCCATGCTGTTTACACAACCTGTTAGTCACTTCACTGTTATCTCAGTTACCAGATCGACTGTCGTGGTAGGGCGGGGCTTGTGTTCCAAGTAATTCTTATTTTACTTAGTGGCCCCCAAGTGTAAGCAAAAGTGGTGATCCCAACAACTTGGATAAGCCAAAGAGAAGGCGTAAAGTGCTTCCTTTAACTGAAAAGGTGAGAGTTCTTAGTAAGGAGAAAAAAAAAAAAAAATCCTACGCTGAGGTTGCTGAGATCTATGGTAAGAATAAGGCTTCTACCTATAAATTGTGAAGAAGGAAAAAGAAATTCAGGCTAATTTCACTGTTGTACCTTAAACTGCAAAAGTTAAGGTCACAGTGCATGGTAGAAATACCTATTTGAGACGGGAAAGGCATTAAACTTGTGAGTGAAACGCATGAACAGAAACCAGCTCTGATGGAGGGCTTTTGGGTTTACTGTACGTGGTTTCAAGCATCCCCCGAGGGGTTTTTGGAACGCATCCCTTACAGATAAAGGGAGGGACTATGGCACAAAGATCTGCCCTTGCAGTACTTGGACCGCTTGGCTTTTTAAATACTGTAACAACTTTTGATGTTATAAATCATTCCAAGACTTAATTTCTGTGTCAGAAATATGAGAACCCTAGAGTCCATTCATAAAATATGCCATTATTATAAATCTGGGGAAAATGACTATCACCTCGAAGCATTAATCTAGAATAAGATTCCAGTTGATACTCTGTACTATTTGTAAAAGAGAATCCTCTTAATAAACACATCAAACATTAAATTATTACTCATTAGATGCATTTCCCAGTGAAGTAGCATGTGCCAGTGCTTCAAGGACCACCCAACCCCATCCATCCCTCCACACCCAACTCTGCTGTCATTTACTCCTAACTGCCAGGCCTGAGAGCACCAGAACAAGGTCACAGACCTTCTCCCTCGGTCACATCAGAACGGTCCAGCTTGGCTTCCTTATGTTGTCCTTCTGCCACCTTCACAGCAACAGCTCGGCAAATGGCCCCAAATTTTCTATCCAGAGAACGAACCCCTGCCTCTCTGGTATACCTGTTATTAAAGAAAAAATATTTTATTTTTGGCCAAATAACACCTGTAAAAATAGACAGAAATAATGTGGTTAATATTTTTACTAAAGAAACAGTGCACATTTAAATGTTCATTATCCTTTTGCGAACCAGCAGTTAGCGCAATGGCTGTGTCGCTGGACTCCCACGTAGTCGACCGCAGTTCGCGTCCCGGACCCGGTGGCTTAAAACTCACGCCGGGTGCGTGTGCGTGCGTGCCCAAGATCCCTAGAGGAGAATGGAGGAGAAAGGATTGCGGCGTGACCATCCTCCCTGGGGGGGTGATTTCTCGCTTTCTGTCTCTATGTCTCTCTCTGTCTTTCTGGCGAGAGCACGCGCCCTATAGAGAAAATCTCTCAAAAAAAAAAAAAATGTTCATTATCCTTTTGTGAGTACAGTTCCACACTTAGAACTTTTTATTAAGGTATTGTTTTTTTCTTAAACAGGCAGACATATTTTTAGCTGTAACTATTTCCTTTAGATAGATTATCTTGAACTACTGGGTTGTTGGGAAAGTCATGACGCAGTTTTGCGTATATAAATTTAGAAGAATATATCATGACTTTCCTGACAACCTAATATTACTCTAAACCTGAAAGTGAATGCTTAATTCTTCTATTTATATTCCCAAGTATATTTGGCAGCACATGAAACACCATTTATTCTTTGATGATATGTGCAAGAGTGTTTTTTTTTTTTTTTTTTGAGAGGTTTTTGCTATAGGGCACATGTGCTTGCCAGAAAGACAGAGAGAGACAGAGAGACAGAAAGTGAGAAATCACCCCCTGGGGGGATGGCCACACCGTAATCCCTTCTCCTCCATTCTCCTCTTGGGATCTTGGGCACACACGCACATGCACCTGGCGTGAGTTTTAAGCCACTGGGTCCGGGACTCGAACTGCAGTCGGCTACATGGGAGTCCAGCGACATAGCCATTATGCTAACTGCTGGTTCCCCTGTGCAAGAGTTTTTTAAAATAAAATGATCAGGTTAAGAAAATTCTATATTACCTTATTATACTTTAAGTACTATTCAAAGAATCATATAAATTGCACGTTTTGTCCAACTACTGGGTCGTTGAAAAAGTCATGATATGTTTTTCTATGCAAAAATGAGCATATCTTTTCTGATGATCCAATAAAACAAAAGAGAATCAGAGACAGAAATCTAGTCTTTACTGGAAACTGCTAATCGCCTCTACTTAATGTATTTTCATCACGGACATTTCTAAAGGAGAAAAGCATGCTCAGTGATGCAAGTATAGTGATTTTGTAAAAAAGACTCTATGGGTGGTTAAGAGCTGCTTAAAGAACTTATATGTTATCAGAATCTAATTCCATAAGCCATTATATAGTGCAACCATTTTTGGCCACTCAGCTTTGGATGGATTTGAATTGGTAGCATCAAGAAGAGAATGAGGTTTATCTGAAAAAAACTGGATTTGATTAGAATGTTAGATATGTATGCTAAGACTATGAGGAAGCAGATTATAAAAGTCCTGAAAACGACAGATAAAAGCTCTTGGCTAAATACTCTAAGGTAAAACTCATTTCAAAGGGATAGGAGGATATTAAAAAAATCCGTATTTTTTATATAACACTGCTTATAATTTAAATAAGTAAGAAAATGGGGCATCTTAATAATAAACAAACTAACATAAAAAGAAAGGGGGGGGGGGAAGGAAACCCAAAGCCCAAATGCAGCTTTCTAGACAACTATTTGATCATTTTTGGTTTAAAGAGTCTGGACAAAAGATGAAAGCAAGGAGACCAAGGAAGTTTACGAAGGAAAGGCATGCACATGCAAAAATGGTACCAAAATATTAAGGATGAATTGGAATTTGCCAAAAATAATGGCAACAACAACAAAACTCGTTTTTTGGGGGAGAGATTTTTTTCTATAGGGAAAAATGTGAGTGCTCACCAGAGAGAGAGGGGGACAGACAGAAAGTGAGAACTCACTCCCCCTAGGAGGATGGCCACGCCTCAATCCTTTCTCCTCCATTCTCCTCTCGGGATTTTGCTCATGCATACACACATGCCTGGTGTGAGTTTCAAACTGCTGGGTCTGGAACTTGAACCATGATCGATCATGTGAGAGTCCATTACCTTAACCACTATACCACATGTTGGCCCCACAACAAATATTTTTTTAATGTGTTTAGAAAAGTAATGGGCTAGGAACTAATGCAGATACATCATTAAGAGCTGACCAAGGGGCCGGCAGGTGGCGTGGTGATTAAGGTGCTAGATTCTCATAAGGCCTACAGCAGTCTCAGTCCCACACCTGATGGCTTAAAAAATCATGCTGGATGCATGTATGTGTGTGCCCAAAGTCCAGAGAGAAGAATGGAGGAGAGAGGACTGAGGCATGCCCCACCCTATTGGGAGGGTGATTTCTCACTTTCTCCCTCTGTCTCCCTCTGGCAAGAGCATGCAACCTATGACAAAGACTAAAACAGAAACAAAAACAAAAACAAAAATTGCTGACCAAAAAAGGGAGACATACTAATCCCTTTGATACCTTTAAACTGAAAACAGAAGAATCACCAGGATTAAGTAAAAATTGGCTGATGTTTCTCACAATGCATCAAACATAAAAATGCTGCATGTACTGATTTTTCAGAGGACATAAAATTGATGGGTGTTCTCTGAAATAATGACATTGTTGGAAGACCTTCAGCATATAAATCACCTAATTTATTTCTCCTGGCATTGTCCACATGGTAAATCATCAAACAATTTAAGAGAAAGAACTCCCAGGTCGGATTTAATCTTAGTGTTATGTATATAAATTCAAATAGACCCACGGGGAGGTTGGTATAGATGAAAAGGCAGTCTGCCAGACCAAACTCTAAGTCAAAATTCAAAATGAAGAGATATTGGGCCAGCACATGGCACGATGGTTAAGGCACTGAACTCCCATGTGGCTGACCACAGTTCTAGTGCCGGACTTGGCAGCTTGCTTTCTCACTTTCCCTTTCTTTCTCTCTGTTGCTCTCTTTGGTCAAATTAAAAAATAAATAATAATAAAAAATGAAATGAAATAAGTAATTCTTTAAAAAAAAAATGGAGAGATACTTCACATCTCTTGAAAATCAACAGGTTCTGGAAATAGGCCGCCTGAGGAGTGCAGAGCAGCCTTAACAACTTGCCAGATGATGCAACGGGGCTGTAACGCTAAGCCAGCGCGACTGTAAGAGGTTATGACAGATAGTAATTCTCAACAGGGCATATTTTCCATTCAGACAGGACATCTATCAATTAGACTAAGGCATACTAGATTCAAACGATTTATGCACTGTTTGCCACAGGCTTCAGCCCTTGGTGGCAAACTTGGGAAAGCACCTCTCTATTGTTGTAGTGTTCATTCTGCAGAGCAAAACCCTAAGGATTTAAAAAATCTCTCAGAAGAAAAGAAAATCTCAATAATCTAAAATAGATGTTTGAAAGTAGCTTCTTGCCACTTAAAAGAATTCAACAACTTTTAAGCAGTTGGAGTAATGGCTGGGTCACTGGATTCCCATGTAGTCGACCACGGCTGGAGTCCTGGACCCGGGTAGCTTAAACTCATGCCAGGTGCATGTGTGTGCCCAAGATCCTGAGAGGAGAATGGAGGAGAAAGGATTGCGGCATGGCCATCCCCCCCGGGGGGTGATTTCTCGCTTTCTGTCTCTCTGTCTCTCTCTGTCTTTCTGGCGAGCGCACGTGCCTTAGAGCAAAAAAAAAAAAAAACTCTCCGAAAAAAAAAAAAAAGATCCTGGGCATAAAAAAAAGTTTATTTTCCACGTGTTTGGTTCTTAATTTATCAAATTAATCCCTTACATTGCTATTGCAGCAAAGTAGAAGTTCTAGCTCAGCTATGGGCCTTAGCTATGAAGATATTCTCCATACATTTCTGCCTAATACAGACTCCTGTGAAAATCAATGGCTATGGCGATGTTTGCAAGAAAGCTGCTGGAGAAAGAAATGGATGTGGTGAGATGCCAGTAAAACAGCCTCTTTTTTTCAGAGTCAAACATTAATAAACCTTCAGGATGGCCGACTTACCTGGTGATGATGTCAAGAGTTGTAACCTGAGGGATCTGAATCTGCTGGGGAGTCAGCCCATGTTGTTCCAGCTGCTTTGGAATCAAGTGTCTATGGGCAATCTCTATCTTCTCCTCTTGTGTATATCCTGCAAAAGAAGTCATCTTGCTTTATAATTAGTCACATGGCTTCAACAATGTATTTTTTTTTTTTACATTTACTTTATCATTCTCCTGTGAGTGAGTGAGAGAGAGAGAGAGAGAGAGAGAACCAGAGTGAGAGACAGGAGAGACAGCACTCCTAACAGGATGATCCTAACTAACCTGATCCAACATCAGCCAGCCCAGATCATGTGTGTCCAGTATACTCCAGATGGTAACCTTCCCCACATGGATCGGGCTAGCAGAAGTGTCGTGCAATTCTTTTTCGTCAATGGGTGCATATGCTCAAGACACAGTCAAGAGAGAGAGAAAAACCTTAATGGAATGTGGTCAAGCTGCAATTGCCCTTCCTCCATCCGGTCAGGGTTTTAGACATGCATGCACACATACCCAGTGTGTTCCGTAAGCCACCGGGGCAAGGACTCTAACCACAGAGGGCCAGGTGGGCTCTGGCTTTCTATGCACAGTACTGAACCACTGTGTTATGGGGCTTTTGATTAAATGATGTAGTTTTCATAGAAGAGGGCAAAACAAAAGCAAACATAAAAACAAAACTCAGTAAAACGTAGAAACAATTATCCCCTTATCTTCAAATGCTCTGAAATTTTAAATAGGAAAATAAATGTATCCTATTTCTTTATATAACTTGATACACATTTGGAAAAACCTTACACACACACACACACACACACACACACACACACACACGATTGATTAAGTGAGCAGTGAGTTCCAAGGGATGGGTTCCTAAGGAGTTATTTTTAGAACTATGACTATGAATTGTAGAAAACAAAACCTAAGATGTCTCTATAAAAGTCTCCCTCATGGGACCAGCAGTTAGCGTAACGGCTATGTCTTTGAACTCCCATGTAGTTGACAGTTATTTGAGTCCCGGACCCGGTGGCTTAAACTCACGCCGGGCACGTGTGCGTGCGTGCCCAAGCTCCCGAGAGGAGAAGGGATTGCGGTGTGGCCATCCCCCCTGAGGGGGGAGGTGATTTCTCGCTTTCTGTCTCTCTGTCTCTGTCTTTCTGGCAAGCACATGCACCCTATACCAAAAACAAAAAACAAAAAAACAAACAAAAAAAAAACCTCTCCAAAAAAACCCAAAAAAGTCTCCCTCACATGTTGGAGGGGAAAATATATGTATGTATGTGTATGTGTATGTGTATGTGTGTGTACATATATACACATAAAGATCAATATATTTAAAATACTTTGTTCTTATTTACCTAATGGCCTCAATGAGTACAGATTTAGTCTTTAGATTCTGTTTAAGACAAAATTGCACCTAAACTAATGCTCTCTTTCATTGAACAAGCGAAAATGAAAAACGTGAACTGATAAGACATCTTTTGAATAGAAACAAGACATTAAAAAAAACAATAGAAAGGCTAGCAGAAACGGTGAGCAATCTGCCAAAGGAGGGAAGCGGCAGCATCTCTCGTGGCCGCCTCTGCAGCAGCTGCCCTGATTATCCCACTTCACCTTAGTGTATCTTATAGTTTTTTTGCCTCATGTTGGAGTTCCCAGGCAATCGGGTCTCATGAGTTATTTGTTCTAGTCTTATAAATACACACAGCAACTTTGTAGTATACCATATTTTAAAACCAAATACAGAAACCTGCTGGGCTTCTAGAGAATTAAGAAATCTGATTATCATTCACTTAATAGTAAAAATATATTTCAGATTAATCAAAAATACTTTTAGATTTTTTTATTTTTTGAGAGGTTTTTGCTACAGGGCGCATGTGCTCGCCAGACAGAGAGATAGAAAGCAAGAAATCACGCCCCGGGGGGATGGCCACACCGCAATCCCGTCTCCTCCATTCTCCTCTCTGGATCTTGGGCATGCACGCACACGCGCCAGGCGTGAGTTTTAAGCCACCGGGTCCAGGACGTGAACCACAGTTGACTACATGGGAGTCCAGCGACATAGCCATTACGCTAACTGCTGGTCCCACATTTAGATTTTAGATTCTACTTTCATTTTAATACTCTCTGATATTTGATTTTTTTCTAGGGAAAAATTACTCTGAGCAATTAAAATAAGGTGTGAATACTAGCATTTATTTAGTATTAGTAACTAAAGGGCTTTATTTTACACATTCTGGTGAGAGAGAAGCACAGTAAGTATATATATATATATATATATATATATATATATATATAGAGAGAGAGAGAGAGAGAGAGAGAGAGAGAAATATGTGTATATATATATATTTAGTATAGATATCTATATCTATATATGTAACTATTTAACAGACCCAAATAAAAAGAAGAGGAATTTAAAAGCATGCATACCTTTAAATTTTTGTTTGTTTGCTATTGGGTGCATAAACTTGCCAGACTGACACGGAGAGAGAAAGTGAGAAATCACTACCCAGGAGGGATGGCCATACCACAATCCCTTCCCCTCCATTTTCCTCTTGGGATTTTGGGCAAGCATGCCCATGCACCCACTATGTTTTTCAAGTTGCTGGGCCCAAACTGGTTTCAAGCTGCACAACTGGCCAGGTGGGATCCAGTCGCCTTAACCACCACACCATGGGCTGGCCCAGTATGTGTATGGAACCTTTCTCGTGGGTAGGCTTTGCACAGTGTTGCATTACTACTGCACCACTGTAAAGCCCGATTATCCTTTAATTTTAAATCAAATCTGAAATTGCTGTCAAAATGTAATCTTGATGTCTTATAGAGCATACACGTACTCTTGCCTATCATGATTAAAACAAGTTTTGCTGTTCCAGACTTCAAATGTACATAAAAGTTGGTTTACACACCTTATTCAGAACACTTGAAGAATATATATTGGTAGAAGAGCTTGCCTTTTTACTCAAAACATCAAAAGGTTATGTTTAGAAAGGCAGGACACAACAAATAATGATTTATTTATGAATCAAATACCTGGAACTTGAATGATCTCCATTCTGTCCAATAAGGCAGGTGGAATAGTGGCAGTGGTGTTGGCAGTAGCTATAAAAAGAACTTGGGAAAGGTCGAAGGCCACATTTAGATAATGATCTGTGAAGTTATGATTTTGTTCAGGATCTAACACCTGGGGAGAATAATAAACATTTAAGCAAATTTACAATAGTAGTTCCAATCGAGCTATATAAATTAAAACATACGTGATATATTAGCAAGGTTGATATCTGTGCTCAATATAGTTAGTTTGGGAAACACAGAATAACACTAAAAGCAGCATATTCTTCTTTGCGTTTCTCACATCGTAAATTTTTTTTTTAATGAAACATTCAATGTCAAAATTTCTGAAAACCCACAGAAGTACAAAGGAGTAAAAATGACACCTTTAAGTTTTATTTGGAAATCTATGTATTCGTGACTCATGGTGTGGCCGTAAGCTACCCAGCCAGTTTCCGTACTGGTAGCACACTTTATCTTAACCCCTGTCTTAGTTCCTATGGGAATATATGGTAAATAATTAGAGTATTTTGAAGTTCTTAGGTAACAGGTGAAAAGTCATGATGCATTTATTCCTGCCTTTGTCTATGCAAAAATACATCATGACCTTTCTGATAGCCCAATAATAATCAGTACATTCCTTCTCAAATATTATCAGAAAGTCCGGTATAAATTTTTTAACTGAAAGGGGAATTTCAAATAAGAATAATCAAGTAAAAATTATTATGGAACTATATTCTGATACAGCACAGGCAAATAACAGGGTTTTTTTCTTTTCTTTTTAAAAAAATAATATTAGATGCTTTTAGAGTGGGAGACATCTTTTTTAAAAATATTTTTTTTCTTTTCTTATGTTTTGGGCTTTTGTCACAGGGTACGTGTACTCTCTGAAGAAAGAAAGACGGAGGGAAAGTCAGACGTCACCTCTCAGGGAGATGGCCACATTCTGCAATCCCTTCTCTATTCTCCTCTTGGAATTTTGGGCTCACATGTACACATGCATGGTGTGATTTTCAAGCCTCCAGGTCCAAAACTTGAATGGTAGTTAGCCATGTGCAAGCCCAGCACCTTAACCACCACTATGGTGTGGCCCTCACCCCGAGAGTGTGATTTCTTACTTTCTGTCTCTCTGTGTCTCTACAGAAGCGTACATGCCCTATAGCAAAAATTTCTAAAAAAAAAAAAAATCACTAATAACCAATTTGAGAAAAATGCCCAGGAAGTAGAAAAGACATTAAAGTCATGTAGAGAATAGATATGGGGGGGGAACAGATTAATTCATGATCACTGCTATAAGTAAAGGAGTCTCAACAAATTAAAATAGAAAGTAAGTAGGTAAAGAGCCAAAGAAGCTATTCTAGAAGACCCACACTGCAGAGCTTCAGATTTTCTGTGCAAGAAAAAAAGGACTGAATGGTACTACAATATACTGAAAAATTATGACTAGTTTAAAATATTTTAAAATCTTTATTTTTTTTTTATAATTTCCTTTTTTTTTTTTTTTTTTTTTTTGAGAGGTTTTTGCTATAGGGCGTGTGTGCTCGCCAGACAGACAGAGAGAAACATACAGACAAAAGCGAGAAATCACCCCCCGGGGGGATGGTCACGCCACAATCCCTTCTCCTCCATTCTCCTCTTGGGATCTCGGGCACGCACGCACACGCGCCTGGCGTGAGTTTTAAGCCACCGGGTCCAGGACGCGAACCGCGGTCGACTATGTGGGAGTCCAGTGACATAGCCATTACGTTAACTGCTGGTTCCCAATATTTTCAAATCTTGACTACAAAGAATAAATGTAATATATATAGTATAAAGGAGAATAACAAAATGAATAGCTATGAACCTATTATCCAATTATGATCACATTTGTGTTTACCTGTTTGTATCAGTGATCTCAGTGGTGGGAACTGACCCATCAAAGTCCAAGTAGAAAATGTTAGTATTTAGCTTTATTTAATTTTAAACACCAAAAAGAAATTAGCTTCCTAAATATTTAATACACAAAACAGAAGTGATGCCCTCATTTGGTACACACATTACATATGTAATTGAGACATTCTAAGAGAAGAGCAAGGAGTCTACAGCATGAAAGGTTGATGGCGGTGTCCTTACTCTCTGCTCTCCCTGTAATTACAGCATACTGTAATCCATGTGTGCATGATCAGGTGTTTTTTTTTGTAGATTACAAATGAATGAATGGGGTAATTTGAAAGGATTCCTAGAAAATATCATTAAAGATAAATAAACTTACAACGTTTTCCATTAGGTTGACTCCATGGCCTAGTGGCTAAGGGAGCTGGATCCCACATAGTCAACTGCACTGTTTGAAGCCGGGTTCCAGCCATTTGAGGAACATGCCAGGCACATATGCGTGCACGCCAAAAATCCCATGACAGGGAGGAGAAGTGGAGGAGATGGGAATGAGGCATAACCATGACCCACTGGGGGTGGAGTACTTTCTCCCTTCTCTCATTGGTGAGCACATGTGCCCCCTGGCACATGCATGCACATGTGTATGCATGGGCAAGCAAGTACACACACACACAATTTTGTGTCAGAAAAAAATAATCATACTGGGGCTGGCAGGTGGCGTGGTGGTTAGGGCACTGGACCCCCCACATGGCTGACCATGGTCTGAGCCCTAGACCTGAAGACTTGTTTTCTTAATCCCCTCTCCCACCCCTGTCTTTCTCTGGTCAGATTAAAATAGTAATAATAATAAATAAACAAAATAATTCTTCTTAAAAATAAAATAATACTTTAATTCCATTTTCCCACAAACTTCTAAAAATATATACACATTACATGTATCTTCTATTATAGACTGAATTGGGTCCCTCTCAAAATTTGGCCTGAATCAGAAAACACTGTGCAAACAGCATTATCCCTAGGACATGGTGTCAAAAATGACCAGTGGAAGTGTTTAACACTGGAGCTGCCTGAGACAGCAGAACCAGTCAGGACTAACAAGCAGCTGATGAAGAAACTTAAAAGAAAAAAAAAAAATTTTCATAGAGGGACTCTGACATATTTCTAGAAGGTCATGTGAATGTGCAGAACTTTAAGCATGACCAAGAAAGATCTAAGAAGCCCCTAAAAGCGCACCTCTAACAGATATTGAGGCTCTGCAAAAGTAGGAAGTAAGCTCAAGTCAGAACTGTACATTATTTAGCCAACTGTTAAAGGCATGCGTCAACATGCACACACGCAGCCCTTTGGCAAAGAATGGAAGACTCTTTGGCAAAGAATGGTAAAGTCACTGTTTCAGGCACTTAAGGAAAATCTCTGTCTCATCATTAGCTGACCATTAGACACACACAGTGACTTCATGGCCGTATATTAACAAAGAATACAGACCTTCTAGAATGAAATAGGGAAAGTTGCTAAACAAATAATAATAAAACTCGCAAAAAAATTTCCTATAGGGCAAGGGAATTTTTATGTTATTTATTTATTTTAAAGAATTATTTTTAATTTAATTTTATTAATTGTCATTATTTTATTTTTTTATTTTTTTGAAGTTGACCAGAGAGAAACAGAGAGAGAGAAGGAAAGTGAGAAAGCAAGCTGCCAGGTCTGGGACTTGAACTGTGGTCAGCCATGTGGGAGTCCAGCCACCTTAACCACCATACCACTTGCCAGCTCCTGTAATATATTATTTAAATACAGTTATAGGGGCTGATAGGTGGCCTGGTGGTTAAGACGCTGGACTTCCACATGGTCAACCAGTTTGAGTCTGGAGCCAGTGGCTTGATACTGTCGCTGGGTCCATGTGCATGCCTGCCCAAAACCCCAAGAGGAGAATAGAGAAGGGACTGCAACATGGCCATCCCCTCTGGAGGGTGATTTCTCACTTTCTATCTCTGTCTCTCTGGTGAACACATGTGCCCTATAGCAAAAATCTCTAAAAAAAATAAATAAATAAAGTTATAATACTTCAAATGAACATTTGAAGTTATAATAGTTATAATGCTCATTTGAAGTATTATAACAAAGAAATTATGAACCACACAAAGAAATACACAGGTTAGGTCTAATCACACACACAAAGGCAGGCAATGAAAACTGTGTCTGAGGATGCTCATATTTGGACTTCTTAGACAAAGATTTAAAATCAAGTATTGTGGGACCAGCTGACGGCATAATGGTTACGTTGCTGGACTCCCATGTAGTTGACTATGGTTTGAGTCCCAGACCTGGTAGCTTAAAAACTCATGCCTGGCCATGTTTGTGCATGCCCAAAGTCCCAAGAGGAGACTGGAGGAAAAGGGACTGCAGTATGGCCATACCCCCTGGGTGGTGATTTCTCGTTTTCTGTCTTGCGTCTCTCTCTGTCTCTGTGGCGAGTGCATGTTCCCTACAGCAAAAACCTCTCTTTAAAAAAAATCAATAAAATCAAGTATTGTAAATATGCTAAAGAAAAACCCTGTTAAAACATGGATAGGATTAGGACACTATGTAAAGTAAAGTAAGCCAGTTACAAAAACATAAGGAACTCATAACTCATAATTCCACTTTACAGAAGTTACCTAGAGTAGTCAAACTCGTAGAAACAGAGAAGAGAAAGGTAGTTGCCAAGGGCTGAGGGAGGGAGAAATGGGAAAATGATGTTTAATGAATGCAGAGTCTCAGTTTTGCAAAATAAAGCTCTGAAGAATGTTTGTACAACAATGTGAATATCTTTCATGTTACTGAATTATGCACTTAAAAATGATAAGGATGAAAATTTGTGTAATATGTTTTTAAAAATAATTTAAAAAACAAGGAAACCAGGTCTAAAGAATTACAGGAAAGTATGAGAACAATGTCTTGATAAATAGAGAATATCCATAAAGAGAAAGAAGCTGGGACCAGCAGTTAAAGTGTAATGGCTATGTCGCTGGACTCCCATGTAGTCGACCGCGGCTCGAGTCCCAGATCCGGCGGCTTAAAAATCTCGTGCTGGGCACATGTGCGTGCGTGCCCAAGATCCTGAGAGGAGAAGGGATTGTGGCATGGCCATCCCCCCGGGGGGTAATTTCTCACTTTCTGTCTCTTTGTCTCTGTCTGTCTGGCGAGTGCACATATCATATAGCAAAAACCTCTCAAAAAAAAAATAAAAAAAGAGAAGCCATAAAAATGAAGCAAATAGGAATTTTGAATTGAAAAGTACAGCAACTCGAAGGAAAAGTTTACTAGAGGCACTAAACAATTTTAGCTGGCGGAAGAAAGAATCATTAAACTTGGAAATAGGTCAACTGGGATTATCTAGTCTAAAGAACAGAAAGAAAATGGTATTTATAAAACTGAACAGCACTTCAGAGATCTAAGAGACACTGTAAAGCTTACCAGTATACCATAATGGAAATCCCAGAGAGAGAGGGAAAACAGAAAGGGGATAAAAAATATTTGAAGAACTAGTAGCCAAACAGTTCTTAAATTAGTTAAAAAAAAAAGATCACTTTCACACCCAAGAAATTCAACAAGTGCTAAGAAAAGGCTAGGGTTAATCCTCGTTATTTATAAACTCCGTATTTGTAAACTCACCTACTTGCTTAAATTTATTTGTAACCCCAAATCAATACTGACAGTATTTTTTTTTTTTTTTTTTTTGGGAGAGGTTTTCACTATAGGGCACGTGCGCTCGGCAGACAGACAGAGAGAGACAGAGAGATAGAAAGCGAGAAATCACCCCCCAGGGGGGATGGTCACGCCGCAATCCCTTCTCCTCCATTCTCCTCTTGGGATCTTGGGCATGCACACACACGCGCCCGGCGTGAGTTTTAAGCCACTGGGTCCGGGACGCGAACCGCGGTCGACTACGTGGGAGTCCAGCGACATAGCCATTATGCTAACTGCTGGTCCCTACTGACAGTATTTCTACGTCATTTGCAGGCCTGTGAAAGCACATTGACCAAGGGGCGTGTTTCAAGTTGAGATCAAACAAGGTGACATTTTACTTATTGTTTCAGAAATCATACTCCAAACAAGTATCCTTTCCACAGTCTATTTAGGGGCATTTATTATTTTTTTTTTAAAATTTTCTGTTGGGGATTTTGCTCTTTAAAGGGTAGTTCTGAAGTACTATCTAGTGTTCCTAAAGGCAGGAAGGCAACAATGTGTCCTTTTAAAAAAAAATAGTTTATCTATTTAATTCCATTTTTTTTTATTATTATTTTTTAATTTGACCAGAGAGAGACAGAGAGAGAGAGAAAGGGAAAGTGAGAAAGCAAGCTGCCTGGTCTAGGATTCGAACCACTGTTAGCCATGTGAGAATCCAGTGCCTTTAACCACCATGCCACCTGCTGGCCCCAGCAATGATTTGTCTTATGGAGAAAATATACCTGTTACATAAGCTTCACTTAGGCATGAGTTATAGTGTTGATGGCCATGAGTGAAATATTAATAAAGTAACAATATATACTAAATATGATGCCTTTAAATAGAAATACATATACAACAAAGTTATATATTGACTGGCTGATGCACTGGTTTACAGGAATCTAACGTTACTTCTCCTAAGAGTATTAATTCGGTATTTGCTAATTTACTGTTTGATTCAAAATTTACAGAACATTACCATAAATAATGCAAATCAACTATACAATACTATGTTAATAGGCTTATAATGTAAACATTACACTGTCATAACAATTTTGCATGACAACAGCTGTACAAAGGAAAGCAGAGGGAAGGGGAATTAACTGAAACAAAGTTTTTTTTTTTTTTTTTCTTTTTTAAATTGGCACTTGTACTCACATGCCAGAGTGAGCTAAAAGAAGAGGTAGAAAACACTTCCCAGTGAAGCCTGGCCATGTCAACAATCCCTTCTCTTCTATTTCTGCATCCAGCTTGAATGTGGAGCATGCACACACACACACATACACACACACAATCCTGCCCAGCATGCTTGCCACGCGGTTGGGTCTGGGATTCGAACTGCATAGTGAGCTATGTGAGATCTGGTTCCTTTAACCATGAGGGCACAGTGTCATCCCACAATTTATATGTCAACTTAGAGGTTGTTTTAGGATGAGATCAACATTTAATCAGTGAACTGTGAGTAAAGCAGATTGTTCTCCATAAAGGGAGAAGGCTTCATCCAATCATTTAAAAGTGAAGAAAAAAAAAATATCGGTCTCCTGGAGGAAGAAAAAGTTCTCCAGCAGTCTGCCTTCAGATTTTATCTGTACCCCTGGCTCTCCTGGATCTTGGCCTACTGTAGGTTTTATACTTCCCAGCCTCTATGGAATTGATTATTTATAATACATCTCTGTCTAGAGACAGGTATACATACACATGCATGCACATACACACCTACCTCTTACTGTTCTGTTTCCCTGACTAATATACTATCGTAATAAAGTTGGTATTAATCTTAACTAGATTGTTTTAGTTTAGTAACTGCAATCTCCAGGGAAACATGAAAGAAAATAACTTCCCTAAGTTATTTTTACATACATACATACATACACACATTTATTTTTAGAAACATTTTTGCTATAGGGCATTTGTGCTCGCTGAAGAGAAAGAGAGAGACAAAAAGTGAGAAATCACCCCCGGGAGGAATGGCCACACTGCAATCCCTTCTCCTCCATTCTCCTATCGGGATTTTGGGCATGCGGGTGCACACGCTCAGCATGAGTTTCAAGTCACTGAGTCCAGGACTTGAACCACAGTCGCCCATGTGGGAGTCCAGCAATGTAACTACTACACCATCTTCTGGTCACTTAAATTTAATTTTTAAAGAGTTTACTTATTTCTTCCAAGACAGAGAAAGAGAGAGAGACATCCCAACAGGTTCTTCACACCATAACCCATCCCTAGGCTCAGTCAGCCAGGATGATGGCGTGCGCAAATGCTCTGAGTGTACAGGGAGACCTTGGTATGTGAACCTGGAACCATTCCCTTATGGCCTCAGCATCACAGAGCATTATGTTACCACTGCACCTGATCAACTCTAAGTTATTAAGAAAACGACTAAAATACACATGGCTGGGAAAAAAAAAAAAAGGACTGTAGTGTTGCCATCGCCCAAGGAAATGCTTTCTCATTTTCTCTTTCTCTCTCTCAAGCATGCATACACCCTACAGCAAAAATCTAACAGTAAGAACAAACAGGCAAAACACGTACCATCTACTATGGCATCATTCCACTCCTACGTATACAGCAATGTGAAATAAAAGTTAATGTCCATATCAAGACTTGTACATAAGTGTTTATGGCAACTTTACTTGTCATAGCTAGCCTTCTGCCATTATGTTTTATGTTTTTTGTTGTAGATGCCTTTATCAGATTGACTAAGCCTACTTTCATTCCTAGTTTCTTGAGTGTATTTTTTTCTCTCGCTCTCTTTTTTAATCAAAAAAGATATTATTCTCTTCTGGTTTTTGGAATAAATTTGTGAATTATTACTATTTTTTTTAAAGAATTATTTTAACTCTATTTGTTTTATTTTTATTATTTATTTATTTTAATTTGACCAGAGAGAGAGAGAAAGAGAGAGAGAGAGAAAGAAAGCAAGCTGCCGGGTCCAGGACTCGAACCACGGTCAGCCATGTGGGAGTCTAGCACCCTAACCACCATGCCACCTGCCAGCCCCGATTATTACTATTTTTAATTTTATTTTTAGAGAGAGATTTTTGCCATAGGGCGCATGAGGTCGCCAAAGAGAGACAGAGACAGAAAGTGAGAAATCACTCCACCCAGAGGGGATGGCCATACTGCAATCCCTTCTCCTCCATTCTTCTCTCAGGATTTTGGGCATGCACACATATGCTCCCATAATGAGTTTTAAGCTGCTAGGTCCGAGAATTGAACCACAGTCAACTATGTGGGAGTCCAGTGATGTAACCATTAAGCCATCTGCTGGTCCTATAAAGAATTATTATCAATCCGTAAGTTTGGTACAATTACCCAGTGAAATCACTTGGGCTTCTACTGTTGATAAATCTGTTTCCTTGTTGAGCTTCTACTTGGTATCAACCATTACTGAAAGTGGGGTACTGAAGTCGCCTCCTACCATTGTTGACCTATTTCTCCCTTCAATCTGTCAATTTTGGCTTCATGTGTTTTAGGGCTCTGTTGTTAGGAGTATACATGTTTATTATTTTAGTGACGGATTGACTCATCATTAGAAAATATTCTTCTTGGGACCAGCAGTTAGCGTAATGGCTATGTCACTGGACTCTCACGTAGTCGACCGCGGTTCGAGTCCCAGACCCGGTGGCTTAAACTCATGCCGGGCGCGTGTGCGTGCGTGCCCAAGATCCCAAGAGGAGAATGGAGGAGAAGGGATTGCGGTGTGGCCATCCCCTCCGGGGGGGTGATTTCTCGCTTTCTATCTCTCTGTCTCTCTCTGTCTGTCTGGCGAGCGCACGTGCCCTATAGCAAAAACCTCTCCAAAAAAAAAAAAAAAAGGAAAATATTCTTCCTTATCTTTAGTAATATCATTTATTTTAAAATACATTTTGCCTGGCATCACTACACCTACTCCAGTTTTCTTATGGTTGCTATCTTCCTGACACAAGTTTTTTCTTCATTCTACTTTTTACTTACTTTTGTCTTTGATTCTAATGTGTGTTTCCTGTAGACAGCACATAATTCAGTCTTTTTATTAATCCATTTTGCTCATTTTTGCCTTCTGATTGGAAAGTTTCATTTAGGCACATTTAATTTATTATCGATGAAGTCTGTCATTTTACTCTGTTAACTTCTGCCTCCTTTACTGCTTGTGCATTTAAATGAATATTTTCTTGTGTAATATTTTAACTTTGGTAGTGATTCTTTCATTATATCTCTTTTTAAAGAATTATTTATTTAATTTTATTTATGCATTTATTTAGCTAATTTATTTATTTTAATTCGACCAGAAAGAGAGAAAGAGAGTGAGAGAGGGAAAGTGAGAAAGCAAGCCACCAGGCCTGAGACTCGAACCGTGGTCGGCCATGTGGGAGTCCAGTACCCTTGTCCATCACGCCACCTGCCGGCCCCTTTCATTATATCTTTTAAAGTTATATTCTTAGTAGTTGTTCTAGGGATGATTACATATGTATCTTAATTTATTGAAATCTACTTCAATTTTATAAAAAATTAATCCCAGTGAGATACAGAAATGTAAACCCTATATAGCTCTGATCCAGTAACCTCTTTTTGTGCTATTACTGTTATATATTTTATACCCACAGGTTGTATCCAATGACACATTTAAAAGAAAAGTGTGCTGGCCAGAGAGAAAGGGGGGGGGGGAGAGAGAGAGAGAGAGAGAGAGGGTGAGAGAGAGAGAAAGCACTCCCATGGGGGCATGATCATGTTACAATCCCTTTTCTTCTTTTTCTCCATCCTGTCAGGATTTGGGGCACACACGTACAAACACAGATAGTGTTTTCCAAGCTGCCAGGTCTAGAACTTGAATTGCATGGTTGGCCACATGAGATATGGTTGCCTTAACCACTATGCTGACTGGCCTCAATTTTTATGCTTATTGTTTATATAAGGTTATGTTTTTGAAGAAAGGAGGGAAAGTATATATAGTCTGTGATATTAACTTTCTTAGTTACCATTTCTTGTTCTCTTCACTTATTCTTGTGCATTTAAGTTAGTATTTTGGGACAGTTCCTTACTCTAACACAGGTTTGCTTCCACCCATCTATATTTTGCTGTTATTATTAAAGATATCACATTTTTTATGCATATACTCAATTATATACATATTATTATTATTTTTTGGGGAGAGATTTTCACTGTAGGGCACGTACGCTTGCCAGACAGACAGAGAGAGACATTAGAGACAGAAAGCAAGAAATCACCCCCCAGGGGGGATGGTCACGCCACAGTCCTTTCTCCTCCATTCTCCTCTCGGGATCTTGGGCACGTACGCACACACGCCCGGCGTGAGTTTTAAGCCACCAGGTCCGGGACGCGAACCGCAGTCGACTACGTGGGAGTCCAGCGACATAGCCATTACGCTAACTGCTGGTTCCCTACATATTATTTTATATAGCTGCTTTTTACTTTTTATTTTTTTGGAGAGGTTTTTGCGATAGGGCACATGCGCTCGCCAGAAAGACAGAGAGAGACAGAGAAACAAAAATCACCCCCCCTGGGGGGGATGGCCACACCACAATCGCTTCTCTTCCATTCTCTTCTTGGGATCTTGGGCACGCACGCACATATGCCCAGCGTGAGTTTAAGTGGCCGGGTCTGGGACTCAAACTGTGGTCGACTACATGGGAGTCCAGCAACTTGGACATTATGCCAACTGCTGGTCCCTTCATGTGGTTTTAAATTTCTGTCTCAGGCCACTCTCTTTCAACCTAAATAATTTCCTTTTGTGTTTCCTTTAAGATGAGTCTGCTGGCCAGCAATTCTGTTTGGAATCTTTTATTTGGGAATCTTTAATTCACCTTCACAATTGACATATGGTTTTTGTTCAATATAAATTTCTTAGTTAACAGATTTTTTTTTAATGTTTAAATTTTATTTGTAAATAGACATATTATAGTTGCATATGTTTATGGGGTACAAGATGATGTTATAATTTATTAATATAATGTGGGATGATTAAATCTAGCTAATTAACATATCTATGACCTCAGATTTGTTTCCTTTAGTATTTTGAATATGCCATCCCAATGCTTTCTGGCTTACACTGTCTCTAATGAGAAGTCAACTGTTCATCTATTAAGACTCCCTTACACGTGACAAATCATTTTTCTCTTGCTGCTTTCAGTGTTTTCATTTTGTCTCTTAGCATTTTTCCTATGATGTGTCTGTGTGTTTCTTTATTCTACACAAAATTAATTCAATTTCTTAGATTTGTATATTTATGCTTTTTTTAAATCAAATTTGGGAAGTTTTTGGCATTATTTCTTTGAAAAACCTTTTCTGTTCCTTCTCTCTCCTCTCCTGTTACACAGGACTTAATGAATTTCTACATTTCCCTGATATTGTTCATTTTCTTCTTTCTGTTTTTCAGACTGAAGTTTATAGATTCTTTCTTCTGGCAGCTCAAACATATTGCTGATCCTCTCCAGTGATGTCTTCATTCAGATGTGATGCTTTAAAAATTTTTGCTAGGAGGCATGTATGCTCACCAGAGTCAGAGACAGAGAGAGAGAAAGTGAGAAAGCACCTTCCTGCCCCCACTGCTGGTGGGATGGACATACTGCAATCCCTCTTCATTCTCCTTTCAGGATTTTAGTCACATAGGCACATGTGCCCAGCACTGTTTTTAAGCCACTGGCTCCAGGACTTGAACTGGGCAGTTGACCATGTGGGATCCAGCTGGCCTAACCACCATGCCACTTGCTGGCTCTAAGAACCTCGTTTTTTGTTATTTGATTGTTTTTTTTTTGTTTTTTTTTTTTTTTTTTTCATGCGAAGTGGCATGAAACTCACAGCGGGCCTATGTGCATGTGTGCCTTGAATCCCACATTGCTGACTCCATGGTCCAAGTCCTGGACTTGGAAGCTTGAAAAACACACTAGCCCTGTGTGTTTGTGTGTGCCCAAAATCCCAAGAGGAGACTGGAGGAAATGGTGCTATAGTGTGACCATCCCCTTTGGGGGAGGGGTGATTTCTTGCTTTCCCTCTCTCTCTGTCTTTTTCTGGCAAGTATACATGCCCTATGGCAAAGATCTAAAAAAACTGTTTTATTTTTAATTTATTTTGTAAGTTTATTCATTTAGCTCTTTCAAGAGAAAGACAGGCACCCCCAGCTCGGCTGCCACCACCCAGCTGGCCTAGACCATAGGCATGCATGGGTGCCCTGATTGCTCAAGGAGGTCCTAAGATGTGAACCTGGGACCCTGCCCATGTTGGTCCAGCTGGGCCACCACATGGCATATTCTTTAACTTATTCCAGTAGCCACTCCAGTTTCTATCTACTATTACATTCTTCATATCCAGACTATATTCCCTTAATAAAAATTATCTGTAAGATAAAATAAGCTTGTAAAAGTACAGTTTACAAATGATCTCTAGATACATTTTTTTTAAAGTAGCTTTTCTATATGGGAAGATAAAACAAAATGTAATTTTAAATCTTCCAAACTCTTAGTAATATTCTACTCTAAATACAAAGTGTTAAGTAATTGAATCTGTTCTTTTTTCTTTTTTTGAATTCAGGTAGGCTGACTGGCAATGGAAACAGTAAGTGGCTTTCAAAGTGAACACACAACAAATGTCAGCAGATAGTAAATTAAATGATGCCTGGAGAGCACTTTGCAGTTTACAGAGGACTTTCACACGTATTGTCATTTAACTGTTTTGACACACAGGTATAAGATTTTTATCCAGGATTTGGGCAAGTGAGGAGGAAGGTGTCAGGTACCAAAATACTCAGTTCTTCCATACCTATATCTTGCTTCATTCTATAGCACTACAGTCTATAAGGAACTGATGTCATTCATAATTAAACTATAGTGACAAGTACGTGGCCTGATGTGCATTTACTTTTAAATATAATTTGAAGCTTTCATATTTTTATTTTGGAATGCTAATAAATCAATTGCTAGAAAAGTAAATACCAAAGGTCTTCATGAAGTGAGAAAATACCATTATACTAGCTGCTTGTTATCAAAGATCAATTCAGCAAGTATAAGTGAATGACTACAAAGTGCTAGGTGAAGACCTAAAAAACATTGTGTAACAACCAAACAAGCAAGGGACTTAATCATTTCCTACTTTATGACCATAAAGCTATCTTTGGAGGACTTGCTTCAGAACTCGGCAAAAATTGTCTGTTGAGAAACTTAAGTATCAGGGAATTACTCAAATTATTTTCAATAGGATAACAGTAGGTACTGAATGGGAGAATCTGTCAGATGATTTAAAAAATGTCCCGATGTGGGGATGGCAGGTGGCATGGTGGTTAAGGACTCTGGACTTCCACATGGCTGGCTGTGGTTCAAGTCCTGGACTTGGTGGCTTTCTCTCTCTCTCTCTCTCTCTCTCTCTCTCTCTCTCTTTCTCTGTGTGCGTGTGTGTGTGTCTCACTCTGTCCCTCTCTGGTCAAATTAAAATAAATAAATAAAGTTAAATAAAATAAGATGATTATTTAAAAAAATAAAATGTCCCAATGTAAATTAAACTGAATTATCAGTATTATCTAAGAAAGTACTAAAATAATGCTCACGATTTTACTACTCATAGTACTGTAGAGTACCAATTACCCAGCCAGAAGATAACTGGCTTAAAAAAACAAGCAAAACCAAACTGAATAAAAAACCTCTAACCTCAAAATCTGAGTTTTTAAAGTAGGGTAGCTATTTTTTATTGTCCAAAAAAGAACCACTTCTGAAACTAAAAGGAAGTGCAATATAAATTCGGCATAAACTGGCTCTTTCCCAGGCAAACCAGAATGTATGGTCTCCTTGCTTGTAAGACACATGTCCCAGGCCATCCTGTTCTAAGAAGATTACAAAAATAGAGAAGCAACAGGAAGCCCAAGGGAAGTCAAAGCAGAGAAATAAACAGGGAGGGAAAAAAAAAATACTTCCACAAAGTAAGCTTTCCTTCATTTTACAAGTCAATTGGAAGTCAAAACATTGTACTCAAACAAAGGTAAACAGTGAGGAGACAAGTAAGAAGGGCCACTTCAAATAAATTTACAAAGCCATCAAGCTAAGATCCCTTCCCTCATCCCAGCAAAACACTGGACATTTATTTTTCTTAGCAATATAAAACCATGGTTCTGTGCACAGGGGATAGTGGGCACAGCCCAGAAGAGTGTGGACTATACTGAAAACAAGAGTTCAGGCAAATGTACACATAAAGATATGGAATGCAGTCAGATTCCTTAACTCCCACTCTTCCTCCCCTCCTTAGTTCCCAGAATGTTGGCAGCTAGGCCTCCATTCTCAAGGCAAGAGACTTAAAGAGACTTCTCTGAGGAATCTGACCAGCCTAAGAAGATAGATCTAAAAACTTACTGACAGGGACCAGCAGTTGGCATAATGGCTATGTCGCTGGACTCCCATGTAGTCGACCGTGGTTTGAGTCCCGAACCTGATGGCTTAAAATCATGCCGGGCGCATGTGTGTGTGTGCCCGAGAGGAGAATGGAGGAGAAGGGATTACGGTGTAGCCATCCCCCCCAGGGGGTGAGTTTTTGCTTTCTGTCTCTCTGTCTTTCTGTACAGCGCACATGCCCTACAGTAAAAACCTCTCCAAAAAAATTTTTAAAAAGTTACTGACATAGGAGGTCCCTCAGCCAAACAGTACATCCAGACAATCTTACTATGAAACTCATAGTCAGCAGGCCTCACTCCTATGCTTACAGCTTCTAATCAGTTTTATTGTTCTTTAATATTAAATATGAACAATATTTCCAGAAATTTAATGAAAGACTCTAATATAAAAGACAGAGACAAAGAAAGATGTAATAAGCAGATTAAAACCAGTTTAGAGGAGAAGAAAAAATTTATCAGTATCCTCACAGAAATAAGAGAACATATTACAACTATGTCCAAGTAGGAGGATACTACAAAAGAATATGCAGAGAAATAAAAACATTTTTGAAGTGACGAAATCATAGAAGGACTTTTTTTAAAGATAAAGCTGAGGAAGTCTTCATAGAAAGTAGAACAAAAACCAAAAGAAGTAAATAGTGAGAGAGAAAAGATAAGAAATGTAAAGATCTAACAATCAAAAAACTGGAGTTCCTTAAAAATTAAGAGAGGAAGAAATCATCAACAAAAGAATTCAAGGGGACCAGGTAGGTGGGATGGTAGTCAAGGCAGCTGGATCCCACATGGCTGGACTGCGTGGTTTCAGTTCTGGACCCAGCAGCTTAAAAAACACCCCTGGTAGGTATGTGTGCCTGCCCAAAATCCCAAGAGAAAGATGGAGGAGAAGGGATTGCAGCATAGTCATCCCCCCCAAAGAGTGCTTTCTCATGCCCTATCTCCCTGACAAGTGCATGCACCCTTAAAAAAAAAAAAAATAAGGCATATTTTCAGAACTAAAAGCCAGGAAGAATTCAAAGAATTGGCAAAAATAGATTAAAAAAAAAAAGAATCTATGTAAAGGCAAATTATTGCAAAATTTCAAAACACTGGGCTAAAGGGAAGATTCTAAACACTTTCAGAAAGTAAAATAGGTCAGGGCCAGCAGGTGGCATAATGGATAAGGCGCTGGACTCCCACATGGCCAGCCATGGTTCGAGTCCTAGTCCCAGTGACTCGAAACTCATGTCAGGTGTGTGCGTGTGCATGCTTGAAATCCTGAGAAGAGAATGGAGAAGGGATTGCGGGGTTGCCATTCGCCTGTAAGATGATCTCTCACTTTCTCTCTTTCTCCTGTGAGCGCACGTATCCTATAGCAAAATTATCTCAAAAAAAAAAAAAAAAAAAAGCAAAATGGGTCACTAAGGACTGTAAAAGAATGCCTTCTGTCTTATCAACAGCAACACTGGAAACTGACAAACAAATTTTGCAGAAAAATTATTTCCAACTCTATACCCAATCAAACTAATAAAAAGACATTTTCAGATATGCAAAATCTAAAAATATTTACCGTCCATGAAAACTTTCTTATGAAGCTATCAGAGAATTAATACAACAAAAAAGATGGAATAAACCAAGTAAGTAGAAGACATGGAAAATAGGAAACATCACTGGTGGGAGGTAAAGGGGGATCACAGAAAGACAGCTATGTATCAAATGTAGAAAACATGAAGTTCATATTGGAAGCTTGAAAAAGATAAAACAATAAAACACTTAGAGTGTCTAAATATCTTAAAAGAAGAATTAGACAACTGTTCAAAGTACACAAAAGAAAGACAACCATTAACTGAATATATCTAGGACGTGAACTAAGTTTACTACATGATTCAGTTGTGAAAAGCATTTATAGAATCACAATCATGTAAATATTCAATACTGACTGAACAAAAAAAATCATATTGGATGATTTGGGGTGTAAAAATAATATTTTGAGAGCAATAGGGAAGAAAAAAAGAGAAAAATTCTGATCCTCTATAGAAGGGAATCTATAGATAACACCAAAAACTGAAAAATTGAGAAGTAGCAATATATTCATGCTATTTCAAAAATGGAGCTAATCAACTAAAAGTTAAAGAGGCCAAAGTGCTTAAGAGGAAATGGGGAACTCCAGGGAGTAAGAGACTTTTGGCTGATTTTTTGTAGTAACCTTGTAGAATTACTGGTCTCCAAATAATAAGCATGCATAAAATTCTGTTAAACTACTTGAGAAATCAAAAAGGGAAAAGAAAAAGAAATTAGAAGAATTATAAGAAAGAGAAAGGAGATCTCCAAGACTATTATTTTTTGAGGGGGAGAGATTTTTGCTATAGGGTGTATGCACTCAGTAGAGAGACAGAGAAAGATGGAAAGAGAAAAAGTAAGAAATCCCCCTCCCCCCCCCCACACACACACACCAGGGAGGATGGCCACATCACAATCCCTTCTCCTCCATTCTTCTTTCAGGATTTTGGGTACACATGAACACATGCCTGGTATAATTTTCAAGCTGCCAGGTCCAGGGCTCTGACCACGGTCGGCCAGTGCCTTAAGCACTATGCTACCTGCTGGCCCTGACATTTTAATTTAAATGTCAAATTGCTTCAGACATAAGTCTCATCAAAAAGACTTCCCATAACTAAACCCGTAATAATGTATGTATTACTCAAATATGATTATCTACTGATATCCACACTCTTCAAGTCTGATAGGGAATTTTCCAAATCTTACCTCAAGCAGAGCTGCTGCAGGATCACCCTGTAAGCTTTTTCCCAGTTTGTCAACCTCATCTAACAGGAACACTGGATTGTTAACCCCAACGGTCTTCAAGCCATTGATTATCCGGCCAGGCATACTGCCAACATAGGTGCGCCTATAGGAAGCAAGCAGCAGTTCGCAAGTTGAGATTAAAGGAGGGCAAGAGCAATACTACTCAGAAAGCAATATTGATGACGAAAAAGTCATTGGCTATCACTGTAACATAGCAAAGAGATACTATTTTTTATTTTTTATGTTATAGGGTGTGTGCACTCACCAGAGAAAGACACAGAGAAACTGAGAAATCACCCCCAAAGCAGGATGGCCATGATACAGTCTCTTCTCGTCCATTCTGCTCTTGGGATTTGGGGCACACTCCCACATGCACCTGGCATGTTTCTTAAGCTGCTGGGTTTGAGACTCAGTCTGCAAAGTAGGCCAGTCACCTTAATCAACACATCACCAACTGGCCCAAGAGGTACTATTTATTTTTAATTTTGCTAGAGGACAGTGTGCTCACCACAGGGGAGAGTAAAGACAGAGAAAGAGGGAAAGTGACAAAGTACCCCCCACGGGGGATGGTCATGCCACAATCCCTTCTTCATTTCATCTTCCTTTCAGAATTTTGAGGATGTACACACACATGCCCAGCGTGTTTTTCAAGCCACCAGCCTAGGGCTTGAACCACACAGTTGGCCATGGGGGATCTGGCTGTCTTTTTTTTTTTTTTTTTTTTTGGAGAGTTTTTTTTTTTTTTTTTTTGCTATAGGGCGCGTGCGCTCGCCAGACAGACAGAGAGAGACATAGAGACAGAAAGCGAGACATCACCCCCCAGGGGGGATGGTCACGCCGCAATCCCTTCTCCATTCTCCTCTCGGGATCTTGGGCACGCACGCACACGCGCCCGGCGTGAGTTGTAAGCCACCGGGTCCGAGACGCGAACCGCGGTCGACTACGTGGGAGTCCAGCGACATAGCCATTACGCTAACTGCTGGTTCCCAAGGGATCTGGCTGTCTTTAACCACCACATTACTGGCTGGCCTGGTACAACACATTTAAAAGGCACTATGATATACCAAAAAGTTATTAGATTCAATTATTATCTTATTTTCTACTTAGTTTTGTCTGCAAGTTGCCCATGACATTGCAAGAATTCATTTTTGCCATCCAGTGAAAAAGGAAAACACTATACTTGAGTAACACAGTCACAGCTCTTATTCAAGATTCCAAAATGTCCAAAGGAATCTATAGATTTAATGCCCATTTTGCTTATGTTTTCTCAGAGGATTCCCCACTAACCGCCCCTTTTATATACTGAAAGGGTACCCCAGGGCTGGTTAAAATAATATGTTCATGAAGGAGATTAAAACTGGTTCCGAAAGCCACTCAGAATGTAAACTAGGGGGAGAGGGAGAGAGACAGAGAGAGAAAGAGATTTCAAACTCTTATTTTCAGTGATAGTAATCTGTTGTTAATTGTAGTAAAAGAATTTGGGGTCAACAGTATAGAATCTGTACCAAAATTCCATTATTCTAGCCTTTTGAATAAAACTGGATTCATCCCGTATGCACTAATTGGCACTGCCAAGTTCCACCAGATATTTTCTAGAGCATTAAAATGTAAGAGGCTGCTTTATCATATTTGAACAAGAATCATCTACATAATTATGGCAGATGTAGAATGTGGCATGAAAGAAAAACAAATATGTTTATCAAACCGAAAAAAGTGTATTTTTTTTTTTTTTTACAAAGCTGGCAAAACATTATTTTAAGCAGCAATTTACTAATTTTAATTATAACCTTGCTTCCCAAGTCAGTAAAGCAAATGCTGTTTCTCAAAAGGCATGAAAGGCTGACTGCCTAGAAGAAAATGATTGGTGGTAAGTGGAACAGCCGCAGTTATCTCATGATCTGCACAAAGCCGATTCACAGAGCAGGCCTTGCTTTTGCCACATGACTGGTATAAAGTAGGACAGAATAAATAGAGTGACCTTTGAAAAGACAAGAAAGCCTTAAAAATATCGTGAGAATGCCTTTCATCCTGGAAAGGTGACCAAGGCTCTGGAACCAGATACAATAAACGTTGTCTTGTTACATGAAGGAAATTAGCATACTTGAGATTTCAGAATGAGATACAGGAAGGGCAAGAATCAAAATTAATGAATTCTTTCAAATTATTTTTCTACAGAACTTACCGATTTGCTATAATTCTGATTATTTTTTTCTTTTTTTGGAGAGGTTTTTGCTATAGGGTGCGTGCACTCGCCAGACAGACAGAGAGAGACAGAGAGACAGAAAGCGAGAAATCATCCCCAGGGGGGATGGCCACGCCGCAATCCCTTCTCCTCCATTCTCCTCCCGGGATCTTGGGCACGCATGCACACGCGCCCATCGTGAGTTTAAGCCACCAGGTTTGGGACTCGAACTGCAGTTGACTACGTGGGAGTCCAGTGACATAGTCATTACGCTAACTGCTGGTCCCTGATTTTTTTTTTTTAAAGTGATAGGGAAGGAAAAGTTTTAAAATAAAATTCAGAGGCTCTATGGGCCATTGTTTGGCTGCATTAATTTTTCTTTCATTTCTGTCTTCCTTTTTTCTAAAGAATTAATTTTTAAAATTGTTATTAATTTTAAAATTTTGCTATTGGCACATGTGCTCACCAGACAGAGCAAGAAAGAGGGAGAGTAAGAAAGCAAGTCGCCAGGTCTGGGACTTGAACTGTGGTTTGTCATGTGGGAATCCAGAGCCTTAACCACAATACCACCCACTCGCCCTGATTTCTGTCAATTACCAGAGAGAGAGAGAGAGAGGGAGACAGAGAATGTACCCCCTAATTGGTATGATCATGCTGCAATAATCCCGCCTCCATTTCTCCACAAGATCAAGCTCTGGTGCATGCACATGTGCCAGACCTTTGTTATTCAAGCCATTGGTGTGGGAATTTGAACTGTGGTCAACCATGTGGGGTCTGGCTCCCTTAACTACAAGGCTGTGAGGCTGGCCCTTCTTTCTTTTCTTGGTGGGTAGACTTCAAAAACAGGTACTGACAATTCTAGACCTACAGTTACAGAGAGAAAATAATTTTCTTGGAAAACACCCTTTCTAAAGTGGTAGAAACCCAGATACCAGTCACTGAGCACAAGCGATTCCTCCTAAACTTCTGATTGCTTCTCAGAACCTACAGAATTAGGTCCAAATTCTGGCCCTTGCCAGCCTTCCCAACTTGCTGACATTACTCTTGCTACATCTTCGATAGAGATGCTATTACACCCTTTATGCTTTTTCACCTTTGTTTATATGGCAAGGGTCTTCCTGCCTATATAATCTAAATAGTCTAAAGACTATTCCTGAACAGCTCTCATAAAGTGATCTTGCCAATAATGCAATGCCCACAGCACTTACTGGCCCTACAATTCATACGATGCTTAATTATGACTGGTTTGTATTCATGGGTACTATAACCTCCTCTAAAGAGCCAACAGAGACTGAGTCTTATTACAGGGAGGATGCTGGATATAGATCTCTAAGATTGTTACCCACCAGATCAATCATGCAAGCACCCAAAGCATCTGTCATTATGGTAAAAGTGATACAAGCTGGAGCTAGCAGGTGGTGTGGTGGTTAAGCTCTCGATTCCCACATGGCCAACTGTGGTTCGAGTCTTGGGCCCAGTGGCTTGAAAATCATAGCAGGCATATGTGTGCATTCCCAAAATCCCAGGAGGAGAATGGAGGTAACATGGCCATCCCCCTGGGGGAGAGGGGTGACTTCTCACTTTCCCTCTCTCCATATCTCTCTGTCTTTCTCCTCTCCAGGGAGTGCAAGTGCTCTACGAGAAAAACCTAAGGAAAAATAAAAGAAGCAATACAAACCTTTTAATACTACTTTAGGCCTATTATCTGATCTAAACCTCAGTTTCCTCATGTATAAAATGGAGATAAGTATAGTGTCAACCTCATTGATATATGAGCATTATAAGAGAAGTACACGGCTTAGTGCCTAGTACTCAATAAGTTATAAAAGATGTTAATTGCTGCTACGAACAGCTATTCGAAGTCTATTGTACTGCTGGTTTTCCAGAAAAAGTACAATGCAGAAATCAGTACACATGAATTTGAGTGCCATTTCAATGTCTGCTTCAAGGAAACAATCTTACGAATGTCTTTTGGTAGCACCAAGCACAGCCCTTTTGTCCTGCAATCACAGGTGACATTTCCCCAATGTCTACCACTAGTCTAAAGGTCAAACCAAGAAAACAGCCATTATCACAGATCCTAAAAGTGACTGAAAATGTTTATAATGTGACTTCACATCAAAGCAGAGAACACCCACATTAAGTAATATCTAACTTGCTACCTAGTATTGTGAACATCTTGAGTCCAAACAAGGTAGTGGATCTGACCTACTGGCCAGTAATACGGGCTTCACTGGAAAGTATATTTCTTTCTAAAATCAGAGGAAATAAAAATTATTAATCTACTATTAACTAACTAGGTTACTGATTATTTAATGAAAAGATTTAACACTTTTCTAGTTATTAAAGAGAATTTCTAATTTATTAGACACCACACTAAAAAGGTAGTTTTCAATATTCTTACACATGATGAATTTGTTTGAATGTGTTTTTCTATTTGTGATTATCTTTTGCTAGAAATTATGGTAGCATGCAATTCACTGACTAAAGATATACATAAAATATACTTGGGAGAGGTTTTTTTTTTTTTGGCCATAGGGTGCATACACTCACCAGAAAGACAGAGACAGAAAGTGAGAAATCACCCCCCGGGGGGATGGCCACACTGCAATCCCTTCTACTCCATTCTCTTCTTGGGACCTTGGGCACACATGCACACACAGCCAGTGTGAGTTTAAGCCACCGGGTCCAGGACTTGAACTGCAGTCGACTACATGGGAGTCCAGAGATGTAGCCATTATGCCATCTGCTGGTCCCAATAAAATATACTTTGAATAAGCATGCAGGACATGAAATCAGATGGTTAAAAAAAAAAAAAGAGTAATAACAAAAATAAAACTGTTCTTATTCAATATTACCAAACTACAACCACTTTTTAACAAATTAACATATCAAAATATCCTCTTGAGAAATCACATAAATAGGAGAGAAATAAAAATAGAACTCTTTACAAACTATAATTTTTTCCTTCCCTTTTTTTATTGCCAGAGGGGTGTATGCGCTCACCAGAGAAAGACAGGTGGCGAGAGGGGAAAATCACCCCTCAACGAACTGTGGTCATGCCACAATTCCTTTCCCCCATTTCTCCTATCAGGATTTGGGGCACCCATGCTCATGTGCCTGGCATGTTTTCCAAGCTACTGGGACCAGGATTCAAACTACATTAGGTCATGTAGGCTCTGTCTTCCAATGTGCAGTGCTTAACCATGATGCTGTCGGGCCAGCCTCAAACTATATTTTTTTAAAGGCAAATACTAGTCTGTTCCATATTTTGCTTCCTCATGACACAGCATCTGGAAAATAACATTGTAAAGTTTGCTAAGAATATAACACTTCAATGACTTATCATTCAGTCTGAATACATGACTATCTAGAATTTTTTCCTGTAACTGAAGCAAACATGTTCATTTAAGAATATATGCATTCATACTTTTCCTGTAATTGCTCTTGGCAATTCACAGATGTACCGGAGCTATTCAAATATTATATAAGATGTACAAAACCAAAACTGTCTATATAGTTCAAAATTTTAAGTTAAAAGCTAAGCATTTTTTATCTTTCAAAAACTAGTCTGGTTTGTGCTTAAAAAAAAAAAAACCTACAGAAAATTATAATCTACTTAAAGCCCCATGGTAATCAACTATTTTACTATTCTGCACCACACTCAGAAATCCTCAAATCTAATGTAATCAAAAAAGTTGACCAGTCTGTTACTGCTGGTGACATCTAAATAGGAGAAATAAGATGCATCTTTATTCATCTCTTTCCAAGTATTCAGAGAAGGGAGAAACACATTGGCATTTCATCATCAATTTTTCCTGCTGATTCAATTAAGCCACTCTTCTAAGTTATACTGCAAATCAATAAAATGGAAGAAGTCTGTAATATCTGCAATTTAAAACAGTTGGTCTGGGGACCAGCAGATGGAGTAATGGTTAACATCACTGGAATCCCATGTTGTCAACCAAAGTCCAAGTCCCAAACTTGGCAACTTAAAACTCACGCTGGGCATGTGTGCATGCACGCCCAAGATCCCAAGAGGAATATGGAGGAGAAGGGGCTGTGGCATGGTCATTCCCCTGAAAGGGTGATTTCTCGTTCTCTGTCTTGCTATCTCTCTGGTGAGCGCATGCGCCCTATAGCAAAAATCTCTTCTTAAAAAAATGTTGATCTGGTCTCATAGTCTGGTGGTTGAGAGAGCTAGGTCTCACATAGCCAATTAGAGCTTAATCCTGGTCTGGGCGGCTTAAAAAGTACACTGAATGTATGTGCACGGTTGCCCAAGGTCCTGACAGGATGGAGAAATGAAGACTGGATTATGGGGTGACCACGCCCCATTTGGGGTTTTTCTACCCCTCCTTCTCTTTGGTGAGCACACATACCCTCTGGCAAGTGTTATAATGGTAAGTGGAAAAGGTAGGATTATAATCCTATTGCTTAAAAAAAAGGGGGGGGGAGTATAAAATGAATGAAATGTCTGGCAGGAAAATAAAAAGTCTGGCAGGAAAGAAGTGAAATGTTAACAGTGCTTATCTTTTGTATGGTATAAAAACATGAGGACTTTTTTGTTTCTTTCTTTTCAAATTTTCTATCTAGGAGGTGAGTGAGGGTGTATATCAAATTGGAAAAAGAGATCCTAATGCTTTCAAAAAAGAAAAATAGTCTTTAAGAAACTGGGATTTTAATATAGCATGTCTAAACAAATCTAATTATTACTCTTGGAAGAGTCATTCCTAAATCTTTTTATAGACCAATTTGTATGAATGCATTCATCTAAAAGATTTCAGGACTTTCAAAATATAATTATATCTTAATCTTACATGAATTCACAAAACACTTAGAGAGCACTTACTAAATGCAGAACCATGCTAAATTAGCATCATGGGGAGATATAAAGGAGTAGAAAATACATAATAAATTCTCTGCCTGACAAAGCTTGTGTATGTGTGTGTGTGTGTGCGTGTGTGTGCGTGTATGTGTATAATATTATATATCTATAATATATCCACATATATATATAATGTACTGTGTATAATATTTTAAATATATCATATATAGTAAATATATATTAAAGTTTACTTATTTATTCTATGGGTGAAAAAGAGTGACACCCAACAGAGTCCCAATGCCACAATCCACCCGTATGCCCAGCATGCTCAGGGAGGTCTCAGAACACAAACTATCATCTTCCCATTGGATCTGCTTTGCAGGGCATTGGATTTACCCATGTAACACTCTATGGCCCCTATATTTACATTTTATCTATACAACATATGTTAGCAATGCCAGAGGCCTACATTATGTAATCACTAAAGAAGGACAACAGACAGTAAGTGATCAGTTTAGAGAAGAATAAGACCAAAACTGCACTTGTCTTACTGGAGAAAGCCTTGGGTCGGGGGCTTAAAATACACCTAAGGTTTAGAGAGGCAAAGAAGAGCTATCTGCAAATACAAGTTGCAAAGAAGATAGTGAACAAACCATAATATGTCTGATATGCTAAACAAATTAAAAGCTTGCTACTTCAGTTATTTTCCCCTTCTAGAGACTAACAATGAAATAGCTAATTAATTTACAACTTTGCTATTTAGGTTGTATTTAAAAATTTATCAGTTTGTTTTTCTTATTTGAAAAGTGAGCTATGGATTTCTTATAATGAACATTAATTTTATTATCTGAACAAACAGTTGGTAAAGTATTTCCAAAGAGTTAATAGTGATTTGAGATCTATTAAATGTATCTCAAGGAATCTTTGCCAAGGATTTTTTGCATGACATAATATTTTTATTTTTTGGAGAAGTTTTTGCTATAGGGTGTGTGTGTTTGTCAGAAAGACAGAGAGAGACAGGGAGACAGAAAGCAAGAAATCACTCCCCAGGGGGGATGGCCATGCCACAATCCCTTCTCCTCCATTCTCCTCTCAGGATCTTGGGCATGCATGCACATGCACCCGGCGTGAGTTTAAGCCACTGGGTCCGGGACTTGAACCATGGTCAACTACATGGGAGTCCAGTGACATAGCCATTACACCAACTGCTGGTCCCGCCATGATCTAATTTTATTATATAAACAGCTAGTAAGGTACTTCTAAGAGTAACATCAACAATGACTTAAGATATATAATAACAGTATGATACTATTTTTTTTATCAGAAAACAACTAATGAAAAACAATAATATAAACGCAGTTTCATAAAACTTCGTCCTAAAAAAGTTACTTTATATTTTTTACTTGATTTAAATAATTGAAATGTAATATCTAAATATAAAAATCTGAGTTATTAAAACTCAAAGATGGGAACCAGTTTTTCTTTTTTTTTTTTAGAGAGAGATTTTTGTTATAGGGCATGTATGCTCACTGGAGAGACAGAGAGAAACAGAGAGAAAGAAAGCAAAAAATCACTCCTCCAAAAGGATGGCCACGCCGCAATCCCTTCTCCTCAATTCTCCGCTTAGGATTTTGGGCACGCATGCACACGCTCCCAGTGTGAGTTTAAGACACCTGGTCCAGGACTTGAACCATGGTCAACTACGTGGGAGTCCAGTGACATAGCCATTATGCCAACTGCTGGTTCCAGGAAACAGTATTATGTGGCTTATAAAGTGGATGAAAAAATTCCAATGGAATTAGACCTAAAAGAGAAATCCTGTAAGAATGAAAAACCACACAAGTTAATAAGAAGCATAGGGGCCAGCAGGTGTTGTAGTCTTTAAGGCACTGGATTCCCATGTGGTTGACCGAAGTTCAAGTCTTGGACTTGGTGGCTTGAAAATCATGCAGATGTGTGTGTGTGTGTGTGTGTGTGTGTGCTCGCGCGTGTGTGCTCAAATTCCAGAAGGAGGATGGAGGAGAAGGGATTGCAGCATGGCCATCCCCCAGGAGGGTGATTTCTCACTTTCCCTCTCGATGCTTCTTTCTTTTTCTTTTTTTTGGAGAGGTTTTTGCTATAGGGCGCGTGCGCTCACCAGAAACACAGAGAGAGACAGAGAGACAGAAAGTGAGAAATCACCCCCCCCAGGGGGGATGGCCACACCGCAATCCCTTCTCCTCCGTTCTCCTCTTGGGATCTTGGGCACGCACGCACACGCACCCGGTGTTTGAGTTTTAAGCCACCAGGTCCGGGATGTGAACCACGGTCGACTACATGGGAGTTCAGCGACATAGCCATTACACTAACTGCTGGTCCCAACATTATTCTTTCTTTAAACCACTCAAAATAATATGAACGAAAACAATGGGCCAATGTTTTATCAGATTATTATTATTCCTCCAATTTAAGTTTTAAACAGAAATCAAACCTTCTTATTCTTCCCCATCTCCCATCTCAATACTGTTTAACTAAAAATAAATCCGTACCTTTGGTTGTTTTAAAAACCAATTCCTAGCCTGGGGGACCAGCAGTTGGAGTAATGGCTATGTCGCTGGACTCCCATGTAGTCGACCGCAGTTCGCGTCCTGGACCCGGTGGCTTAAAACTCACGCTGGGTGCGTGTGCGTGCGTGCCCAAGATCCCGAGAGGAGAATGGAGAAGGGATTGCGGCGTGGCCATCCCCCATAGGGGGTGATTTCTCGCTTTCTGTCTCTCTGTCTCTGTCTGGCGAGCGCACACGCCCTATAGCAAAAACCTCTCCAAAACAAACAAACAAACAAACAAACAATTCCTAGCCTGCCTGTGGCATGCTGGTTAGGGTGGCTGTATCCTCACATGGCTGACTGCACAGATTGAGTCCCAAACCCAGTGGCTTAAAAAACATGCTGGGTACATGTGCATGAATGCCCAAAACCCCAGAGAGAGGGAGAGATGGAGAAGGGACTGTAGTGTGACCATCCCTGAGGGTGCTTTCTCCCTGCCCACACCAAGCACACATGTCCTCTGGCAAAATAATAGAAATTTAAAAATAAATAAATAAAAAACAAAAAATAATTCCTGTCCAACCGTGGTGAGGCAGCAGTGACACATGCTCTGTGATGCTGAAACCACATGGGAAAGCCCTGGGTTCCTACCCCAAGGACACCCTGTACATGCCAGGAGTGCAAGTGCATGTCTGTGATCCAGATGGCTGAGGCCGGGGTGGAATATCATGAAGACCCTACTGGTGCCTGTGTATGTCTGCCTTTCTCTCATGAAAGAAAGAAATTAATTAAAGACAAATTAATTCCTAATGTATTAGCACCTTCTTTTACGTAAACAGCACTTATTTAAAAACTATTTTATTTCATTTTATTTACTAATTTATTATTTTTTAATTTGACCAGAGAGAGAGAGAAAGTAAGTGAGAAAGCAAGACACCAGGTCCAGGACTTGAACTGTGGTCAGCCACGTGGGAGTCCAGCACCTTAATCACTATGCCACCTGCCAGCCTCATAAAAAGGTACTTGTAGCAAAAGGCTGGAGTTCCATGCATGGGAAACTAGAGAAAGTGAGTGACAAGACTGACAGAATAAAAAGGAAGGTAACATAAAGCAGCTCAGGTTTTCCTTGGCTATTCGACTGTAAAACATGATGCCTACTTACAGGCTGAGGAAAACCAAAAAGTTTCATGAACTCTAATTGTGAGCATGTGACCAGTACTCAAATGCCAAGACCTAGGTGTTTCCCAAATGCCTCAACTGTCACATGGGATCACGTGTTCCCTCGGGTCCCACCCATGGCCGTATGTAACCGTCTACTGTTCTTTCTCCCTCCTCCTCCTCACCTTCAGTTCCTAACTCTGACATGAGCTCATACTTTGCCCTCACCCTCTGCTTTCCTCAGAAACCACACCCTACTCTCTGTCTGCTTCCAAACAGGTCTTTGAGTAAAAAAAAAAGTCAGCAGGCTTTAATAATTGAGGAGATATGTAGGTAATAAATCCCCAACAACACAAGTGAGGTTGTTGTAGTGTTTACTGAAGCATCTGGTACGGGGGTAGGCGGGGAATACCTATCAGCAACACGTGTCTATGACTGGGTTTAACAGAATGAGTCACCAAAAAATCCAGATACCTTCCATTTGGCAATGATCAAAACCTCCATACGCACCATACATTTCTTTTTTTTTTTTTTTTTGGAGAGGTTTTTGCTATAGGGCGCATGCTCTTGCCAGACAGACAGAGAGACAGAGAGACAGAAAGCGAGAAATCAACCCCCATGGGGGATGGTCACGCCGCAATCCCTTCTCCTCCATTCTCCTTTCGGGATCTTGGGCATGCACGCACACACGCCTGGTGTGAGTTTTAAGCCACCGGGTCTGGGACACAAACCACGGTCGACCTCGTGGGAGTCCAGCGACATAGTAGCCATTACGCTAACTGCTGGTTCCCCATACCATACATTTCTAAAAAGCTTATATTTACAAATATTTTAGACCATGAGGATTATAACACAACCTCCTTTTGTAAAATAAGATGCAAAAAGTGAACTGTTATTTTTAGATTCAATTTTCTTTATGTAGTCACACACAAAAAAGTACATTCACTTGAAAAAAAGGTGAACCAATTCTGTAGACTCAAGAGAGACCTGCTTAAATCCAACAATGTTCATAAGAAGTAGGGAGAATCACTAGGTAAAAGAAAAATTAATTTTTTTCTAGAATTCTGTCACATGAATAATATCACCAAGAATATGATAAATATTTTAGACTACAATTTAAAAATCAGACTGAGGGACTGGCAGATGGGGTAGTGGTTAAGATGCTGGACTCCCACATGGCTAATCATGTTCAAGTCCCGGACCTGGTGACTTGCTTTCTTACTTTCCCCTTCTCTCTCTGGTCAAATAATAATAATAATAATAAATAAAATTAAATAATTCTTTTTTTTTTGGAGAGTTTTTTTTCTTTTGCTATAGGGCGCGTGTGCTCGCCAGACAGACAGAGAGAGACAGAGAGACAGAAAGCAAGAAATAACCCCCCGGGGGGGATGGCGACGCCACAATCCCTTCTCCTCTGTTCTCCTCTCGGGATCTTGGTCATGCACACACACGCGCCTGGCGTGTTTTAAGCCACCGGGTTCAGGACTCGAACCGCAGTCGGCTACGTGGGAATCCAGCGACATAGCCATTACGCTAACTACTGGTCCCAAATAATTCTTTTTTAAAAAATAATTATTTTATGTTACTTTATTTTATTTTGACCAGAGAGGGAAGGAGCCAGAGAGAAGGAGAGAGGGAAAGCAAGAAAGCAAGCCACCAGGTCTGGGACTCAAACCATGGTCAGCCATGTGGGAGTCCACAGCCCCTAACCATCACACTATCTGCTGGCCCCAGAATTAAATAATTCTTTAAAAAAATCAGATTGAAGTTGATAAAAATTTATGCTGAAATTTTTAAATCTAAACTTGTCATCCTAAGAATTTAGAATTAAAATAATACTTAAAACTGAGACCAGAAGTTGGCATGATGGCTATGTCGCTGGACTCCCATGTAGTCGACCGCGGTTTGCATCCCAGACCCGGTGACTTAAAACTCACGCCGTGAGCGTGTGTGTGCGTGCCCAAGATCCAGAGAGGAGAAGGGATTGCGGCGTGGCCATCCCCCTGGGGGGTGATTTCTCGCTTTCTGTCTCTTTGTCTTTCTGGTAAGCACACACACCCTATAGCAAAAACCTCTCAAAAAAATATTTAAAACTAATTCTTAGTGAATACTCACTGTGTGCTAGGCACTGAATAAGTGCTAAGTTTTATCAAGTAATCAGTAGCAATGTGGAAAGAAATAAGGACAAATGACTAATATGTCATGAGCCCATGACATCAATTCCTCATCACATTAATCACAAATTCTCTCTAAATTTCATCAAATATTTACACAATAACTACACTACAGGTAAGAACAGAGGAAATAAACAAAAACAACTCAGGGTATAAATCAAATCACTTGAGTGGGGAACACATCCCCAAAACTCTGGAGCTCCAATTAGAAGACTTAGTTCTAGGCCCAACTTCTCCAAGGTTGATCCAAAAGTAAAAAATGCCAATTTCTTTATGTAAGCAAACTACATCCTCTAGTGGTGCATATGAGAATAGGAGTGTAGGCAACAGAAACATTATTTATTTATTTTTTTGGGGGGAGAGGTTTTTGCTATCGGGCACATGTGTTCGCCAGAAAGACAGAGAGACAGAAAGCCAGAAATCGTCCCCCCAGGGGGGATGGCCACACTGCAGTCCCTTCTCCTCCATTTTCCTCTAGAGATCTTGGGCACGCACGCACATGCTCTGGGCATGAGTTTAAGCCACAGGGTCTGGGGCTTGAACCACAGTTAACTACGTGGGAGTCCAGTAACATAGCCATTACGCTAACTGCTGGTCCCAACAGAAACATCTTGAAATTGCCAGAATAATTCAAATCAATTTGCTTCCTTGATCTACACCCCTCAATGTTTACTTATTAAAATCTTAGAATGATTCTTTTTAATGAGTAAGAATTATAAGTCAGCAAATAGAAGAAAATAAAAATAACCAGTTCTCATAGAGACTTTCTGAAACAGTTTCTCATTGCTACTTAAGGCCAGAGATCCCTGCGGATAAGAAAAATAGAAAGTAAGATGCCAAAAAAAGCATCATAGCATTTTATAAGCAATTCAATTTGTATAATTTCAAATATTCTATACTTAAGGTTTTTTTTAATTTAGGTATGTTAATTATTTAGTTATGTTTAGGTTTTTGACACTGTAGGTATGATTTCTCACAATCTGAAACTGTGAAATATGGGATGGTGTTTTCACTAGGCATCTTCCAGTAGGACATAGAGAGAGACCAGAGAAAACAAAACGAACGTAACGTGCAAATCTGATTTTAATAACATCAGATTAATCAGACACGCAATTCTGATAGTTTAATATGTTTTTTATAGAAAGTAAGTCCAAAAGGCAAGGGAAAGCTTTCATTATTACACAAACCTTTATCTTTAATACTCTTATTCATAATGCAAGTCATCCTTCATAAGAAGTTTAAATTGCAAGCACAACAAATTTGTTATAAAAGATTTCTTATCTTCTCCGATCTGGCCTAGTAGCTATTTCTTTCAAACTCTAAGAGTGATGGGTCATTATTTATGGAATGCTATTGGCCAAATAAGTGTAACGTCATTACAATATCCAATCACAATATCTAGGAAAAGTTGAGGCACAAACAAGCTATTCACTATAATACAAGTTATCAAGGTTACTTTGGGTATAAAATATACTGAGGCTCTAGGCTACATAATAATTCTTGTACTTTCCATTCAAGGCACCCTAAACAGCCTTTCAACAAAGAGAGATTATGCATTATGTCTCAGCTATTTAAAAGGAGAAGAAGAATCAGAAATTAAACTGAGAGAAGTATCCTACCTGTGTCCTCGGATATCCGACTGATCACACACTCCTCCAAGTGCTATCCTGTGGAACTCTCGACCCAGCGTCTTGGCCACTGACCTTCCCACACTGGTTTTACCGACTCCAGGAGGGCCGACAAAGCAAAGAATTGGGCCCTTCAGGTTGTTTTTCAGCTGCCTGACAGCCAAGTATTCCAGCACTCTTTTCTTCAATTTTTCCATGGCATAGTGGTCATTGTCCAGGAGAATCCGAGCTGCCCGAATGTCCAGTCGGTCTGTCAAATAATTTGAGCATATGGAATTTTTAAGTGAAACAACTTCCTTCCAGCATGGCCAGAGCCAAAATATGTTTTAGAAAAAAAGATGTGATAACTACAGACTTGGATCCTTCTAAATGTGTCTTCAAGGAGACCTATGCTTGGTTTAGTTTTCCTGCTTAAGATTTAGTGTCTCTGGAAATAGCACACACTACACAATTAAAAACCTGATACTTTATCATTTCATTTAGGATGATTTTCTAGGTTCGGAGAGATGTACTTACTACTCATTCTGTTCATGAGGGCACTTGTTCCTTTTAAAAAAAGGGTTTATTTCTTATTACAGCAGTAATACATGTTCATCCCAAAAAACCTAACACCACTTAGCTAAATTAAAAACAACATGGGACCAGCAGTTTGCATAATAACTATGTTGCTGGACTCCCACGTAGTTGACCGCAGTTCAAGTCCTGGACCTGGTGGCTTGAACTCGCACCGGGCGTGAGTGTGTGCGTGCCCAAGATCCCAAGAGGAGAATGGAGGAGAAGAGATTGTGGCATGGCCATCCTCCCCGTGGGTGATTTATCGCTTTCTGTCTTTCTCTGTCTTTCTGGCGAGTGTACACGCCCTATAGTAAAAACCTCTCCAAAAGAATAAAAAACAACAAAAATAGTCACCTATGTCCCCCCGAGAGACTATCACTACCTTCATGTTGGTGTGTGTTATTCTTTGCTGAGTGTGCTCATATAGCTCTTTTTCAAAATGGGATTTTATGAGACCTTCAAGTTCTGTGAAGCATTTTTTTTTCACTTAGTACATTATGGACAATTTTCAGGAGGTTATGTATTTTTTTTTTTCAGTAAGAGTTTAAGGCCACTTTATTGCTATCACTCAATTATCATATTCATTTAACTAATTCTGTACATCTGAGCATTTAGGTTCTTAACAAATCTTTACAATGACAAAGAATGCTTCACGCTGTGCATCCTTGTAACTAAATCCCTGCATACATCTATAATTATTTCCTTCAGTTCATTTTCTATAAACAGAAGTGCTGGTCAATGAAAAAAAAAAAAAGACATGGAAACAAACTTCCTAGGACAGCCAATGCCACAGGGGTAACACAATGCTCTACCATACTAAAGCCACATAGGAAGGTCCTGCATTCAAATCCTGAGGTCTCCTTCCACTCACTAGGCAAGCACATGCTCACTATATGGGGGTAAGGGTGGGAACGTGGCATGAAGACCCTATTGGGGGGGAGGGTTGCCTCCCTTCCTTTAAAGTTAAGAAGAATGGATTGCCTAATTGACATCCAGAAAAGCGATATTGATTTAAGTCTCACCAGAAATATATGAGTCAGGCTTTGTGTCGAGAGCCAGGCTTTAATCAGGTTTACCAACGTCCTTAAGCACTTAAAATACTCATAGATTAAACATCAAGTCCTGAATGCCAAAATAAATTCATCAGCTGAGTGGCTACCAGGGATAATACACAGTGGCACAATCATAACACAATGGGAGGGGGAAACACTCATACAAGTTCACTCTTCCAATCAATTATCTGGAATTTCCTATGAATTTTTTCTAAAGAAAAAAAAAAGGCCTTAAATGGTAGTGTAAGCTGGTGCCTATGAACTCAGCTAGGCAGCAAGATGTATAATTATAGTACCATTGATTTTAGTCCTGGGTGAGTGATTTGGAAAGGAAAGAATAACATTTCTTCCCCTTTGCATGGCTTTAGAACCCAATCAATAAATATATGAATACACGAAAGACGGAAAATTTCTCAATTATTTCACAACCCTGACACTAAAAGCTACTAAGGTAAACACAAAGGAAAACTTCAGACTAATCCCATTTTACGTAGCTCTAGACATTAAAATGTTAGTAAATCAAATCTATCAAGAGAGTAATCTACTAAGTCCCAGTGAGATTTACTTTAGTTATCTAAAGATGGTTTTATGCTAGGTTATCAATATACTTATAAAATCACCACCATATGTCCAAGGAGAGAGTTCCCATCAAATGATCATTTTGTTCCTAAATAGCGTTGGTGTAATATATCATCCAGGGACCAGCAGTTAGTGTAACGGCTATGTCACTGGACTCCCATGTAGTCAACCGTGGTTCGAGTCCCGGACCCGGTGGCTTAAACTCACGCTGGGAGCTTGTGCATGCGTACCCATGATCCTGAGAGGAGAATGGAAAAGGGATTGTGGTGTGGCCATTCCCCCTGGGGGGTGATTTCTCACTTTCTGTCTCTCTGTCTCTCTGTCTTTCTGGCGAGCGCATGCGCCCTATCGCAAAAAACCTCTCCAAAAAAAGAAAAAACAATCATCCATTCCTGACTAGCACATTTAGTAAGCTAAGAATACTAGGTAACTTACAAAAGTCTGAAAATATGGGCCAGGCAGTGGTCTAGCAATAATGTATCCTGGATTTGTTTCCTGAGACCTCCTCAAGTATGCTAGGTGTGTGCACATGTGCCTGTGATCCTAACCTGCCAAGGTAAGAGGTGGATCACAGTGTGAGGACTCTATTGGAAGTGCCTGTCTCTTTCTCGTAGAAGAAAGAGAAAAACTTAAGAACAAATAAAAAAGAGAGAGACTGAAAGCACTGTGAAGGAATTTCTTCCAAGAAACATACCAAGTAAAGACATTTAAAAGTTCTTTCACTCTTTTAAGGAAAGGTAATTCCCATACTATCTAAATTATTATTTTTTTATTATATTAATTTCACATAAAGTCCCCACCATGATGTATACTATATATATATTTCAACAGAGAACTTTACATTTTTCCATCTGTCAAATATTTCCTCCCCTTGCACCTAACATCTACCCTTCATCACCCACTTTCTACCAACAACTCTCTCCGCTTACAGTTTCTAGCATCCACTTCCATCCTCTCCACCATCACATCTTCAGATCTCTCAACCTCTGCCAGAGTGCACTCAGTACAAATTGAATGGGGATATACAATGTGTATTCTTCAAAGTTTGTCTCACTTTGCTCAACATTAAGTCTTCTGTATTCATCTACTTTGAGTCAAACAAAAGGATCTCATTTTTTTATAGTTGAGTAATATTCTTTAGTATGTATGTGCCAGTTTTTCAACTCAGTCATTGGTTTTTGGACAGTTATATTGGTTCCATGTTTTACAAAATGTTAAGAATGCTGCAATAAACATAGATATGCAAGTGTCTTCCAATTGATTGCTTTCCTAACCTTTGGGTAAAATACCAAGGAGTGGGATTACTAGGTCATATGGTAGTTCTATTTGTGGGTCTTTGAGGTACCTCCATATTGTTTTCCACAGAGGTTGTACTAATTTACATTTCTACTGATCTGTAAAAGGGTTCCCTTTTTACCACAGCCTCGCCAGCACTTATCGGTCTTTATTTTTTTGATCCTAGCCATTATACTTGGGGTATAATGGTATCTCATTGTGGTTTTAATTTACATCTTCTTTATGAAAAGAGACTTTGAACATTTATTTATATCACTTTTGACCATTCTTAAGTCGCCTTTGAAGGGTTGTCTTTTAATTCATTCGCCCATTTTTTTTCAAGATTTTTTTGCTATAGGGCATATGCTCTCACCAGAGAGACAGAGAAAGGGAGAGTAAGAAATCACCCCCCAGGAGGGATGGTCATACAGTAATCCCTTCTCATTCATTCTCCTCCTGGGATTCTGGCTATGCATGCATACATACCTGGTTCAAGTCCCTGGGTCCGGGATTTGAACCATGGTCGGCCATGTGAGAATCCAGCACCTTAGCACCACATCACCTGCTGGTCTCTCATTTGCACATTTTCAATGAACACTTTTAAGGAAAGGTAATTTCTATACTATTTAAATTATTATTTTCTGCTTTTTCTATATAGGAGTATTTTCCTGATTATTCATTTTAATGATTCAGAATGTGTGCTTCCTATTTTGAGTAACATTTATGGCTACATTTTTAAAAATCTTAAACCTACTTGAACATAAATGTCTCTCTTTGTAACTGGAAGACTGAAATGTTATCTACTGGCTCCCCTTATTTAAGGTGGGAAAATTAGCAAATTTATTTCCCCTAACTCTTTTTCTCTCTGCTGTCCGTTAATATCTCAGAACTTTATACCTGGATAGAAAGGCTGTTCTTCGAAGAATTATGAATAGCATATCCATGGCTTTATAATAATCTTTCACATAATTATTTAGACTTAATTCTATATAATAATGGTTAGGAGATCAACATGGCTCTTTTTGCATCATTATTCCTTTTATACAGTCTACCTATCTTCAATTTCTTGTTGAAATGCTAAACAATGAGAGGTATTTTCATAAAGGGTAGGTGGGTGCTATACATCTGTAATGCTGACACACATGTCATTTTAGGCTCCCAAGAATGAAGGCAGTATTTTGTCATTACATGAAAACATGAAATAAATGTAGAAATAAATTTACCACCATATTTCATAGTAGTTGAATTTTTAGTAGCCAAAAAACTAGAGTGGTTAAGTGGTTAGCTGAGTGGTTCAGATCTGACACAGCTTATTATGGTTTGAGTGCTGGCCATGATGGGTTAAAAATATGCCAGGTACATGCCCCAAATCCTCACAGGGTAGAGAAATGAAGGAGAGGAGACTGTGGCATGACCACACCCCACTGGGGGGATGGTTGCTCCCTCTTCCTCTTTCTGCCTTTGTGTCTCTCTTGAGAGAGAGTGCACATGCCCTCTGGCAATTTAAAACAAAGCAAAACAGAAACCTGAAAACAACCCAATTGTCTATCAACAGGTGGGTGAGTAAGTAAATTATGGTATATCTATACAACAGAATACAACTCTAGCAATAAAAAGGAACAAATTACTGACATAAGCAGCAACATGGATAAACCTCGCAATAATTATTCTGAATGAAAGAAATAAAAAAATTATGTGATTCTATTACATAATATTTTAGAGAAAACAAATTAATCTATAGTGGTTGCTTGAGAATTGTGGAGGAAAAGGAGAGAGGTAAAGAGGAAAGGACCGTAGGGGAAACTTTTGTGAATGACAGGTATGTTTATTATCTTACTTAAAGTGATGGTATCACACATGTATAAATGTGTATTATACATGTACAAATGGTATCGCATATGTATAACTGTGTCAAAACTCAACAAAATATACACATTACATTATGTGCAGTTTAACTGGTGTCAATTATACCTCAATAAAAGCTGGGCAATAAAGAAAAAATTTAACGGTATTGTTTCTTAACAATTTCTTATAAAGTTCCCAGTGTAATCAGATTTAATCTAGTAAAAGCATTTCTGGATTTCTAAAACTTAAGAGGAAACAAAAAGCGCATTGGCTTTTCTTTTTTTAAAATTATTTAGGACAGAAAATGTGCACATGCATTAGACAGTGAGAGACAGAGCGAGAGACAGAAGCATCCTCTAGAAGGCTCGGTCACCCTATGATCCACTTCCTCCATCCTACCAGGATCCTGGGCATATATACGCATGCCTGGTCAACTGGGCCAAGGACTCAAACCACAGCCAGCCTGTGGCTTCCAACTCTACAGTCCAGTATACTACCAACTACACTACATCGGTTGGACCTGAATTAGTTTCTAAACATTACTTTTTGAAACATTTTGTAGGGACCAACAGATGGCATAATGACTGTCGCTGGAGTCCCACGTAGCTGACTGTGGTTCGAGTCCCACAGCCTAAAATTCACACAGGGTGCATGTGTGTGCGTGCCCAAAATCTCAAAAGGAGAAGGGATTGCAGCATAGCCATCCCCTAGTGGGTGAGTTCTGGGTTTTTGTCTTTCTGTTATTCTCTGTCTCTCCGGCAAGTGCACACACCCTATAGCAAAAATCTCTAAAAAAAATTTGTAAAATTTCCAGAAGGTACATGCACACACCAGAGAGACATACATAGAGACAGAGGGACAAAGCCCCTTGTCTTGCCACATACCCTCTCCTCCACTTGTCCAACCTGCTGGGATTTGGGGCACACACATTCATCCTACGTGTTTCTCAAGCTGCTAGAGCTGGAATTCAAACTCTGGTCAGCCATATACGATTTGGCTCTCTTACCCACTAGGGTATGGGGCTAGCCCAGCCTCTTAATAAACAATTTCAAAGAGAAAGTGAAACATAAAACCTAGGAAATGGATGGGTCAGAGGTGGTACAGAGGTTAAAGTGGCTGGATCCCATGTGGCCAACTGCACAGTTCGAATCCTGGACCTGGTGTGTTATTTCGAACAGCCATGCCTGTGTGTGTGTGTGTGTTCAAAATTCCAAGAGGAGAATGGGGAAGGAATTGTAGCATGGCCATCCCCGTGGAGGGTGATTTCCCACTCTCTCTCTAGTGAGCACACACACCCTGTAGCAAAAGCAAAACAAAAAATGCAAGTTTAAAAAGTAATCATAGGGAACCAGCAGTTAGCGTAATGGCTATGTCGCTGGACTCCCACGTAGTCGACCGCGGTTCGCGTCTCGGACCCGGTGGCTTACAACTCACGCCGGGCGCGTGTGCGTGCGTGCCCAAGATCCCGAGAGGAGAATGGAGGAGAAGGGATTGCGGCGTGACCATCCCCCCTGGGGGGTGATTTCTCGCTTTCTGTCTCTATGTCTCTCTCTCTCTGTCTGGCGAGCGCACGCGCCCTATAGCGAAAAACCTCTCCAAAAAAAAAAAAGTAATCATAAAGGAAAATAGAGAAACTTAGCTAGTACTTGCTTCCCAAAACAAAAACCTAATTACCATGGTAGAGAGAAAAATCTAAAAGTTGTCAAAATAAAAGGAAGATGACGAGGCCAATTTTACCCTAGTATCTAGCCATACCTGTTAATAAATGTGATGGGAAAAATGAAACTAAAAGGGTTATTTTAAACTACAATCTTACCCCCAGCATAGTTATTTAATACAAATAGGCTTCATTCTGGGCCCTCTTTGACTAAACAAACAATTTTAGAAAATTAAAAGTAAATAAATCATCTTGGGACACCAGATGGCATAATGGTTACACCGCTGGACTCCCACGTAGTCAACTGAGGTTTAAGTCCCAGACCCGGCGGTTTACATCTCACACCGGGCACGTGTACAGGCTTGACCAAGATCCCAAAGAGAAAACGGAGGAGAAGGGACTGTAGTGTAGTTAACCCTCCCCGGGAGTGATTTCTCACTTCCTGTTTCTCTGTCTCTGTCTCTCTGGTGAGCACACACACCCTATAACAAAAATCTCTCTTAAAAAAAAGTAAATAAATCATCTCAATGCCAGAAAGGACAGCCTTCTTCAGGTTAATAGATGTTTTTTAATATTAAAATTCAACATCCAGGGTCAGCAGATGGTATAGTGTTTACGTTGCTAGACTCCCACATAGCTGACTGTAGTTCAAGTATTGGACACAGTGGCTTGAAAATCACATGGGCACATGTGTGATGCTGCATGCCCAAGATCCCAGGAGGAGAACAGAAAAGAGACTGTGGTGTGGCCAGCTCCCTGGGGGGTGATTTCTCACTTTCACTGTCTCTGTCTCTGGCAAGCGCACATGGTCTATGATAAAAACCTCTAAAAAAATTCAACATATTGCAATATGTTAGGTTGAACATATCTAGTGTATATTTTAGAGCTAACATTTGTGAAATTTCTGGCATTTTTTTTCTATTTTAATTTTCTACAAGGTGTGTATGCTTACCAGAGAGAGACAGACAGAGAGGAGGAAAGTAAGAAAGCACCCCCATGGGTGCTTCTCCTCTATCGTTCCCTCTTCTGAGAATTTTTTTTTTTTTTTGAGAGGTTTTTGCTAAAGGGCACGTGCGCTCACCAGAAAGACAGAGAGACAGAAAACGAGAAATCACCTCCCCCCCCCGGGGGGGATGGCCATGCCGCAATCCCTTCTCCTCTATTCTCCTCTTGGGATCTTGGGCACGCATACACATGCGCCCGGTGTGAGTTTAAGCCACCGGGTCCAGGACTTGAATCACGGTTGGCTACATGGGAGTTCAGTGACATAGCCATTACACTAACTGCTGGTCCCATCCTCTTTTTGGAATTTTGAGTCCATATGGCCAGCATGTTTTACAAGACACTGAGTTCAGTACTAGAACTGCACAGTTGGCCCTGTAGGATTCAGCCACCTTAACCACATCACCTGCTAGCCCTCTCATTTCGTTTTATTTTTTTGTTGTTGTTTTAATTTGCTAGTGGGCATGTACATGTGCTAGAGAGAGACAGACAGAGTGAAAGAGAGGAAGAGTGACAGCTGGCCACACTGTGATCCCTTCTCCATTTCTCCTTTCAGGATTTTGGGCATGTATGCACATGCACCCAGCATATTTTCCAGCCTCTGAGTCCAGGACATGAGCTGTACAGATGGCCATGTGGGATCCAGCCACTCCAACTACATCACTGACCGGCCCTTATTATTATTTTTTAATGTAGGAATTTTATTGGAGAAGATAGTATAGCTGTTCATTTTTTAAAAGTCAACCATACAGCTACTCTTATGCCCAAAGAGTTTAGGCAAGCAATCCTCTATTGTACTCAGCAAGTCTTGCATGTAAATTTAATGAAAGACTGTTCGAAAACAGAAAAAAATGCAGTGATGAAAGACAACTCAATGTATCTTATACAGCAAGAATAGGAAAACTGGTGTCAAATGCTATTTATAAATATAGAAAAATTCTATTGGGACCAGCAGTTAGTGTAATGTAGCTGGCTATGTAGCTGGACTCTCATGTAGTCGACTGCAGTTCGAGTCCCAAACCTGGTGACTTGAACTCATACTGGGTGCATGTGCGTACGTGCCCAAGATCCCGAGAGGAGAATGGAGGAGAAGGGATTGCAGCGTGGCCATCCCCCCGGGGGATAATTTCTTGCTTTCTGTCTCTCTGTCTCTCTCTGTCTTTCTGGCGAGCGCATGTGCCCTATGGCAAAATATCTCAAAAAATAAAAAAATCTATTGAAAGATTAAAAAGGAATTTAAAATCTTTAAATAGGCTCTAGTAGGAAAAAAAAAAAACCCTTCAAAATAGTAAAAGTATTTTATTCTTATCTTGTTCTTTTTTTTGGCTATAGTGCATATGAACTTGCCTGAAAGAGAGAGAGAGAGAAAGTAAGAAATCAACCCCTAGGGAGAATGGCCATGCCACAGTTCCTTCTCCTCCATTCTCCTCTTGGGATTTTGGGCACATAAACACATGAACCAGTGTGAGTTTTCAAATCACTGGGTCTGGGACTGGAATCATGCAGTCAGTCATGAGGGATTCAGCTGCCTTAATCTCCATGCCACCTGCTGGCCCCAATACCCTATATTTTTTTTTTAGGATTTATTTTCTTTATTCATCCTAGAGCATGTGTATATGCATATGAGAAAGAGAGAGAGAGAGAGAGAGAGAGAGAGAGAGAGAGAGAGACATATGCACAGACATGAACACTCTCCACAGGATTGGTTCTTACTGTGATCCCTTCCTTCCAGTCCTCCACAAGCTCATGTGCCCACTGTGTCAGGTTGACATGACCAGGGATTCGCATGACCAGGGATTCGAACCACAGTTGCCATGTGGGATCTGGCTTCTCTTGAGCTGTGTATTAGTGCTGTGCCATGGAGCTTGCTCTCTATCTTTATAGGTAATTCTATCTATCTTTCTTTTTCTTTTTTAAGTTTATTTCTTCCATAAAAGAGTGAGATAGAGAAACAAAGAAACAGAGAGGAGAGAGAGAGAGAGAGAGATCCCAACAGGATCTTCCCGGTGATCTAACACCAGCCCCACCCAGCCCAGAACTAGGGGTATACATGCATATATGCCCAGTGTGTTTAGGGAGCACAATGGGATGCAAATCCAGGACTTGCATTGTGTTACTACTGCACCACCACGTGGCCACTACAGGTAATGATTTCTCCTAGAAAACAAGGAAAAGATTTATATGGGTTTGATGCTTACTGCCAACGACCTCAAAGTGTTAGTGTTCTTATGTTCCTTACAAACAGTACACAAATAAAAAAATCCAGTATTGAGAAATACATATTTTACCAATTTACCATTTTTATAGAAGAATCCTACTTTCTCCAAAATCAGGCAAAAGGTAGTTTTTTAAGTACTCTTTTTTCCTATTTCATCCCAAGACCTAAAGGATGCCCCCAAATAATTTATATTATGATCTAATAGGGTGTGACATCAGCAAGACGACAGAAGAAGTAGTTTCAGCCCTTATTCCACTATAGAAACACTGATTCTGGCAGCCATCCAACACTTTTAAGAAATCAAAAGGAAAATAAAATATCTCATGACAAACAAAAATGGAAACACAACATAAAACTTACTGGATAAAGCAAAAGCAGTTCTAAGAGGAAAGTTTATAGCAACAAATGCCTACTTTAGGAATAAAGATCTCAAATAACCTAACTTTTCACTATTACCTTGGTGGTAATAGTTTCATAGGTGTATATTTATCTTAATAAAATGTATTCATTAAATATGTACAACTTTTTGTATGCCAGTCACACTTCAATAAAGTGACTTAAAAATTATAACTAATAAAATGATGTAAATAAAATAAATAACTAATTAAATGCTAAGAGTTATATTAAGAATTACGCAGAACATTTGAAATGAAAATGTGTGTGAGCTTCTGAGTGACAATTAGACTGAAAAAAAAAAAGATGTTATTTTGTTGGCTCACCGGTTGTACTTTTGTTCCAAGGAAGTTCCACCATAAGTTCCAAGTAATTTCTAGTTAGAGCATATTCTGGCATTGACTGAGGCATTTTTTTGAGTCTGTGGAGAAAGAACACATAGCGAACATGTTCAAGAACACAGAACAACTCCATAAGCACAAAAATAATCAAGCACAACTTCTTTTCTTGGTTGGATATATCATGCATAGTTGGTTAAACAAGTCTGAAAAAAGATTTAAATATCTAGTTAGAAGTTTATTTGGTTGGGTCAGCAGCAGGTGTACAGCAGTGCTGCAATGCTCTGTGATGCTTTATCTGCACGAGAGGTCCTGGGTTCATGTCCCAGTGACTTCCCAGTACATGCTGGCATGCAAAAGTGCCTGTGATCTGGGCTACAGTGGATGATGAATGGCAGTGTGAAGATCCGTTGAGAATGCCCCCACTCCACACCAACTACAGTGTGTCTCATGGAAGAAATAAACTTATTAAAAAAAATTTCCTTTTGTGGGGAATAGATTTACAAAATTAAATAGATACCAACAAGCTGGGAGGAGAATGATATGAGTCTGTTCTGAAGATAAAGTATTTGCTCCTTTTGAACTCAGGGAGAGTCTCAACACAAATCTATTAATATACTTATCACGGTAAAATTGAAGTGTTTATCCATAGAAACAAAATAATTATATATTTTTTTGTTTATCAGGAATGATGTTTTCTCACAAAAGCAAGTTAACATCAAATATTTAATAAAAAAATTAACTTTCACAGTATATGCAGTGCTTAACAAAGTGTTCAACAAAGTGCTCTGAGCATAACAGATAATCCACATTCATTAACTAATGTTAGAATTAATCCAAAATACCCCTCAACTTCATTTACTAATGATCTTAACTATGAACCTCAGAACATCAAATCTCTAGGTAGTAAGCATTCAAGAAGATTTACTACAATTCACTAATAAAAGAAAATGCAGTATCACTTATATAGTTAAAATTATGTAAAGAAAAAAATGGTGTTCTACTTAACCTTGAGGCTACCCAGAAAATGCAACCAACCCATATATCCTATTCTGTCATCAAGATTTGCCCGCACTTTGTCTTGTACAAAGAGAAACTGATAGTCCATGTCCTCCAGAGTTCATAATCTAAAGAAAGCGGTGACATGTGAAGAACATGATATTAACCATGATATTAAACATTATGTTTTAACAAAATACGGCCCATTCATTTAGTCAATGACAATGACAACTTCAAAAGTTATGATATCTGGGAACCAGCAGTTAGCGTAATGGCTATGTCGCTGGACTCCCACGTAGTCGACCGCGGTTCGCGTCTCGGACCCGGTGGCTTACAACTCACGCTGGGCGCGTGTGCGTGCGTGCCCAAGATCCCGAGAGGAGAATGGAGGAGAAGGGATTGCGGCGTGACCACCCCCACTGGGGGGTGATTTCTCGCTTTCTATCTCTCTGTCTCTCTCTGTCTGTCTGGCGAGCGCACGCGCCCTATAGCGAAAAACCTCTCCAAAAAAAAAAAAAAAAAGTTATGATATTTGACAGTGTATGGGGGGTGGAAGAGTTTTATCACTTATCCTCAGTATTTGAGAAAAAGCTACAGTGATATTAGTTCAGGAGTACTAAGAGAGTTTTAAAAATTAGATCCTGATTAAGGAGTGAAGAGAGGGAAAAGCATTTCACAGATCAAAGGTATGAACTAAAAATTAGCAGAGTCAAGAAAGAGCAGAGTTGGCACCAGGAAGATAAAATGAATAGGACAGTCTGTGAGTTTACCAAGCATAAGGAAAAAAAAAAAAATCAGGGAATATAAAACAAATTCCAATTTGTAATCCAAAGAAGCAGAATCAAGTTTCTATGACCAACAATTAACATTAATAAACAAAATGAAAATACTAATGAATAAAACCCTTCTATAATTTACCTTTTTAATTCTTTGACACAGACTTTATGGGCCTGCTCTGGCATACTGGATGTTCGGACTTTTTTTTCCAGCATGACAATGTCATCATTATCTTCATCCTCATCTTCATCTTCTAAGGTACCTGGGATGTGTGTAATCTTCCTAATAGGACGTATTGCTATAACCTGAAATAGAAAGTACAGAAGTAAAACTGCATGTCAAAATAAACTGGAAATGGAGTACACAGGAAAGTTATGATAAGTGCTAAGTAAACACTTTTTTTTTTTTTTTTAGAGAGATTTTTGCTATAGGACATGTCCATTCACCAGAGACAGAGAGACAGAAAGTGAGAAATCATCCCCTGGAGGGGATGACTATGCTGCAATCCCTTCTCCTCCATTCTCGTCTGGGGATTTTGGGCACACATACAGATATACCCAGTATGAGTTTTATGCCACTGATTCTAGGACCTGAACCACGGTCAACTATATAGGAGTCCAGCATCGTAACCATTATGCCATCTCTGGTCTCTGAATAAATACTTTTATGACTACAGTCTGAAGTTCAGGGTAATTAAGAGGCAGATGCACATAGGAAGACTACAGACTTTAAAATGTAAACCAATAGAAGGCAGATGTGATTTTCCTGTTCCCTACAATAATAGTCATGTGTGAAAAAAATTCAAGGAACTGGCTAGCAGAAATAATTAAAACATCGAGAAATTATCTTTCTTTGAGCTACTGTTGCAGTCATTATCTTCCTGATATTATCACTACTTACCATTTGGCAAGGGAATAAATTCCTTTTTTTCTCTGACATTACAAAATTTCTCTCTAGTACCTTCAACCTTCTTTCACTACTGGCTCTATTCTCTGTTTTCAACACATAGAAAAGTCTTCCTCCTTTAAAAATATTTTATCTTACCTATGGTCCCTTCTTGTTTAGTTAACTAACCACACTATTTGCTTTCTTGTGATGTGCTACTTATTCAACAGTGGCTGTAAGCACTGTGTTCCCTTCCTCACCAATCACTTCAGTAAGTCTTTGGCTTCTGCCTCTATCACACTGAAATTTGTCTTCAACTCCAACAGATGTCTTCTGTGTCAAGTCAAATGGCCTTTATGTTCTCTTTCTCCAAGACCTCTGTTATACATTTTTTTGAATTTTCTTTTCTTTTCTTTTTTTTTTTTTTTTTTTTGCTATAGGGCATGTGCAGTTGACAGAGAGACAGAGAGAGACAGAGACTCAGAAAGTGAGAAATCAACCCCCAGGGGAAACAGCCATACTGCCATCCCTTCTTCTCCATTCTCCTCTCTGGATCTTGGGCATGCATGCCCACACACCCAGCGTGAATTTTAAGCCACAGGGTCCAGGACTCAAACCACAGTTGACTATGAGGAAGTCCAGTGATGTAACCATTACGCCATCTGCTGGTCCCTCTCTGTCATATTTTAAAACTACCCTACGTGCTCTTAAAAATTCTCAACTCATCAATATCGTTAAACAACTCTAATAATTACTGGAGCAAAATGATATACCAGTATTTAATTTAAAGGCCTCCGATATTACTTTTTAAATCTGTCACATTACTTAACACATGCAAATAAAAAACTTTAAAACACAAAATTAAAATGTAATTTTATAGAAACAAACATTAAGTTATGCTTTTATTCTTAGGTAAGTCTTAGCAGACAAAATTAATAAAATATTTTAAAGTATAAAAAATTAAAAATGAGAAAATTTTAAATGAGACTAAAAAGAGCACATCAGGGGACCAGTAGTTAGTGTAATGGCTATGTCGCTGGACTCCCACATAGTCGACCACAGTTCGCATCCCAGACCCGGTGGCTTAAAACTCACGCCTGGCGCATGTGCGTGCGTGCCCAAGATTTTAGGAGGAGAATGGAGGAGAATGGATGCTGGGTACATCTGCATGTGTGCCCCAAATCCCCAGACAAGAATGGAGGAGAAGGGATTGCAGCGTGGCCATCCCCCCGGGGGGGGTGATTTCTCGCTTTCTGTCTCTCTGTCTGTCTCTGTCTGTCTGGCGAGTGCACGCGCCCTATAGCAAAACAAACAAACAAACAAACAAACAAAAAACCCACTTCTCCAAAAAAAAAAAAAGAGCACATCAGTAATTTCACTGTTTGAGACAAAAACAGTTTTTTATGGATTATTTTTCCCTCATTGCTAAAATAGCACTTTTCAACCCTCAGTCAGGGGGATCACAGATAGTTTAGACTAACTCCAAATATTATCCTCTTATTCCTGTATTTTCCAAATGGCCATCTTTCGATCGCTCATTTTCTGGAGTACTTTTGAAGGACTTCACTTTTAAGTGATGGTCATCTTTTCTGATACTAAGTAGTAGCTTTCTGTGCCTCCCAACAGGGTATAAATGAGTATGTCTTTCTGCACAAAATGAAAAACCTGAGTCACTAATCTGATCTGAAGACAGAAAAAAGTCACGATTCTACCGTTTGTTTTCTAAAGGTGTCTGGAATCTACACATGGGGATGGTGATCACTACTCCCATTTCTCTGCTCACTCTCCAAGGCCCTCTCACCTGTCCCTTCTAGGGTCCTGTCAAGGAGGAGTTCTTCACTTACACTCTTCATTCTATACAATGTATTCTTCTTAATTTTTTTAAAACAGAGATTCTTACTATAGAGAGCGTGTGTTTGCCAGAGAGACAAAGATTCAAAGAGACAGAAAGCGAGAGATCATCCCCCAGGGGAGATGGCCACACTGCAATCCCTTCTCCTCCATTCTCCTCCTGGTATTCTGGGTATGCACGCACATGTACCCGGTATGAGATTAGGTCACCGGGTCTGGGGCTCAAACCACAGTCGATTATGTGGGAGTCCAACAACGTAACCATGACGTCCTCTGCAGGTCCCAACAATGTATTCTTTTTGCTGAAGGAAAACTTATGGGCTGATAATGCATCAAATCTCTAAAATTATTCTTAACTTTTCACTTAAGCCACAGTTCGGGATCTCTGCAGAGCCTAAAACAAAGAACTGCCATTTTTTTTTTTTTTTTTTGAGAGGTTTTCGCTATAGGGCGCGTGCGCTCACCAGAAAGACAGAGAGAGACAGAAAGCGAGAAATCACCCCCCAGGGGGAATGGACACGCCGCAATCCCTTCTCCTCCATTCTCTTCTTGGGATCTTGGGCACGCACGCACATGCGCCCGGTGTGAGTTTAAGCCGCCGGGTCCGGGATGCGAACCGCGGTCGACTATGTGGGAGTGCAGCGACATAGCCATTATGTTAACTGCTGGTCCCAAGAACTGCCATTTTCATATCTCGTGCACATCAATTAAGAGGATATTACAGGGACCAGCAGGTGGCGTGGTGGTTAAGGCGCTAGGATACTCCCACATGGTTGACCATGGTTCTAATCCTGGACCTGGTGGCTTGCTTCTCACTTTCCCTCTCTCTCTTTCTTTCTCTCTGTACCTCTTTCTTGTTAAATTAAAATAAATGAATGAATAAAATTAAATAAATAATTCTTTTTAAAAAAAGAGGATATTACAAAAAGCTCATGAGAAAATGGAGTTAAAGTACAAGTTCATTTTGGTACAAAAAGTTTTGAAATCCATGCAGGTTTTTCAGGATGCTTATTTTCCACAAACTATTTGAAGACCTCCCCTTCCCCCGATATACCTTTCTGATCTTAACTGCCTACACATAAAAGTAGTAAAATCAACAGCTCAGCATGGATTTCAGGCTGGCCAGGTAGCCTAGTAATAACGGAGCCTGATCCCACATGGTCAACCATGGTTCAAATCCTGACATCGGAGGCTTGAAAAACAAACTGGGCACATGTGTATGTGTGCCCAAGGTCATCGTGTAATGGAGAAGGGATTGCAGTGTGACCACACCCACCCAACTGGGCATTGCTTTCTCCCTATCCCACTCCATTTCTGTCTCTCTCTGGAGAGTACATGGGCTCTTCGGCAATTAAAAAAAGAACATACAAAATCAAAGAAAAAAGGTAGACTTCAAACAGATGGCATATATATAAATGTAATGTTTGATAAGGGAGAAGAGAAGGGTTATTTAATAAGTCATATTGAATCAAATAAAAATTTGATTGGGGAAAAAATACAACTGCTGTCTTCACCTCATGAACAGAGTAAAATAAGTAATACATGTGCTACAGAGTAAAGTACTTTTTAATCGATCAATTACATGAAAACTAAAAGGAAAGTGATATTTATCAAGTCACTAGAGAAAAGGTGACTCTAAGCTTAAAAGACAAGATTGAGAGTGTGACTAAATGAAAATGGAAACTTTTATGTTAAAAACAGAAAAGTCAGTCAAGTCACGGCACAGCCTATAATGTCAAGTCACGGCACAGCCTATAATCCTTCCGGGAAACAAATTTCATAGTATGTTCTTAATAATACATGCAATTAAATACGTCATTCTCAAAGACCCTCATCATAGTTATTTGCTAATTTTTAAAATATGGAATACACTGGAAACACCACGCAATGTTTGATGAGAAGGGAAATGGCTTAGTAAACTATCCCTTTGGATAAGTCCCAAAATAATACGAAACAAAAAGAAGTATTTACATGCTAACACTACTATCACCAACAACAATAAAAAAAAAATTTAGGCATGCAAAGGACTAGAGGAAAATACACCAAAATTTTACTATTAAGTTGAGTGGTAAGAGACAATGAACTGTTCCCTTTTTTTTTTTTCCCCTTTCTTTATTGACAATTTCTTTTCTTTTTTTTAAAGGATACCTAATCTCATACAATATAAAATCTAAAAAAATTAAAAGAAATATTTACCCTCTTATCATCATCTTGCTTGGGTTTTCGGGTTTTCTGAAGCAATTTCAGCCCTTCAATTTGTCTGACAAGCAGTGGTATAGTCATCTTGAACCGCTCCTCCAGGCTCACAGCATCTAAAATCTAAAGAAATGGAATCAATAGAATCTCTCTCAAAAACACATACTCCAAAAATAGGCAATCAGAGCCACACCTTAAATTATTAAGTTTTAAAATAAACAAAACAGTTCCAATCGGTATTCATGGCTACACCAAGGCTAACAATCAAATTAACAATATTAATCAACAAGGTTGTTTGAAATGGGTATAAAGGATTCTAAAAAGGGATATGAACAAGGGGCTCTTAGCTTTTTATTTAAAAATAAAGCTGTGTGTTCCAAGCTCAAGAACCAAATGCAAAGGTGATGTCAAGTCTTTCCAGAAATTATACTCTTAAAGCTCAGAATATATCTATGTATTAGGTCTAAACACATTCTTGGCTCTAAATGTTATACTGCTACATACACAAGAGAAAAGAAGCACTCTTCACCAACCTGCACAAATGGTTTGCTGGAGTAACTACTATTCTCCATGCCCTCAGTAAAACATACCTGCAAAAGCCCATAGCCAGGTGACAGGTGACTCTCTAGCATACCTGTGCTCTTCTGCTCCCACCAACAGAACTGACTTCTGTGTCTATACCCAACCCATTTGTATTACCTGTACTTGCTATTATAATTATAGGATTTAAGTATTAAATAATTAACAAAAATAAGAATGAGTTGTTTACATTTTTGTTGTTATCTTTTTTTTTTTTTTTTTTTTAACATTTTGCCATAGGATGCATGCATTCACAGAGACAAAGAGACGGGGAAAGTGAGAAATCAACCCCTAGGGGAGATGGTCACGCTGCAATCCCCTCTCTTCCATTCTCCTCTCAGGATTTTGGATATGCACGCACACGCGCCTGGTATGTTTCTCAAGCCATCAGGTTCAGGCCTTGAACCACAATTACCCATGTGGGATCTAGCAACTTCACCACCACAGCACCTACTGGCCCAGAATGGGTAGTTTTCAATGAAAACTAAAAATGGTTTAGGAAGATTCAACAAGAGACTGCTTGGGACCAGCGGTTAGTGTAATGGCTATGTCACTGAACTCCCATGCAGTCGACCGTGGTTTGAGTCCCAGACCCGGTGGCTTAAACTCACGCCAGGCGCGTGTGCGTGCATGCCCAAGATCCCAGGAGGAGAATGGAGGAGAAGGGATTACAGCATGGCTATCCCCCCGGGGGGTGATTTCTCGCTTTCTGTCTCTCTGTCTCTCTCTGTCTGCCTGGTGAGCGCACGCGCCCTATAACAAAAACCTCTCCAAAAAAAAAAAAAAAAAAGAAACGAGACTGCTTAAAAATACTATAAAAATAAATGTGCAAGGAAAAAGCATAGTTTTATAGTTTGTCAATTAAGTTATGTAAACCTAGGATTCTATACTAGGATTATTTTTCAAATGTCTTTAAAACACATTTCATTTTTGACCAGCAACAGTGGGGCAGAGGTAATGCAACACTCTATGATACTAATGTCACATAGTAAGGTCTTAGGTTTGAGATCTGAGGTCTCCCTGTACATGCTAGGTGGGTGCATTTGCCCTTAATCCTGGTTGATCGAGGCTGGGGATAGGTAATGGCATAAAGTCCCTGTTAGGGGTGCCTGTCTTTTTCTCTCTGTATCTATCTTATTATACAAATACATAGAAATTTTGGGGAAAAAACACATAAAACTCCACTCATTTCATTTTTAAAAAAATCCAGTTGTATGGTTGTAAAGGCAGCTGGATCCCACGTGGCCAACTGCATGGTTGAAGTCCTAGACCTGGACGATTGAAAAAACATGCCAGGCACGTGTGTGTGTGTGTGCAAGCCCAAAATTCCAAGAGGAGAATGGAGGAGAAGGGATTGTGATGTGGTCACCCCCATGGGGGAGTGATTTCTCACTTTCCCTCTCTCCTCCTTTTTGTCTCTCTCTAGCAAGTGCATGCACCATTTAAAAAAAAAAAAAGAAATTGAAAATAATAGATAATGCATACTAGGTATGAATGATATAAGAAGCATCCTTCAGAATTCTAATAAATCAGGCTATACACAAGGGAAAGATCATGGTTCCATATATTGGAAAAAAGGTAAGATGAAAATTAGATTAAGTATTCAGTCGTTGGGAAAGTCTTAAGTATTTTTCTATGCAAAAATGTGTCATGACTTTTCAGACGACCCAATATTTCAGTTAGGATTAAATATTTACTTTTTGTATAATTTTCTGGTTTAACTAACTTTTCTTCCAGAAACTGACCAACTCCTAGTACTGAATGTACAAGAGCTGCTTGTGTAAACAAAAATAATAAACAGTCACTTTTGAAAGTCGGTTCTTAAAAGTATTTTAACTACTGGAGTAGTCAGTGATTCTTTCTTTCCTTTTTTAAAGCTTGTTTATTTATTTCTTCCATAAGCAAGTGAAAGAGAGAGAGAGACAAGCACCCTCAACAAGGTCTGCATGCCATGATCTTCCCCTAGCTTCAGTTAGCCTGGATCGAGGGCATATGAGCGCTAGGCATGTCGAGGGAGTTGTTGGCGTGAACTCAGAACCTCCTTGCATGAGCTGGAGCTTCTCTTTGTTGCTTGTTCGGATAATTGATGTCAGAATGTCTGGTAAGGCTTCCCTCGGAAGACTATCTAAAAGACGTCTTAATTTAGCAACTGCAGGGACAGACATATCCAACATTTCAACCAAAGAGGGACCAGCAGTTAGTGTAATGGTATGTCTCTGGACTCCCATGTAGTCGACTGCGGTTCACGTCCCAGACTCGGTGGCTTAAAACTCACGCCGGGGGAACCAGCAGTTAGCGTAATGGCTATGTCGCTGGACTCCCACGTAGTCGACCGCGGTTCGCGTCTTGGACCCGGTGGCTTACAACTCACGCCGGGCGCGTGTGCGTGCGTGCCCAAGATCCCGAGAGGAGAATGGAGGAGAAGGGATTGCAGCATGACCATCCCCCCTGGGGGGTGATTTCTCGCTTTCTGTCTCTATGTCTCTCTCTGTCTGTCTGGCGAGCGCACGCGCCCTATAGCGAAAAACCTCTCCAAAAAAAAAAAAAAAAAAAAAAACTCACGCCGGGCGCGTGTGTGTGCGTGCCCAGGATCCCAAGAGGAGAATGGAGGAGAAGGGATTGCAGCGTGGCCATCCCTCCTAGGGGGTGATTTCTCGCTTTCTATCTCTCTGTCTCTCTGTTTGTCTGTTGAGCGCACGCATGCTATAGCAAAAACTTCTCAAAAAAAAAAAAAAAGAATAATAAAAAAAAAAATTCAATCAGAATGAAAAGCCAAAATAGCTCAAAAGTGGTTTGTAAAAGATACTGTAAATCTGTGCTATGATTATTATTTTGGAAAAAGTTTAAATTTATAGACAATTTACAAGAGTAATAAATTCCTTTATATCTTTCTCCTAGAGTCACTGATTCTTAATTTTGCCACTTAACTTTCTTCCTCTTTATAAACACACACACACATAATTATTGCTAAGTATTTGAGAGTAAATTGCAGACTTTATGATCCTTGTTCTTTTTTTTTTTTTCTTTTAATTTTGCCAGAGGGAACATGTGCTTGCTGGAGAGAGAGACAGAGAAATAGGGAAAATGAGAAAGCAATCCCCATGGGGAATGGTTTCTTCTCTTACATTTTTCCCTCCTAAGGATTGTGGGCACATATGCATGCACACACCCACTGTGGTTCTCAAGCTGAAGAACCTGGTATGCAAATCACATGGTCAACTATGTGGGATCCAGCCACCTTAACCACCAAGCAACAAGCAACAGGCTGGCCTGACTCTTATTCTTAAGAATGAGGACATTCTCTTACAAGGTCAGAATATAAGACTCTGGAAATTTAATATAATTGATGTTTCTTTGTTTTTTTTTTTTTTGGAGAGGTTTTTGCTATAGGGCACGTGTGTTTTCCAGAAAGACAGAGACAGAAGACAAAGCGAGAAATCATCTGCTAGGGGGGATGGCCACACTCTAATCCCTTCTCTTCCATTCTCCTCTCAGGATCATGGGCACACACGCACACATGCCTGACGTGATTTTAAACCACCAGGTTCAAGACTCAAACCGTGGTTGACTACATGGGTGTCCAGCGACATAGCCATTACTCCAACTGCTGGTCCCCATAATTGATGTTTTTAAAAAATTATTTTAACTGTTATTTATTTAATTTATTTACTTCATTTTATTTTAATTTGACCAGAGAGGGACAGAGTGAGAGAGAAAGCAAGAAAATGAGAAAGCAAGCCGCCAGGTCTGGGACTGAAACCATAGTCGGCCATGTGGGACTCCAGCGCCCTTAACCACCAAGCCACCTGCCGGCCCCATAATTGATATTTCTATGATAGGCAATCAGGAGTTAAAATACTTATTTGTAGGATAATGGTTTGATTACTTCATTATTATCAGGGGAAAAAAAATTCCAGGATATATCCTGGAAGACAGACTAAGTCCCAAAGCAAGTTTTCAGTAACTGTGATAGTCATTATCGGGTCTATTGACAAGGATTCCTCTTTTCTTATAGGCATAAAGTAGGGTTGTTTGTTCTCACCTCCTTTGAATTTAGATGTGGCTTTGATTCTAAGTTGATCTATGAAATATGAAGGGATGTGACAGTTCCTTCTGAACAGAAGTATTAAAAGCCATTGAGATATTTGCCACATTTCCTTTACTTACTCCAGTTATAAAGGAAGCATGTCTTGAGATGAATCTCTAAATCTACCTGGGTTCCAAGTGACTTTAATAGGCAGATCACCACACCATGAAGCATGAGCAAGAAAAACATCTTTGTGTGTTATGTAACTAACATTCCGGAGTAATTAACAGCAGAACTTAGCACATATTGACTATTCACAAATGATGTACCAGATCCTCACTTAGTCAACTCTAAAAAGACTTACATGACAGTAATAAGCCACTCTAAAAACACTGTAATTTAGGAACCCACACATTACCTGTCTACAATCAAAAGAATGAAAGTTTAATTACGATAAAGGTGCCTAGTCAGAGAAGTAAATAAAATTTGAAGATCCTTGCTCTTAGGAATTTATCTGAAGAAAAAAATTAGTTAAAACTCATTCTCCTAACCCTCACTGGGTATGAACTATTTGCAAGACACAGTGTCCTACTCAGTATAGGATGGCTAAAGCAGAGATGAATTCAGATTTGGTAGGAAAACAGATCTATACTTTTCTAAATAATACAATAACATTATATCGAAAAAATATGTACAAAGAATTGTGATGGCACAGAAAAAGAGCACTAATAGCCTACAGGAGTTAGGAAAGCAGAGTCAAATTTGAAAATTCAGAGAAGTAACAGCACTCCTACAGGGAAGAGTAGACAAAATCATAGACACGAAATAACAAGAGGTGAACCTCTTACTTTTTTTTTACAGTATGGAAACTGAAAAAGCTAGAATAACAGGTATGAATAGAATAAATAAAGTTGGAGCAACATAGACGGGGCCTAAAATGGGTTGCAACACGCTTCCATGTAATATGAAGAAATTTGGACTCTATCCTGTGGCCATTAAAGTCTTTTACTAAAGAGAAAGACATGTTTCAAGCTTTTTTTTTTTTTTTTTTTTTTAAGAAAGTGAACAAGGGGCCAGCAAGTGGTTATGACAGTTAAGGCACCAGACTCCCTCCTGGCAGACCACAGTTCAAGTTCTGGACCTGGCAGCTAGTTTTCTCACTTTCCCTCATTTTCCCTCTTGGTCTCTTTCCAGTCAAATTAAATAATAATAATAATAATAATAAATAAATAATTCTATAGAGAAATTTTTAAGAATGTGAACAAGATGGGTTGTAGATAGAAAAAAACTATAATAGATCAGTTAAGAGGCTATTGAAGAAATCTCTTGGTGAGGGCTGCAGAAGCAGATGTAGAAGGGAAAGAAAGAGAAACATGAATTGGAAACAGTCTTCTTGTCTAAAAAGAAAGGGCAAAAATTTGCCAGCCGCAACTTAAAGAAATTTATGAAAGTATTTAATAAAAGGTACTTAGTAAGAAAACTCCATCAATATGGAGATACAACATAAAACTGAATCTGGACCAAGGCCTACCATGTAGTTTTAGCCTGCAGTCACATATAAGCTAGTGTGACTGGGCCTAAAAATCCCTTAATATTACAAAATATTTACACGTTTAAAAAGTTTCTGTAATTTCATGTGACGAGAAGTAAAAGTAAAGCTAAAGAGGCAAAGAAGCTGTGTCCAGAAGAAGTACAAAGACCCAGGAAGCAGTACCTGGAAAAAGGGAAAGAAATTTTATTTCCCTCACTGCCTTATTCCTAAATCGTATATACTCTTGCCAGTACTCAAACTAGACTTTCTATTTTTTTTTGGAGAGGTTTTTGCTATAGGGCGCAGGCGCTCACCAGAGAGACAGAGAGAAACAGAAAGTGAGAAATCACCCCCCGGGGGGATGGCCATGCGGCAATCCCTTCTCTTCCATTCTCCTCTCAGGATCTTGGGCACACATGAACACGCGCCTGGCGTGAGTTTAAGCCACCGGGTCCGGGACTCGAACTGTGGTCGACTACATGGGAGTCCAGTAACATAGCCATTACACTAACTGCTGGTCCCATAGACTTTCTTTTTTCAGAATAAGTTCGTTCTTGGGAACCAGCAGTTAGCGTAATGGCTATGTCGCTGGACTCCCACGTAGTTGACCGTGGTTCGCGTCCCGGATCCGGTGGCTTAAAAAACTCATGCTGGGCGCGTGTGCATGTGTGCCCAAGATCCCGAGAGGAGAATAGAGAAGGGATTGCGGCATGACCATCCCCCCGGGGGGTGATTTCTCACTTTCTGTCTCTATGGCTCTCTCTGTCTGGCAAGCGCACGCGCCCTATAGCGAAAATCTCTCCAAAAAAAAGAGTAAGTTCATTCTTTCAGCTATCACAGAAATTACAATCCTAAATTTTCTTTTTCTATTATTTGCTATGCTAGAAGGTATGTGACTTCAAATGCCACAGCAAATATTATAGGCTGTGATCACTTGCCCTATACACTTTGCAATGATGAATAATGTTTGTAATCTAGACCTTAAGACACTGCCTGATTCTCATAGATCCAGTTATAGTCATTGAATTATAGCAATAGAAATGTGGAAGACTATATTTTATAACATAACTTTATGTTTCATTAAGGTTCAAAATAAAACGAGATGAGAAGAGGAGCTTTCTGTCCCATCTAGAATTAATAAAAAAATCTCAAACCTGGAATTAAGGAGTCAAATATTTTAATGCATGCGTAAAGTATGCTCCCCTCAGCATTCTAGTTATTAAGGTTGTAACCAAACTTGAAATTAATCCATTATGGGCTTAATCTCCTATAGTTATTGCCAGGTACAGTATGGTCTTGACTTCTGAAGCCATCCATATATCCTATATAATTTGGTGCCTACGTATTTTAATGACAAATAACTTCTGTGAAGTATTTTAATTATTTTTTTAATTGCCAGAGGACATCTGTGTTCACCAGAAAGAGAGAGAGAGAGAGGGAGAGAGAAAGTACTCCTCAATGGGGGGATGTGGTCACCCCACAATTCCTTCTCCTCCAGTCTCCAAACCACCAGGATTTTAGGCACACATGCATGCACATGTGCCCACAGTGTTTTCCAAGTGCCAGGACTAGGATTTGAACTGTAGTTGTCTATGTGAGATCCAGTCTCTTTAACCATCAGACTACAGGGCTGGCCTGTATTTTAATATTTTAAATATTTAAATTTAATAAGGATCTGGTTTGGAGACACTGAATGTCACAAGAAAAGCTCTAGAAACACTCTTAAGAAAAATGTTAACAAAGGGCAGGCCAATATATTCTAAAATGATTTACATGCAACTCCAGACAACAGCAAATTGGAATTAATACATTATCAAACACTGAAATGTTTGTTTCCCTAAAACTTCACAACCCAACAGATTCATGCCAAAGGAGTCAAAGAGAAAAAAAGAGTCATAAGGAAAAAATTAAAGCGACTCACTTGTACTGCGTATTTGTAAAATTGTTCTGATAGCTCTCCTAGCTCCTCCCTAGTTTTACAGGTGTTGGGAAATTCCTCAAGCCGGTCCAACTGTTCCACCTCGGCAACTGGATATGGCTTCTCTTTTAAGACCTGTATGATCTGGAAACGGCATAAGCCTGTGATCAGCAAAGTATAGTGGGGCTTCGGCCAGTTACTGCCCACAACCTGAACCACCAGCGCAGCCGTCCCAATCCTGAAAAACACAAAACATCAGTCTTATAAACATTGAATAATGTGGAACAGAAACTCACTTCAAAAACAGCTGGTTGCCGTGTATGCCGACGTGTGTCTGCATTCTCAGTGATTTAGGGATGGTGAGGCAAGAAGATTGCAATATGGTGAGACCCTGTCTTTAAAAAAATAAAGACTTTTCTGAGAAATTTACTAAAAAATAAAGTGCATCTAAAATGTAAATCAGTGATTTCTTTATATAATTTAGCATCTAGTACATGGTCTAAGTTACTACTATCAGCTGTAAGGCAAAGCAGGCCCTTTCACTAGAACTAGCACCTCTTTTAAAAATTAGGTAGGAGTTCCTAAACATTTAGATTATTTAATCATAAGAATGTGAGGATAAAAGTAGCTGACAATTATATAGGTTAAATTAATTTTGCCAAGGCAATCTGCCATAGAATAAATATTAGATTTTTAAGTAAAGTGCTAATAAATATTAGCACTTCAAATAAATATTACCATTTTAAATAGACGAAACCTATCTAAGAAATCCCTGTCCCAGAATCAGTTTTGATACTAACATCAAGCCAGGTTTTCTTTTTTTTTTTTTTTTTACATAATCTATAAAAGTTTTCCATATCTATCTTATCATAAATTGCTATCACATTCGGGGAACTAATATTTACACTTTGAATACTGAATTTCTACATGTTGCAGACTCCACATTGTCATGGACTAAGGAGAATACCTACATCTTGAGAAGTTATGTATAAACCTACTTCTAAGTGGTAATTACCTCACCTAATCACAATTTAAAAAGTTTTATTTAAGGGGCTGGCAAGTGGCATGGTGGTTAAAGGCGCTGGACTCCCACATGGCCGACCACGGTTCAAGTCTTGGACCTGGTGGCTTGCTTTCTCACTTCCTCTCTCTCTGTCTCTCTCTGATCAAACTGGAAAATAATAATGATAATAATACTAAATAAAGTTAAATAAAATAATTCCTTAAAAAAAAGTTTTATTTAAGTCTTAGCTCTTTATCAAAACACACAACCAAGTCACATGTAAACTTAATCCACAGAAAGGAAACGTCACCTAAACTAAGGCAAAGGTGTATAAAATACCAAGAGCAACATTCAGATATTGCTTCCAGACCACAAATTGAAACAGCATTTTCTTCCCTTAGCCACAGGAAAAGTGGTCATTTCAAAAAAGAAACCACATGTGACCAGGGCTCTCAACTCCCTGGGAGAATGGTAATGCTAGACTACACATTCTGATTTTGAGCATACTGAGTCACAAACAAACACAGTAAGTGACTATTTCAGTGACTTTGCTTATATCTATATACAATGAATTCTTGACTACTTCCTCATGACATATTCATTTCATGGTTACAAGCCAGAAAATTAAGGCTATAATTTCGTGAGAAAAAAATTTACATATTTTAAAAACATGAGATGATTTGGCCATTATCGATTATTTTCATTTGTGTTGTGGCTACTTTTCTTTACTTACTAATCAATAGTAGGTTATGTTTTCATTTCTTGAAACCAACTCAGATTGCCTAAGAAAAGTAGCAATACCTAAACCGATGAGAGACCAATTTAAAGCACGTAGAAATCCATGACAGATGATAGTCACCCATGTTTGCACAATGCTGAAGAATTCACATTTATTTGTATATAGAAAGTCCACAGATAAGAAACCGGATCCTTGCCTAAGGGGTTTACAAAGTAGAAACCAAGAAGAAACCGGACAGAGAGATGAGACAAATCCAAACCTCCAGATTAGGAGATAAATTTAATTATTTGGGTTACATCATTTATAGACGGTAAGTAATACTAAAAATGAGCTTTCATACAACGCGAATAAAATACTTTTGCTAACTATAAAAGGAAAACACTTCAAACTCCTAATGAGACAAACATATGAAGGTTCTAAATGTGTTAACTGGTTTGTACTTGAAATCACTTACAGTTGACCATAATGTATCCCCTTTAAAAAAATAAATAAATAAAAACAGGGACCACCAAATGGCATAATGGTTATGTTGCTGGACTCCCACATGACCGACTGGGGTTTGAGTCCCAGACTCAGTGGCTTGAACCTCACACCAGGTGTGTGTGTGTGTGCCCAAATTCACAAAAGGAGAATGGCGGAGAAGGGACTGCAGCACAGCCATCTCCTCCCCGCCAGGAGTTTTCTCACGTTCTGTCTCTATGGCATGGGCATTCACCCTATAGCAAAAATCTCTCATAAAAACAAAACAAAACCAAAAAACACCCATGATCTGTGGAATTACAGATAACTAGAAACAAAATAATTGGTAAAAGACATTTTAGGTGAAAAGCATGAGGAGAAAGGACCATGTTTAATACTATTTTAGACAAGCTCTACAGTATATTGGGCTCTAAGTTTTACATACAATAGTTAAGTAAACAATCGACTAATCTAATACTTTCCTGCTATGATACACAAACGATTTTAAATCATCTTTCTAAATATTCTGACTTAGATAACGAGAGTTCCAAAAGTAGGGCCAGACCATGGCCTGGTGGTTAAGGGAGCTGAATCCCATATGGCTGACCGCACAGTTTGAGTTCTGGATCCTGTGGCTTGAAACACACACTGCGTGCGGGTGCCTGCATACCCCAAATCCTGACAGGAGGGAGAAATGGAGAAGGGACTGCGAAGTGACCAAGCCCCACAGTGGGTGCTTTCTCCCTTTGCTTCTCTCTCTCTCTCTGGTGAGCACATGTACCCTCTAGCAAATTTAAAAAAAGTTCTACAAATATTTGAGAATGATCAATTGTAGTGACGGGTCAACCTAAAAAATAGCACAACTAGAAAGAAGCAGTTTTCCAAGATGAGGATATGTAAACACCTAAACTCTGATCTACATGTCACGCATTTTCTTTCTTTCTTCTCTTGTGAGCCTTCCATTTTTCTTAAAATCCTTGATCTTCAAGTCCTTTTTGTAATGATGCTTATTTAGATCTGCCCATATTAAAATATAGGGCCTCCCCCTCTCCTTTCCGTAATTTGTGAATGCTACAATTAAAACTACCCATTTCCAGAACAAATAATACCACTAGTATACAATGCTTTGTAGTCAGAAAGCTTTAAGTATTACTTCATTAAATACTTCCTTTTGCCCATAAAAGGCAAAGTTACTCATTATTACAAATGAGTAACTGAGACTAAAAGGGTAAAACTAGTTATCCGTGGCTATAAAGAATATCAAATTGTAATAGAGTTCCTGAATTAGGTTTTATGACATGTTTTACTCTTTTCTCAGAATACACAATATGAATTTGTACCTATAAGAAATTTCAAAATAATTGAAATGGCTTCTAAATAGCTAAGATACTGGAAAACAGTTATTTAGTATATAATATTTCTATCTTAATAAAAATAAAGAAACGCACTTTGACCAAAACTCTGGAAACAAAAGGAAAGCTATACATTTCTGGGAAAGAGTAACTGTAACATCTTTTACTTCTGTCGTAAGAGTCACACTTGAAGTATTTGATGACATTTGGCAAAATTTATCATTATCATTAATAATTATTTAGAGAGCCAACTGGTGGCATGGTGGTTAAGGCAACTGGATCCTACATGGCCAATTGTGCAGTTCAAGTCCTGGACCCAGTGGCTTGAAAAACAAACTAGGGGTGTGTATGTGCCCAAAATCCTGAGAGGAGAATGAGAGAAAGGAGACTGCAGGTTGGCCATCCTCCCTGGAAGTGATTTCTCACTTCCCCTTTTACGCACTCTCTCTGGCAAGTGCATGTGCCCTACAGTAAAACTAAATGTAATAATAATTATTATTTAAAAACATGGCAGGAGACTTGGTTTTAAATAATAATTTAGGAGCTAGGATACCTCCAAGTTCTACTATTGAATATGTTTCTCTTGCTATAGGATGTTTGATTCTCACTCTTTCTCTTCTTTTCTTTCTTTCTTTCTTTTTTTAATATATGAGATATGTTTGCTAATAGGGCACGTGCACTTGGCAGAGCAACAAAGAGAGAGAAAAGGAGAAATCAACCCTTGGGGGGGGAGGGATGTCCATGTCACAATCCCTTTTCCTCCACTCTCCTCTTGGGATCTTGGGCATGCATGCACGTGCACGGGGTATGAGTATCAGACCTCTGGGTCTGAGACTCAAACCATGGTTGGCCATGTGAGAATCCAGTGCTCTAACGACTACGCCACCTGCTGGCCCCTCTCACTTTTTCTTAAAACTTAATTTCTAGAGGCCAGCAGCTGGTATGGCGGTTCAGGTGCTGAACTCCCAGCCAACCACAGTTCCAGTCCTGGACCCAGTGACCTGAGGATCACATCATGTCTGATCACATGTGCGTGTGTGCACAAAATCCCGAGAGGAAAATGGATTGTGGTGAGGCCATCTTCCCTAGGGGATGATTTCTCACTTTCCCTCTCTCTGCCTCTTTCTAGTGTATGCATATGCCCTATGGAAAAAAACCTCTAAGGAACAAAAAAGGAATTTCTAAGTTGAAAAACTGCTAGTTGTAGCTATACCTCCCTTAAGAAATATAAATGAATGTTTAGGAAAATCAAGGTAGAGCTAACCACTGCATACTTGCTAACAGAAAAGAGTAAAGTTTGGGCTGGCCCTGTAGCCTGTGGTTAAGATCTAGATCCCATATGGCTAAACCTTAAGGTTCAAATCCCAGGCTTAGTGGCTTGAAAAACAGGATGAGCAAGTGTGTATAAGTGCCCCAAATCTCAATAGGAAGGAGGAATAAAGGAGAAGAGATTGCAACATGACCATGCCTCATTGGGGGATCGGTACTTTTTCCTTCTCTCTCTGTCTCAGACTCTCTGTGGTAAGTGTACATATCTGCTAGTAATTTTTAAAAGATTAAATTTCAAAATCTTACTATTATCAGGCAATATTTCTTGAATGCCTAAAAACACTAACTCATGGAAAAAGAATATAGAGACCAAAAAATGGATCCAAATTATGAAACTGCATCTACTATACATAAAGCATGACTATTTTGCTGAACGTGCCAATGAAACCAAATTGGCATCTCGCCGATGAAGAAGGCGGCCATCAAGCGAAGCAGGATTGAGAAATTGGCACTACAAGGAAATGAAGCCGAGTACCCTGAAGAGTGGAAGGTTGGAAGAAGATGAGATGATTATCTTGAAAAGCATGAAAGGATACTATACAGTTAGTGATAAACTAAATGTTATCTATTTTTACTAAGAGCACCTTGGGCCACTCAGAAGTCCCTAGAAGTACAGTTAGGTGGAGAAATGCTGAGTGTCCTGACGTGTCAAGGGAGCCTAGTTCTACATGGCAGAATAAACCAAAGTTCTTCCTTTAAGAAGTTCCTGTCAGGCCACATGCCTGCACATTAACATGCAGAAAAGGGGCTGTGCTGCTCGAAAGGGCCAAGGAAGTGGCACAGGTAAGTCAACACCTGGCCCTTGCTATTTGTGTGGCAAGAACCTAGGGGCACAAACGCTCTCTGCTGCTCCCTGAAGACAGCAGCCAGTGTCACCCGCATAGTGCAAAGAACCAAGAGACAATAACAGAGCCCCTCACCTTCCTTCTGGGACATTCAGGACACTCCTGCGACCCTCTGGAAAATCAGGTAATTGGGGAAGGATAGGTTTGTGTATAGAAAGAGACGAACACCATGTTCACTCAAGTATTTGTGCTATGAGATTTTTTTTTAATAAATTTTTTAAAACATTTATTTCTTCAGAGAGTGAGAGAGAGAGAGGAAAAAAAAGAGAGAGAGAGAGGTACTCCCAACAGGGTCTTCATGCCACGATATACCTCCAGTCTCGGCTGGCGCAGATCACCGGCACCCATGCATAGCAGGCATGCTCATGGAGGCACTGGGAACCGTACCCAGGATCTTTCCTATCTGGGTCTAGTTCTGTTACCACTGCACTACCATCTGACCTTCCTCCTTTCCTAAATATTCCCTAACCCTAATGTAGAGTGTTTATGGACAGCTGCAGCTGGGGCCATATAGGAAGGTCTAGGGTTCATGTCCTGGGGTGTCCTTGCACAGGCCAGGCCTGTGATCCTGCCTGGCTAGAGCTGAGAGTGGATCATGGCACAAAGACCTGTTAGAGATGCTTTTCTCTCTTTCTCTTCCATGAAAGAAATTTAAAAAAAAAAAAAAAAAAGTGTTTCAAAAGCCTATTAGAGGGACCAGCAGTTAGCGTAATGGCTATGTTGCTGGACTCCCATGTAGTTGACCGCGATTCACGTCCTGGACCCAGTGGCTTAAAACTCACGCCGGGTGCATATGTATGCATGCGTGCATGCGTGCCTGCCCAAGATCCCGAGAGGAGAACGGAGGAGAAGGGATTGCGGTGTGGCCATCCCCCCTGGGGGGGGTGATTTCTCACTTTCTGTCTCTCTGTCTCTCTCTGTCTGTCTGGCGAGTGCACATGCCCTATAGTAAAAACCTCTCAAAAAAAAAAAAAAAAAAAGCCTATTAGAGGGGAAAAAATTAGAACCTATTATCAAAGTGAAATCTTTCTATTAATACATAGACTTCAAGTCACAAACAATACTTCTAGGATGACAGGACAGTCTGGTGGGTCCTTGGATTGATGGAATTCTGTTAAGACTTTGCAATGTATGGCTTTTAAATGCAAATGATTAAATTTTAACATTGCTACTAATTTAAAACAAAAGCAAAAATTCTCAGATGATCTGCATATTAGTGATTACTTCCAATTTAATTGTTGTTTTAGAGAGATTTACATCAAAGAAAATTTTAAAACCCTAAAATCTTGTCAAAATAATACCAACAAACAGTCACTCAAACCTAAATAAAATATGACCGTCTACTTTTAAAGTTTAGTGTACCCATGGGCAGTCAATCAATACATACCCACAGTGGAAATAAAACAAACAAAAAATCTAACCATGAGCACTCCTGCCTCAATAGACAACTAAGTGCTTGGGCAGAAAAGGTAAAAAAATATTGGAGAAATAAGCAGAAGTTTAAGGAGGGAGGACCACAGGTAGGGAGACCAGTACCTAACAGTTTATCAGAGTACTGAAATTTGACAAGTATCCAATTCTACTCAGGCCACAACTAAAGCAGATCGGTTGGGAGCCAAAATAATTTCTGCGCTTGTGAAAATCAAGGCCTTTACAATGGAAATTAATACTAGCCTGTTGTGGGGGTTCTTTGCTTATTTAACGAGGGATCTGGAGAAGTACCAGTCCCCTTTGAGAATCTGAAGAAAGCTAAGGCTTCTCCTCAAAAAAAATGTACACAGTGGGACCAGCAGTTAGTGTAATGGCTATGTCACTAGACTCCCATATAGTTGACCGCGGTTCGAGTCCTAAACCTGGTGGCTTAAACTCACGCTGGGCGCATGTGCATGAGTGCCCAAGATCCCGAGAGGAGAATGGAGGAGAAGGGATTGCAGCGTGGCCATCCCTCCCGCCCCGGGTGATTTCTCGCTTTCTGTCTGTCTCTCTCTGTCTGGCGAGCTCACACGCCCTATAGCAAAAACCTCTCCAAAAAATAAAAAAGAAAAAAGAAAGAAAAAAAATGTACATAGTCACAACCTTCTGAGTAAAAACAGGGCATTTCTAACTCTCCTAAAATCCACTGAGTGTCTGAACCCCTAATTTAAAAATGAGCGATAACCACAAGAGAAGAAAGACCTCTTAACTGGAAAATCACCTAAATAGAATTAAGGAAAGGAGGCAAGGGCTTCGAAAGCGCATTTAAAGATGTCTATTGAGGGACACGACATGTTGGCATTGTTCAAAAGAAATAATGGGAGCCACATTTTAAAGTAAAAACAGGTAAGATGTTAACTACTTTATTTACTCTCAAGTAGTCAAAATATTACCATTCCAACATTTAATCGACATAAAATTTGTTCAACAAAACTTTTTCATACCAGGTTTTTTTTTTCCAAAACTTTGTACACTTAGGGTGACCCACCGTCCAGGTCTGCCTGGGACTAAAGGGCTTCTTGGGACATAGAACTTTCAGGGCTAAAACCAGGGGCAGTCCTGGGACTAGCGGTTGGCGTAATGGCTATGTCGCTGGACTCCCATGTAGTCAACCGCGGTTCAAGTCCCAGACCCGGTGGCTTAAACTCACCCTGGGTATGTGTGTGAGTATGCCCAAGATACCGAGAGGAGAATGGAGGAGAAGGGGTTGTGGGGTGGCCATGTCCCCTCGGGGGTGATTTCTCACTGTCTCTCTGGCTAGCACAGGTGCCCTATAGCAAAAACCTCTCCAAAACAAAACAAAAAACGGGCAGTGCCAGGAAGCCGGAACAATTGGTCACTCCGCATCTCAACCTTTCCACCAGCTCTACAGCCACATGCTATAACTGTCCATCAAGCACGATGCAAGGCAATTATTTACCTTCACAACAAGACACATGTTCATTTTCAAATTACAGATGGGGAAAGAACTTGAAACAGGTTAAGTCTCTCACCTAAAGTCACACGACTAAGGGCAGTGGTGGAGGGCAACCTGGTGGGAAGGCTGGGCCTATAAAAGGCAAGATGAGAGAGCATAGAGGTGAGAAGTTAGGAAAGGCCCAGAAAGGCAGCCAAAAGGAAAATATGAACAGGAAAAGTCCTTTAAGAAGGAAAAAAGAAAAGGGAAAAAAAGGGGAGGAAAGGACAGCGGGAAGTGTGGAAGAAAGGCACCTAGAGACACCTAGACTTCGGGGAAATGGTGCAGTGTGGGAATGGATCAGGAAAAAGGGACAAATGTGCGAAACAGTGTCTCAGAGGGCAAAAATGATGTGGGCAGGGAGACACCCAAAACACACACATGAGGAGAAAGGCGAGAAGAGAAAAGGATAAGAAAGAAAAGGGAGAGATCACCCAGGGAGAAGGAAGAGGCTGGAAAAGCTAAGAGCACCCTCCGGCCTAGGAGAATGAAGACCCCAGGGCAAGAGGGGAGTCAAATCAAATGATCAACAGCTGCAGGTAATTAATAGTACAGCGTTTTCACTAGGTGTCAGTCGCCCCTTCGTGAATTATCTCATCACGACCACGGAGCAAATACCCGTCATCCCCATTTTTCATGCGATCCCAGAGAGGCAGACCAAGCCACCAAGGCCGCCCCAGGCCGGCCCTGGCCTGATCCGCGGAGGAGGCCGCGCTGCCCGCCGCCACCGCGGGGGGCTGCCCGGCCTACCTGTGCAGTGGCGGCAGGTCCTGCGCGTCGCTGGCCGGGTCGGGCGTGTTGGGGATGACACCCAGGATGGTGCTCTGCAGTGACGTGCCCTTGAGCAGGCGGCTCCGCACCAGCTGCAGGTTGCGGGCCGTGTCCACACTAGTGCGCATGGTGGAGCCAGGCAACAGGACGCCCTCGTGGGTGAGCAGCAGCGGCAAGCGGCTGGGGATCTGGATGGGGCTCACCGACGACATGGCGACAGCCGTTCACACCAAGGGCCGTCGAAAGTAGCGGGACCCACAGGTCTCAGAAGCCTGCGCAACGGCCACCAAGCTCCCAGCTGGCGCCGCCGCTTCCGGCCCAGCGCTACGGCCCGCCCCCGGGCTCGAACGCCGCAGCTTGGCGCTGCCCCCTCCCGGAGCCTCCGGGTAAGGCTCGCGCGCCGTAGGTATGCGAGAAGAGGCGCGCGCGGGTCTGCCTCCACCCTCGCCCCCTGAAGCCTTTCCGATCGCGCAGAGTGCGTTCGAAAGGATGATTTGCTCGAACTGTATACTCATGAAATGTTTACGCTGTTTTCTTCGAATTAATTTTAGATCGACAAAACTGTTACAAAATGATAGCAACCGTGCCCATATACCTTTCACCCAGTTTCGTCTGATAACATTTTACATAATCACCGTTCGCTGATCAAAACCAGAAAGTTCACATTGCTACCGTCTAATCTATGAACCTTACCAAATTTTTCTAATCAATGTCTTCAAATGGATCTGCTCCCCTAATCCGTGAGAATTCCACCACCTTAAAAAAAAAAAAAGTGTGTTTGTGTTTTAAACCTTGATACTTTCAAAGAGTTGATATCAGTTATTTTGTAGGTCTCTCGATTTAAGTTTATCTGGTATTCTCTTGATTAGATTAATGTACTTTTTTTGGCTCAAATATCATAGATGTGATGTCTTGGCCTTGTGATATGGGTGGCATATTATCAATGGCGATTTTAATCTTGATTTTCTTGGTATTGGGTGGTTTTCACTTTGGTTTCCTCATTTCTTCACTGTAGGTTACTATTTTTCCTTTGGTAGTATCTGCTGAGGAAGTTACTTTAATTGAAATTCTATTGTAAGAAAAGCTGTCTCATTTCCCCCATTTACTTACTTTTTTTTTTTTTTTTAGAAAGATTTTGCTATAGGGTGCGTGTGCTCGCTGGAGAGACAGAGAAGCAGAAAGCGAGAAATCACCCCCCAGGGGGATGACCATGCCACAATCCCTTCTACTCCATTCTCCTCTTGGGATTTTGGGCATACACACACACATGCCCAGCATGAGTTTTATTTTTTTTTAATGTTTTTATTTTATTTTATTTTATTTTATTTTATTTTATTTTATATATTTATTTTTTGGAGAGGTTTTTGCTATAGGGTGTGTGTGCTCGTCAGACAGAGAGAGACAGAGAGACAGAAAGCAAGAAATCACCCTCCAGGGGGGATGGCCACGCTGCAATCCCTTCTCCTCCATTCTCCTCACGGGATCTTGGGCACGCATGCACACAGGTCCAGCGTGAGTTTAAGCCACCGGGTCCGGGACACGAACCATGGTCGACTACATGGGAGTCCAGCGACATAGCCATTATGCCAACTGCTGGTCTCCCCAACATGAGTTTTAAACTGCCCGGTTTGGGACTTGAACCATGGTCAACTACATGGGACTCTAGTGAAATAACCATTTTGCCATCTGCTGACCCCCCCCCCCCCCCATTTATTAAGTTATTCAACTGTTCCTATTAGGCTGGACTCACAGGTATTTTTACGGGTCACAATTCAGTAATATGCATTTCATTGTTCGAATTGTGTCAGATTTGCTCAGGAGCTCCATTATGTTAGGATTTGCCTTGGGTTTATCTATAGGTTGCATATTTTTTCCAAATATGAAGTCTGTTAATACTTTCAGGGTTTAGACGGGAATTGAAAGTCTATTCGAATCAACAAGCATCTGTGAAAGGGCCATTCAGAGCTGGGCCACTGACTAATTGTGGAGGGACAGAGAGCGTAGCATAAATTAGGTTCTACCCTGAAATATTTCTTGACCGGGGAATAGACACATTGACAGTTGAACCTGAAAGGTGACAGACAGAACGGTATGCTTCTACGTGTGCCACAAAGGGAAAGGATGAGGCAGGTTTCTAGGCGTGATTGTAGAGACATAAGCGCAGGGACTTGGAAGCTTCTGCCCAATGCTCTTTCTCTGACATGATCCCACCTTTCCTTTATTTACAATTTAATACTGTTTAATATTTATTTTAATGATCATTAACTAATTATATTGTTGTTTTTTTTTTTGGAGAGGTTTTTGCTATAGGGCGCGTGCGCTCGCCAGACAGACAGAGAGAGACAGAGAGACAGAAAGCGAGAAATCACCCCCCGGGGGGATGGCCACGCCACAATCCCTCCTCCTCCATTCTCCTCTCGGGATCTTGGGCACGCACGCACACGCGCCCGACGTGAGTTTTAAGCCACCAGGTCCGGGACGCGAACTGCGATCGACTACTTGGGAGTCCAGAGACATAGCCATTACGCTAACTGCTGGTTCCCACTAATAGTATTGTTTTAACATCTACTGTGTGCTGGCCATTATTCTGGGGAATAAACAAAGTTTCTGCTTTCATAGAGCTGTCTAGTGAGAGAAAAAGTAATAGGCAAGGGAACAAAGTTTTGAATAGTGATAAGACCTTTAAAGGTCGGAGACGATCTCTTTGAAGAAATGACATTGAAACTGAGCCCTGTGGTGAGAAAACAGCAATGCAAAGCCAGGACCCTACTCAGGCAGAAGAAGCAGCAATTGCAAAGATGCTGTGGCCAAGATGAATTTAGAGTGTTTGAAAAATCAGTCCCTAGGATGGGCTAAGCTTGGGGCCTAGTGGTACTCAATGAGGTAGGAAGATGAACGAGGTCACGTTATCGAGGGCGACCAAGGCTCTGGTAAGGAGTTTGGATTTTTTGACAAGCCTGATGGAAGCCATTGGAAATTTCAAGTTTAGGGTTACTCTTAATTGGCTTGTGGTTTCGAAAGATCATTTTGGGTGCTGTTGGACAAATGGAATGTAAGGATTTTTTTTTTTTTTTTTTGAAAGAGATTTTTGGAATGGAGTATGTACACTTGCCAGAGAGAGAAAGTGAGAAATCATCCCCAGGGGGGATGGCCAGGCCACAGTCCCTCCTCCTCTCCTCTCTTCTCCTCTCCTCTCTGGATTCCGGGCATACTCACACAAGTGCCTGGCATGAGTTTCAAGCCTCCAAGTCTGGGACTTGAACTGCGGTTGGTCATGTGGGAGTCCAGTGCCTTAACCATTATGTTACCTGCTGGCCCTGGAATGTAAGAATTTGAGCTCAGAAGCAGGGAGGTCAAGCCTAGCCTTGGTGGTCAGGGTGAGCTACTAAGATGCTACGCTCTGCAGGCTGGAACCAAATGGGAAACCGGATACTGTTTCTGGTCCAACATAAGGACTGGTTGCAGTGGTGTCCACCTGGAATCCTAGCAACTCAGGAGTCTAAGATAGGAGAATCTCGAGGTTGAGGCTGGCCAGGGCAACATAGTAAGACCCTCTCTGAAAAAATACTGTGCACGGTGGTGTACTTGTATTCCCAGCTGGAAGGCTCAGATAAGAGAATCATGACACCGACATCCTTTCTTAGAAAGAAAGAAAAAGAAAGAAAGAAAGAAAGAAAGAAAGAAAGAAAGAAAGAAAGAAAGAAGGAAGGAAGGAAGGAAGGAAGGAAGGAAGGAAGGAAGGAAGGAAGGAAGGAAGGAATAGAAGGAAAAAAGAAGAAAGGAAGAAAGGAAGCAGAGAGGTCAGGTCAGTTAGGAGGTGGTTGCTATTGTTCAGGCCAAGAGGTGATAATGGCTTAGATTAGAAGCAAGATGATTCAAATTACGTTTGAATCTAGTGTCAGCATTATATACTGATGGATTGGACACAAGAATGAAAGAAAAACAACTGTCAAGGATATATCATAAGTTGAAGCTCAAGTCACTAGGGCCTAGAGAGAAGCTGAACTGGTAGCTAGATATCCTAGGTTTAGCCAGCAGACTCTGGATCTATTCCCTGACATTTTTTTGAATATGTACTGTGTACCCTACCCTGTGATAGACTTTGGGATGATATAGAGATAAAATATGCGTGGTCCAGGTCTACAAGAACTTATCTTTCTAATTGAGAACTTCTACAATGTCAGTTTCTGAGGCTCCCAGAAAAATCCACCTTACTGACTTTGTGGTATATTTTAAAAACACTTATGCTTAATGCTTTTAACACTTGTACCCCAACTATGACAAGCAATATAAGTGTTCTGTTCACATAATAATTGCTGGATTTTTTTTCCCTTTTGGCCAGAGGTTATATGTGTTCAGCAGAAAGAGACAGAGAGACAGAGAGAACGAGGGAGAGGGATGAAGTACCCCCACACCCCGATGGATGTGGTCATGCTCTAGTCTCTTTTCCTCCATTTCTCCATCTTGTCGTGATTTAGGGCATACACATGCACTTGCCTTGCATGCCTTTCAAGTTTCCAGAGCTAAGATTTGAATCATGTGATCAGTCATCTGGGATCTGATTCCCTCAACCATGGGGCTAGCCCAGATTGATGATTAATTTATTGATTTTAGTTTTTGCTATAGGGTGGGTGTGCTCACCAGAGAAAGGGGGACAGAGAAGTGAAAAAATTGCCCCCTGCAGAGATGGCCACTCTGCAATCCCTTCTCCTCCAATCTCTTCTCAGAAATTTGGGCCAGCATGCACACATACTAGGTGTGATTTTCTTATCACTGAGTCTGGTACTCGAGCCACCAGTCAGGCATGAAGGATCCACCTGCCTTAACCTCCATGCTACCGCCTGGCCCCCAGATTTATTTTTAAAATACAAATTTATACTGTACCATAGAGGGTGTGTTGTAGTGTGGCAATGGGCCAAGTTTAAGTTGTTTGATTAATAACACCTTTCAATTCCATCAGTATATTTCTGTGCCAAGCTGTGTCAGCCCACTTGTGAACACATCGCAAATCTGAATGTGAAGTATTTAGTGACTGTGTGGCTTTCCTGGTCCCCCCCTCCTTTTTTTTGACAGGCTCTGTGTGTATTTCATTCATTTACCCATCAGATATTTATGAAGCATCTACTGTGTGCTAGGCACTATTCTAGATTCAAGGATACATTAACAAGACAGACAAGGTCTCTGGTTTTAAAGAGCTTACATTATGGTGAGATAGGCAGGAAATAAATAAGCCAACAAAGAAATAAATGGCAATTTTAGAAAGTGAAAAATAGAGGAAATATATTTGGAGAATAGGTCCAAGATGATAGGGAGAGAAGGTCAGCATTGGATATGGAAGTCTCGGAAGGTTACACTGAAAACATAGTGTTTGAGCTAAGACCTGAATGACAAGAACAGATCAACACTGAAAGGAGCCGGGAGGAGAATATTCTTGGCAGAAATTACGACCAGTGCAAAGATCAAGGTGGGGAGGAGCTTCTCAGTTTCTGGAACAGAGAAGGCCAGGCTCCAAGATGTGGCAATTCAGCAGTGAACAAAATGGACAGAACTCTGGAAGCTATTGGAATTAGCAGAAGGAAGTAAACCTAAGAGCAGAGAAAGTTAAACAGTACAGGGATGAGTTGATCAGAGGGCAAAGTAAAGGAAGAGTAAAGTCTACACACTTAAACTTTTTTTTTTTTTTTTTGAGAGGTTTTTTCTATATGGTGCATGCACTCGCCAGACAGAGACAGAGAGACAGAAAGCGAGAAATCACTCCCCAGGGGGAATGGCCATCCCACAATCCCTTCTCCTCCATTCTCCCCTTGGGATCTTGGGCACACATGCACATGCACTCGGCGTGAGTTTTAAGCCACTGGGTCTGGGACTCGAACCGCGGTCAACTACGTGGGAGTCCAACGACATAGCCATTATGCTAACTGCTGGTCCCTCACTTAAACTTCTTTTTTTTTTTTTTTGGAGAGGTTTTTCGCTATAGGGCGTGTGCGCTCGCCAGACAGACAGAGAGAGACATAGAGACAGAAAGCGAGAAATCACCCCCCAGGGGGGAAGGCCACGCCACAATCCCTTCTCCTCCATTCTCCTCTCGGGATCTTGGGCATGCACGCACACAGGCCCGGCGTGAGTTTTAAGCCACCGGGTCCGGGACGTGAACCGTGGTCGACTACGTGGGAGTCCAGCGACATAGCCATTACGCCAACTGCTGGTTCCCGCCTCACTTAAACTTCTTTAGGGCTCGACTCATAGTTACATCTGTCCCCTCTGTTCCTTACTCTTTGATGTATCTTCTGGTCTTGGACACTAGACTCTACTGGGTAAGTGATTAAGAGCAATGAGGAAATAAATCGGCTCCTCCAGAAGACCCTTGCCACAGGCGTCTTTGCTCCAATGGTGCTGTCTTGTTCACAGGCTGTTTTCCTCACATGCAAATGGCCCATGTATAAACCAAGTTTGTAATTATGTCCTTTACCTCTAGGTATGGAGAGAAGACAGGGGTAAAAGCATCTATTTCCTCTTCATATTTTTTCCTAGTCATGTTCTGGTCTTCACCCCAACTGTCCTGCCACTAATTAGCTTGAATAAACTTGAGTTCCAGCTTCTTCCTGAGAGGAAGTTGAGAGGCAAGGGAAATTTTCGGGGTTAATCAAAGACTCCTCTGGAAAAAAATTCCCCTGGTCAGCCCAGGAAGTGTAGGTGAGCTTTGTAGAACTGGAAGCAGGCCCAAGCTAATGTGTGGTTGAGCTCCAGTTTCACTTGGAAGAACATTTTATGTTCTGCAAACATACCCATTGTACATGTTTGCATTTTCTTAATTTTCATTTGGTTTAGTTTTCCATATTGTTAGTTTTCTGGACAAATCCAGACAGTAAAGAGGCACATCTATAAAATCTTCATTGTATCTCTTTGTATGGATATGAATAAACCAGGTTAACAAAATAATAAACCACTGTCATGCTACAGTGCAAAAGTGAGAGAAAATAGAATTTTTTTACTTGGCCTCTGAGAAAATTGGGTCTTTTTCATGATCCTCCACTTGCTGGTTATAGAGGGGGAAATAAATGTTTAGGCTTATCATTTTAAGATCTTGTTTGACCCAATAATTTAAATAATGCTCTGTAATGGCTCAGACTCAGAGGTGTCCCCTAGTAGAGGAAGAGTTGGAGACCTGGGCACACTGTTCTATGTTTCTGGGCTTCCCAGTGATGTCTTTTGACAACCTGGTCACTACCTGATCTGCTGTCATTGGAGACTGACTGGATCTCGTGTAGGCCTTCAAGTGATACTGTTTGGCTTGAACACTGATGGTGTTCTCTGAGTTACTGGGCCTCACCTAGCCCACCTCTGCTAGCCCCATACTTTCCTCCTGAGCATTCCATGATCCCCAGTGTTTACACCCTGGGTAGACCATTAAACTATCTCTGGCAATCCCCTGAACTGAACTTTTACCTACTTCTTGTTCTCACCTATACCATGGGGAGCCAGGAAAGCTAATCCCCAACATAGATAGCATTAGCCCATGGAGCACTGATGGAGAAGTGGGAAAAAGAAGTTCCCATTAGGAAATGGGTTTAGAAAAAAGTACCACTTTTTCAAGATAGATGCAGTAGTGATCCTCAGGAGCTTGTTCATACTGGCTCATGAGAAACAATCATCAAATTTTGGGGAACCCAACTATTAAACAGACATTATTAAAAATCAAGTTGTAAAACTTATAGTTAAATAAATTATATTAAAAACAAAACTAAGACCTAAAATTTATCATGTCTTAATTATTTTACTAACTTTGTTATTATTTATACCTTTGAGGTTACTTACATCTATTTTATCTCTGTGGTAGGAATGTAATATAATGTACTGGGTGTCTCTTCCCAATTCTGTAGTCAGTGGAACTATTTTGGTATCTTTTTATTTCTTTTTTTAAGAGAAATTTTTGCTATAGGGCATGTGCATTCACCAGAGAGACAGAGAGACACAAAAAGACAGAAAGCGAGAAATCACGCCCTAGATGGGGGCATGGCCATGTGGCAATCCCTTCTCTGTTCTCTTGGGATTTGAGGCACACATGCAAATGTACCCAGTGTGAGTTTTAAGCTGCCAGGTCTGGGACTTGAACTATAGTTGACTATGTGGGAGTCCAACAACGTAACCATTATGCCATCTGCTGGTCCCTATTTTGGTATCTTGAAATCAGCCACGGTGAGAGTATTAACACCACAGGAATGGGCAAAACAGATTTATTGTTTTGTTGATTGTGTAGGCTTAAGAAATGTAGGACATATCAATTATGCAGATTAAATGTTATAAGGTTTGTCATGCCTATAGCCATTCCATATGAATAGTGGGGGGAAAGGGGGAAATATTCTTTCAGAACTTGAAAACTAGCAAAGTACCTCAGGTCATTGACAAATGAGTGAATATCCAACTGACATACATTTTTGGTAGTCCACTTTCCTCTTATGTGTTAACATAAAGCAAAATGTCAAGCAAACATTCATGTTGGCACTACGCTCACTTACCAGTTGCAACCATGGGTTTGTAACAGACAATGTTCACTTCTGTGTTTATTTATTTTAAAAGTTTGTTTATTTATTTCTTCCATGAACAAGATAGAGAGAGAAAGAGAGAGAGTACCTTTGAGGCCACAATCCACCCCTAGTTTCAACCAGTCCCAGATTGTGGGTGTCTGGTGTACTCACGGAGGCTTCTTGATGCAAACCCAGAACCTTCCCATGTAGGTCAGCCTTGCAGCACATTGCATTTTACTGCTGTACTACTGCCTGGCCCCCAGATACAAACATTTATCTGCATACCCCTGATGCAGTCCCTTGCTGGAGTATATGACTTGCAATCTGAAATTTGCTGCCTCCGTCTTCTCTCCTATTCCCTCCACTGGGAATCTTTGTACATTAATAAACTTTACACCATGGTCCTACCCTTAGGGCCTCATTCTACTAAATCATGCCAAATTCATTTTAATGTGTCTGTGTTTTAGGGTAGCTCATGGGAGCCATAAAACTAGGTTCTTCCCAGAGTCTTAACCAAACAGTGTATGACATCCTCCTACCTAAAGCACCTCCCTTCTCTTCTCTCTTTCCAATCATCCCTGAAAGGTTCGCATTCTACCATTACATGGCAAGTAAACCTCCTGGAATGGTACGATGTCTGGGAAGTTTATCTTATATGGCCTGTTGGAAAATTCCAGAAACTGAGTCTATTAGATTTGGTTGCAAGTTAATAAAGAGGAGGAGGAAAGGGAGAGAGTATGATAAAGGAAGTTAGAAAGTCTTCTCCCCAAACAATGGGTTACCTACCTCTTACAGTTTGTTTACTTGAAATATCATCTACTAGTGGATGTCAGAAGTGATGTCTGAACATCAAGACCATTAACAATAATTTTGGGATCCCAGTACAAAATGAAAGTATGATACTCCTTGTTCAAATTATTATGAATTTCAAGAGGGCAATTCAACCAAGCCCACATACCTTCCGAGTACAGGGCCCTGTGCAGGACAGGTCGTACTGCGGTGATGCAAGCTCTGCAGTATACTTCCTCTTTCTTTCTGTCGCTTCAGAAATATTCCTAGTGACCACCACCTCTCTCGCCTCAGGCTCTTGGATGTTCTGGGTTGACTGGGGAGAGGGCCACCTATTCAGAAAAGGCAAAAAACAAAAAGCATATTAACCTAAAAAGATGCCTTAATTATTTAAGGTTCCTTAAATGTGCCCAGATTCCCCCTGGAGTCAAAGAATGGCAAAATGACCTTTATTTCATTCATTCATCATTTATTTATTGGGTACTTCCTGTCCTCCCAATACATCATGGTCCCCAGAGATTAAATAGTGAGCAAAGCAGACATGTCCCTATCCTCGGGAGGCTCTCTGTATAGTGCAGGAAATGAACAATTACTGATGCATACAAATGCACAATTACAGACTAGGATAATGTGAGAAGCATGTCATCATGAGCAGACCGTAGACAGATCAGAGGAGATTGACCTGGTCCATGAATGCAGGGTTGGGGAGGATGGTTAAAGAAGGTTTCCAAAGTGATCTTGGGCTGAGGCCTAAATAGATGTTGGAAAAGAGAGACCAAGCACATTCCAGGCAGTGAGAAGAGCAGGTACTGAGACAGTGATACAACCCTCTGCATAGCCCCAAAAAGCTCCCTGCAAGATGATACCGCTCTTCCCTGGCTCCTGAAGGCGGGTCTAAGCAGCTCTTACCTGCTGTCTTTTCAGATTCTCTGATTCTGGGAAACAAAGGATTATCAGGACAACTCAAAATGACCAAGAGGAAGTCATACTGGATTCCTGACAACTCTGGTGGCCTTGTGAATCTTGGCATCGACTTAGGCGATGACGAGGTTTCAGGACTTAGCTATGTAAGTAGATCATCTTAGCATCGAAACTCCAGGAAACTGAGTTTAAAAGAAATCCTCAATAGTCACAGATCAGGTCAAAAAATTTTGTATTTTGTCCCATATTGATTTACCCTTGATTTTTTTTTTTCAAATAGAACTCAAGTTTCCACAAGCAGAAGAATCATAATCCTTAGTCATGATGTGTCTTCATAGTTCATGTATATCTCTGTCTATGTGTTTATCTATGAATGACTGACTATAGTCAGTCATTTATTCCTTTTATTACTGCCCACATTATGTCTTGGAAGATAAAACCCAAGGAGATGGAATGACCTGACCCAAGCTGTCCAGGGAATCCAGGGTGGAGCCAGGGCTAGGCCCCTGTTGTCTTGACTCTTGGTCTAGTGCGCATACTTCAGGAACCTGGTCGTGGAAAGAGCCAAGTCTCCTTGGTTCAGCATTTCTTTAGGACGGTATTTATAAGTTCTGAAAATGATGCTTTTTTGTTTTTCTTTCCCAAGAAAACTTACACTGTCAAAGATAGCCCCTGGAGCCAGCGGGAGAGGAAGCCGGAGACACCAGGGAGCATGAATGTCCGCCACGGTGGAAAGTACAGTGCCGCCTGGAGAACTATGATTCCCTTCCGTCCCAAGCCAAAGTGAGCCCTGAGGCGTGGGGAGGGAGAGGGGGTCAGATGGTTGGGGGGTAGTATCCACTAGGGCAATGATCTTCTACCCTCGTACCTAGAGCTCTCCCAAAGGTTACATAAATAACTATGTTCCTACTCAGTCATGTTACCCACCTCAGACAGATAACCTCCAGAGCAGCCTGAGGCTTATCAGTGAGGCACCATCAGCACAGTCATTCATTCATTCAATAAGGATCACTGGACACCTGCATGTGCTAGGTACTGTGCTAGGCCATGGGGGGATAGCACTGATCAAGAAGACATGATCTCTGCTCTCATAGAGGTCACATGGGAGAGAAAGAAAATAAGAAAGTGGATCATAAATAAACAAGATTACAAGCTGTTTGAGGAGGGTACTCAGGAAACTGTTTGAAGAAGTAAAGGAGTGCTAAGAGTCAATAGAACAGTAACAACTTGATGGGCTCTACATGACTGGAGCTGAGACCTTGAGGATGAACAAGAATTTACTTGGCAAGAGTAGGGAAGAATGATCTGGGCAGAGGGAACTGCATGTATGAGGGCCCTGACTTGGGGTAGAAGGAATACAATGTGAAGTGTACAGAAACTGAGGAGGTCAAGGTCCGTGGAGAGCCAGGCTGCTGTTAGAGAGATACATAAGATGAGGGGATAGAGGCAGGCGAGCACCAGAGGATCACACAGGTCCCCACAGGCCACATTAAGGATGTTGGTCTTCCTTCTAAGAGTCATGGGGAGCCATAGAAAGCCCTAAAAGCCCTACAATGTTAGCCTTAAATTTAAGAATGAAAGAAACTGGGGCCAACAGGTGGTATAGTGGTTAAGGCCCTGGACTTCCATGTACTCTATCGTGGTTCCTGTCCTGGACTTGGTGACTTGAAACTCAGGGCAGACACATGTGAGTTTGTGGCCAAAATCCTGAGAGGAGAATGGAGGAGATATGATTGCAGCATGGCCATCTTCCCTGGGGTGTGATTTCTTGCTTTCTGTGTCTCTGTCTCTCTGGTGAGCATACATGCCCTATAGCAAAAATATCTTAAAAAAAAAAGAGTGACAGAAACTCATTTTATCTTTCTCTAATAAATCATAGCTTCATAGTTTAATGTAACTATCCCCAAATTGATTTCTAACTTACTACAGCCTGCCTTTCAGGGGCCTTTACAGAACCATGCTATGTAAGCATACACACATTTTTTTTTACTTTTTTTTTTTTTTTTTTTTTTTTTTTTAACTGCCAGTGGATCTGTGTGCTTCAGAGAGAGACAGAAAGACAAAGACAGAACAGAGAGAGAAAGAACCCACAATGGGGTATGGTCTTGCCACAATCGTTCTCTTGGGATTTTGAGAATGAACACACATATGCCTGGCATATTTTTCAAGCTGCCAGGGTTGAGATTTGAATCACAGGAAAAACCTGAAAAATTATACACAATCTCTCCACACTCCAACCAATAATATTTTTTCTGTATTGTGGATTATGTTCAAAGTTATAACTTTTGTGTTTTTGTTTACTTACCTTTTATTTTATTGTTTGTGTTAACATAGAACAATTGAAACAATGAGAATCTATTTTCCTATCCTTTTGCCAATTGCAATCTCTCTTCAAAGTCAACCTCTGTTAACAAAATTTGCTATAAATCTACATATTGTTTTGTATGCTTTCCTTATTTTTCTTCCCTTTTTAAATGTATACTAAAACATACTAAATTTTTTGATTTGTAAGAGGCATTTTGTTTTCTTGCTTATGATGCCTGGAACTCTTCCCATGTTGTACATATAGATCAACTTTATCTTTAAAAATGTGTGTATGCAGACCAGCAGATGGCATAATGGTTATGTTGCTGGACTCTCACATGGCCAACCATGGTTTGAGTCTCAGACAAAGAGGCTTGAAACTCAAGTTGGGCATGTGTGCGTGCATGCCCAAGATTCTGGGAGGAGAATGGAGGAGAAGGGATTGTGGTATGGCTATCACTCCGGGGTGGGGGGTGATTTCTCACTTTCTGTTTCTCTGTCTCTCTGTTTCTCTGCCAGGTATACATGCCCTATAGCAAAAATCTCTCTAAAAATGCAAAACAAAAAAAAGTACATATGTATTACATTCCATAATATTGTTATATCATAGTTTGTTTCTTTCTGCTTAAATAACTCCTCAATTAGTGGGTGTTTCTATTCTTTCTGGGTTTTAACTTACAAATTAAAATAGAGTCATGAAAAAATACCTGTATTTAATCTAGGTGATTGACCTCATTGTGGTTTTTACATAGTTATAATTCAGCCCTTTAAAATTCTGAGCATGACCTAATTTTTCATTTCTTTGACCCCTCTGATAGGTTTCCTGCCCCTAACCCTCTGGACAATGCTGGCTTGTTCTCCTATCTCACATTGTCATGGCTCACCCCACTCATGACCCAAGGTTTACAGAATCGCTTAGATGAGAGCACCATACCTCTGCTTTCAGTCAATGATGCCTCCACCAAAAACGCCACAAGGTAAAGTCAGCTTGGGCAAGCCACGGGACTGGTTAAAGACCATGTCATGGTGGGATGGTGACCAGAGATACGTAGTAGTGGTAGGTAGGCTCCATCCTCTACTTGGTTGTTCTTTTGTAGCAAGAGGCCTCATGGTAGATGGGGGTTCTTCTTCTCTCTCTTTTTTTTATTTTAAGGTTATCTTTTCACAAGAAAGATATAGGCACTCTCAACAGGATTTTGTCACACCATGATTCCCTTTTCCCAGCCCTCTAGATCATCAGGATCTTGAAAGCACACACCCAATGTGTTGACTTAAGATTCCAATCTGTGCACTACCAACACTGAACTAGATGGGAGATTTTTTTTTTTTTTTTGAAGACGAATTTTTGCTATAGGGTGCATGTGCTAGCTGGAAAGACAGAGAGAGACAGAAAACGAAAAATCACCCTCCAGGGAGGATGGACACACAACAATCCCTTCTCCTCCAGTCTCCTCTTGGAAATCTTGGGCACGCATGCACACGCACCTAGCGTGTCTGCCGGGTCTGGGACTTGAACCATGGTCACCTATGTGGGAATCCAGTGATGTAACCATTACACCATCTGCTGGTCCCTAGATGGGAGATTCTTAACATGGGGTTTATGGTCTTCTGAAATTCTATACATATTTTTTATACATGGGCTGGCAATCTTGTTCTTGAACAAAAATTCATATCTTTTATCAGATTTCCCAAAAAACTCCAAGAAAGTTAAAAATGACTGCTTCTAGTTCCTTTAGATTTTCTTTTTTGGGGGTTAGGCATTTAACAGCGGCACTAGGAATTACATTTTGGGTAGATGGCCCAGTCTCCTAATCCTTCAGGCATCAATAACTAATTGTGAGATTATATTTCCTATACCACCCTCCTCACAAGGTAATTTGAGGATCAAAAGGGGAGAAACTGAATACATAACTTAAAATGCCTTGTGCTTATATTTCTTGTCTCTAGCTCCTTCATGAGAGCTAACAGGTGGAATATGAAAATTTCCAAATGTGTTCCAGGAAATTACAGTCTCATAAAAGTCTCTTTAAAAAGAACATTCAGTGGTCAGGGGAGTTTGCTAAATGTGGTGTATTATAGCCAGATCTCAGAGACTTGCAAAGCAAATTGGGATGTTTAAGACACTAAGAAAATCTGTAGTATAGAAACTGGTTAAACTTTGACCCATTGCTTCTTAGGCTTATTCAGTCAAAAGAAAAATGAAAAAAATGTTCCAGGTAACACTTTCTGGATAATACCAGATAGTCATCACTTTACATTTTACCACTATGATATTGGACAAGTTGGTCTTGCTGGGCCCTATGCCTTTATGTAAAATAATGAATCATAAAATGTATCTCATGGTCATTCATAGAATTGTCGTAAGAACCAAGAAGTGGATAAATTCAGTTTAAAGTACTAGAAGAACACCTGATGCATCATAGGCAGCTAAATATTAGTTTGCTTCTTCTTTCCTAACCATTCTGAGTGACAAGATTTCCTGATTTGCTTACCTTCACTTCTAGTTCACTGACTCTGGCTTTTTCATTCTACTACCCACAACATCTGTCCACCAGTACTTTTGTAAATATTCCACTTTGGGATGTTTATTTGAAAAAATTAATTATTTATGCATTTGTGCCTTTAGAGAAGGAAGGAGTTTCTATATAGTCTTTCCACCTAGTCACTGTTTAACAGCTAGAGGTCTGGAGTGCATCTTCCCTAACTCTTCAGAAGAGTTGCTTTTGCTTCTTGGTGGATTGGCAGACCAACTGTTAGCTATCACCACCACCATCATAATGAGCATCAACAGAAGCAGCAGCACCATCACCCTATCACCACCATAATTCTTCATATATTTATTTTTCTGTAATTACAGAGCATTTCCCCATGCATTATTTCCTTTGACCATTACAATAGGGTTATGAAATAGGAGCTAGGACAGGTGTTATTTTCCCCAATTTATAGATGAAGAAACTGAGGATTAAAGGAAGTGAAATGATGTTCCATAAGTCACAGCAAAGAGAAGATAAAATTTGAAACCAAGGGACCAGCAGATGGCATAATGGTTATGTTGCTGGACTCCTACATGGCCAACTGTGGTTCGAGTTCTGGACCTGGAGGCTTGATACACAGGGCACGTGTACGTGCATGCCCAGAATCCCAAGAGGGATTAATGGAGGAGAAGGATGGTGGCATGATCATCCCCCGCTGGGGAGTGATTTCTCACTTTCTGTCTCTCTGCCTCTCCAGCAAGCACATGCACACTATAGCAAAATTCTCTTAAAAACATTTTTTTTAAAAAAACTAAGTCTTTTACTCTGAATCTGGTGATCATGGGCAGAAAGTGAGAGTTCCTAAGAAAGCTGTGGAAAGCCTCTAGAAAACTTGGATTTATTTAATTGAATAGAATCAACTCTAGAGCTTGCTGTCTCTATAGATTGGGTTAATGTGGCAGTGAGGCTGAAATGAGGAGAGGTGGTTCCGTGGTTTGCCCTGAGTAATGTCTTTCATAAACAAGAAAATCCTCCAACATACACAGATATCATTGGAAGATTTTTGCTTTTCTATAACTTGGGGAGGCTCTAGACTCCCTAAGTTATCTGATTCATCCATTGCTGGGCATGGAATGGGAGTAATTATTTTAGAGCTCAAGAGGAAGAAAGAACCTGATGTTTCATTTTCAGGTGAAGAAAAGTAGGATATAATGATTCTCATAATATTTGTTCCTTTCTCATTTTAGGTTGGGGATGAGTGTCCACAGTTGGAATGTAGGACATAGAAAGGGCTAGAACTATTTGCAGTGAAAGACTTTGTGAGATTCTGGGCAGAGATGAGAGCCAGAAGCTTCTGGAGCCATTCAGAATCATGTACAAGCAATGCTGGTATAGGGCCTCGTGACAAAGGCTGGCCTGGCAAAGGAAGTTATTCTTCGCACTGTGCTCTTGCTCTGTAGGGAGTTGAAGGAAATACTTCAAAGAATACTTCTTCATGGGACGTGGTAGCCACTTTTCAGTGAGCCTGGATATGTGGGACCAGTAACCAAGGATGTAAAAAGACAAATGTCTCATGGTGACTGGCAGACTGAATTATGGATGCATGGAGGGCATCCAAGGCCAGAAGAAGACTTCTGGAAGCCTTGGGCACACAGTGGCTATTGTCCAGTCCCCTGGCCCTGCTTCAAATACAATTAAAAATTTAAAAACATGAGAAAGTCAACAAATTTTTCATGATAACTTCTTTGATACTTTTTTCATAATATTGAATATCAAAATTTTTTCCAAAAACTGTTTTTGGTTTGCTGGCATAACACAAACATCCTTGGTATCAATAGCTTGGAATATCAAAACAATGACACACCTGGGACCAGCAGATGACACAGTTGCTAGACTCCCACATGGCGGACTGTGGTTCAAGTCCTGGAGCTGGTGGCTTCAAAGTCATCCCAGGCGTGCGTGCGCGCGCATGTGTGTGTGTGTGTGTGTGTGTGTGTGTGTGTGTGTCCAAGATCTCAAGAGTAGAATGGAGGAGAAGGGATTGTAGCATGGCCATCCCTCCTGGGTGGTGATTTCTCACTTTCTCTCTCACTGAGTCTTTCCTCCCCAGTGAATCCACGTGGTCTAAGGTAGAAACCTCTAAAAAAAAAAAAAAAAAAAGAAAAGAAAAGTAAGGACACACTCTCAATTGGGTGATTTAATACTGGAACCCCCTTTTGGGGACTTTGAAATAATTTGAGGGCACTTTATGAAAGTCAGTGTTCTGAGACTTATTTTGTATCTAAATTGGAAGAGTGACTTTAACATCATGGGCTATTTCCTGAATTAGTTGTATTTCAGGGTAATGAAATTATTAGTGAGAGAAGCCATGTTTTCCCCCACTATCAACAGGAAATTAACTTTATTTTTAAATCCAAAGGGCCAGAACAAATCATGAAACTCTTACCCTTCCTTGGAAGGCAAACTCAGTGGCCAAGAAGCATGGGAAGAGGATGACAGCAAGGGCGTGGGTGGGGGAATGTCCAAACACAACAGCTTGAGAAGGCCTTTTCACTCTGGTGCAGCCTCCATCAGATACCCATTTTCTAGAGCAGGATATCTGTCGCCGCCCTCAGACTCCAGATACATGTCTCGACCATCACTGCCCAGACCTTCAAGTCCATTGTCCGAGAGAAGCCAAATTTAAGCTACTAAATATAGAAAAAATGGTAGAATTAGAAAAATCGTCAGTTTTGCCAGCCTTGGTAGAAGCAGCTCTTGGCCATGGTCATCAGAGATGGGGAACTTGACTCTGAATGAATCAGGCTAACACACTCCAACCCAGTGATCCACTCATTACTCCCATCACTCGAAGTAGGATGCCAGACACTGTGCCTTCCGATATGAGGGAACAGAAAGTATACCATATCACTTAGTAGATATTTTTGCCAAATGGCTTGAATTCTGAATTTCATAAAGCCTCTAGCTCTAACTACCAGTTTAACAGGAGGGCATAGACTATTCTGTTAGACAATGCCACAGAGATACAATCAGTTCACTTCAAAATGTGGAAAGTTCTACAGGATAAATAACAGGTTTTTTTTTTTCAACAAATAAATGGTATAGAAATGCAGATGAAGAGGGCCAGGTGATGGTGCAGCAGTTAAATGTGATGTTCTCCTAGACTGACCCACATTAGAAGCTTCCAGGTTTGTGGCCACAAACCTCCCCAAGTATGCTGGTCATGCACATTCCTGTGATGGGGCTGGCGTAGGCTGGGGGTGCATTGAAGCATCAAGACCCTGTTGATAACTGACTCGCTCTCTCTCGGCCTCTCTTGCTCCTGGAAGAAATAAATACACTTTTAAAATGAAGATGAGGGGCCAACTGGTGGCATGATGGTTAAGGCAGGCAGATCGCACATGGCCAGATATGGAGTTCGAGTCATGGATCTGTGGCTTGAAAACCCCACTGGGCATGTGTGGGAACCTTCCCAAAATCCTGAGAAGAGAAGGAGGGGAAGAGGTTGCAGCATAGTCATCCCTCAGGGTACTTTCTCTCTCTCTCTCTCTCTCTCTCTCTCTCTCTCTCTCTCTCTCAATCTCTCTCTCTGGCAAGTGTATGAGCCCTATCACAAATTTTTAAAAAATGCAGATAGGGGGGACCAGCAGTTAGCGTAATGGCTATGTCGCTGAACTCCCACGTAGTCGACCGTGGTTCGAGTCCCGGACCCGGCGGCTTAAACTCACGCCGGGCGCGTGTGCGTGCGTGCCCAAGATCCCGAGAGGAGAATGGAGGAGAAGGGATTGCGGCGTGGCCATCCCCCCTGGGGGGTGATTTCCTGCTTTCTATCTCTCTGTCTCTCTCTGTCTGTCTGGCGAGCGCACGCGCCCTATAGCAAAAACCTCTCCCCCCAAAAAAAAAAAAAATGCAGATAGGGGAAAACTGTTACAGATTAAAATGAGGTTCAAGAGTTTGATCAGATTTGTCTTTTTTTTTTCTTTCTCAGATTAATTAAATTCACATTTTACATAAAGTCCCCATTATGATGTATACAATATATATATATATATATATATATATATATATATATATATATATATATAGTTTTCAACAGAGAACTCTACATTTTTTTGGTATTAAATGTTTCTTCCCTTTGCCCCTCATGCCCACTCTCTACCACCCACTCCTCTCCCTTGCAGCCTCTGGTATCTACATTTATCCTTTCCACTATCATATCTTCAGATCTTTCTCCTTTTGCCAGAGTGCTGAGATATATATATATATATATATATATATATATATATATTTTTTTTTTTTTTTTTTTTAATCATTGCACATCTTTACAGTGTACAACATGGTTTTTCCCAGCATGAGTACAGTGTACATTAGTCAAGACAATGATATTACCATATACATTATCAACAGACAACTTTTCATTTTTGTGTCTATTAAGTGTGTTGTTTGTTCCCTGAATCCCTCCCTTCCACCCTCTATTACTCATTCCCATTACCTCTCTCATACTGTCTCTAGCATCTGCAGTTGCCATCCTGCTATTATACCCTCCAGTTCTTTGTCTTTTAAGTGGGATATGTAGTCCTTGTTTAGATAAACTCACTGTAAAACATATACTTTTAAAAAGCTTTTGCCAGAGGGTATGTGCACTCAACAGAGACAGACAGAGAGAAAGAAAGGGAAAGTGAGAAAGCATCCCATGGAGAAGGGTTATGCTGCAATCCCTTCTCCTCCATCTCTCTCTATATATATCTGGGATTTGGGACACACATGCACAGGTGCCTGGAGTTTTCTTCAAGCTGCTGGGTCCAGGACTCCAACCACACAATTGGCCATGTGTCATCCACTTGCCTTAACCATGAGACCACTGGCTGCACATCCCCTGCCCCAAAACTGTTTTTTTTTTTTTTTTTTTCTTTTTTTGGAGAGGTTTTTGCTATAGGGCGCGTGCGCTCGCCAGACAGACAGAGAGAGACAGAGAGACAGAAAGAGAGAAATCACCCCCCAGGGGGGATGGCCACGCCGCAATCCCTTCTCCTCCATTCTCCTCTCGGGATCTTGGGCACGCACGCACACGCGCCCGGCGTGAGTTTAAGCCGCCGGGTCCGGGACTCGAACCGCGGTCGACTACGTGGGAGTCCAGCGACATAGCCATTACGCTAACTGCTGGTCCCGCAAACCTGTATTTTCTAAAGAGAGAAATTAGAATATACACTAGGCATTAAATGACAGTAAGTAATTGTTGTTATTGTGATGACTACTATCAAGAAAAAAGGGAGGCCTTGTCTGGAAGAGGCACAAATCAAAACATTTATAGATGAAATTATGATGTCTGAGATACACTTCGAATGTCAGAGGGAGAAACATAAAGGGAAGGAAAGATGAAACGAAAATTCCAAAATGTTCTTAATTCTGGAAGACAGGAAAGGGGTACTTGGATTTCCTATATCATCTTCTTTACTTTGGTTATGTTTGGAAATTCCTGCAGTAAAGCTTCTGGTTAGCAAGATATGGGACATTTGGGTGACACATATGAAGAGATTTCACTTGGTTCAGTTTTGCTCTTTTCAAGGCTCCGCCGCCTCTGGGAAGAAGAAGTCTCAAGACATGGGATTGACAAAGCTTCGGTACCCCGAGTGATGGTGAAGTTCCAAAGAACGAGGATGATTTTTTACGTGCTTCTGGGCTGCTGCTTCTGTATTGCAAGTGTACTAGGGCCGGTAAGTGGCAGGCTTGGTGAGATTTGGGCGTCTCCTTTGCACCTTCTGTCTCCTTTAAGGATCAGCTTCTAGGTGGCAAAGCTGGCATTCAGATTTGGGTTAGTTGAACTTCTGAGTCTCCTCCAAACTGCACTATGAACTTATAGAAGATAAGATTGAACTTATGTCCATTTTGATCCCTCAACAGATTCCCAACATGATCCACACTCCTGTTTCCTTTCAGTTGCTGGTTATACCAAAGATTCTAGAATATTCTGAAGAGCGGCCAGGGGATATTGTCCGTGGAGTGGGATTCTGTGTTGCCCTTTTTCTCACTGAGTGTGTGAAGTCTGTAAGCCTGTGCTCAACTTGGGTCATCAACCAGCGCACAGGCATCAGGTTTCGCTCAGCCATTTCCACCTTTGCCTTTGAGAAGCTCATGCAGTTTAAGTCTCTGACACACATCAGCACAGGAGAGGTAAGTGACTGGGACTGCATACTGCAGGTCATAGCCCCCTACCCTTCTTTCATACATCATTTCCCTGAGGACAGAGGCAGGGGAGTGGATAGGGAATTAGAAGAGGAAGAAGAAAGAAAGAAAACAATTTCTAGGTGAATGTTGATAGCCATCAATAATTGCCTTAAGTCATGAACGTAGGTTGACACTAACACAGGGAGGCCAGTCACTGTGGCTCAGATGTTACACAATGCTTAGTAGTGCTGAAACCATATGGGAAGGTCCTAGCTTTGTGTCCCCAGATCTCCCTGTGCAACTGGGTCTGGGCAATGTGTGTAGTGATCTTGGCTGGTTGAGGCCGATGATAGGTAGATGGTGGCAAAAAGACCCTGTGACCCTGTTGGGGTGTGTGTGTGTGTGTGTGTGTGTGGTTCTGTCTTTTGGGATAAATAAAACAAACAAGCTAACAAAAGAGCAATAACCCAGGGAGGTGCTATTTGCATTTAGAGGACTTATGATTTAACCATCTATCAACAGAGAGTTACTGAAATATCAGTAGTTATTGAATCCTACCCTGGGCCAGGTCTTGTTCTGAGGCCCTGGGGATACAGCCATGACTAAAAAGACACAAATCCTGGGACCATCATGTGGTGTGGTGGATTCCCTCATGATTGACTGTGGTTCGAGTCCTGGACCTGGCAGCTTGAAAATTACACCAGGCATATGTGTGTGTGTGCATGTGTGTATATGCTATCCTTTAGATTGGACTTTAGGAATCAAAGCTGAGTGTCCCATGTGGTCCCAGCCTGCAGAGCACTGAATCTTAGCAGCACATGCCACTGTGGCTGGGCCAAAAGGAAATCACTTTAGTTTTTAGAGATTTTTGCTATAGGGTATGTGTGCTTGCCAGAGAGAGATAGAGAGATAGAAAGTGAGAAATCACTCCCTAGTAGGGATGGCCATGCTGCAATCCCTCCTCCTCCATTCTCCTCTTGGGATCTTGGGCACACACATACATGTGCCTGATGTGTTTTGAGCCACTGGGTCTGGGACTTGAACCGCAGTCGACTATGTGGGAGTCCAGTGATGTAATCATTACTCCATCTGCTGGTTCCAGGAAATCACTTTTAAAGGGATTTAGAAGTGGTAATTTGAAAAGAAATTAGCAAGTTGGTTCCTTGACAATTTATTGATTTGGAGGGTTAGCTTTTATTTAACACCGAACTAGGCAGTATATGTGGGGGAAGGAAGTGGTCAGAAGAATCTATGGCAAAAAAAGAAGAAAGAGAAAGCAAACAGATGGCATGGTAACTAAGGCTCTGGATCCCACATGGCCGACAGTATGGTTTGAGTCCTGGACCTAGTGGCTTAAATATCATGTTGGGTGCATGTGCACGTATGGCCAAAATCCAGAGAGGAGAATGGAAGAGAAGGAACTGTGATATGGCCATCCCTGGGGGGTGATTTCTCACTTTCTCTCTCTCTCTGTCTCTATTTGTCTCCCTATGGCAAAAAATAAAGAAAAAAAAAGAAAAAAAAAAGACAATTTATCACCTTTCTAAAAAATTCAGTTAATATCATTAATAGTAGCTAAATGAATTAGAATGGGATAGAATGGAATGAAAGTGAAGCTATCCTCTGGAACCTGAATATTATCAGTAACATAGTAATAATAGAGTCTGATACATCATTTATTGAGCACATCCTATGTGTGCAGACACTATATCTCATCAAAATTCTCACAAAAAATGTATAAGTAAGTGTAGTTATTCCAGTTTTACAGTCGGGGATGCTGAGGCACAGAGTGGTAAAGTAACTCGTCAAGGGTTACACAGCCAGTGAAAAACAACTGTGAACCTAGGATGTCTGTCTCTACCATTGTACTTCTCTGATCTTCCTGCTAGGAGGGGGCATGGTGAGGCCACCTGCCACCCCCATCTGGGTACCTGGAAAGGTGATACCTGTTTCTATGGGCTTGTTGTCTTCCAGGCCATCAGCTTCTTCACCAGTGACATAAACTATTTGTTCGAAGGGGTGTACTACGGCCCCATGGTATCTCTCGCCTGCACATCGCTGATCTCATGCAGCATTGCTGTCTACCTCATTCTCGGACCCACTGCGTTCATTGCCTCATTTTGCTATCTCCTGATTTTCCCAGTGGAGGTAATGTCTTTCTTTGCCACCTGTTTGATGTTGGACATTCCCCACAATTCCCAGGGCCCTGGAAGGTGGGGTACTTCTGAACACAAATGTTGACTCTTGTTGGCTATCCATTCCATTGTGGTCAAGATTCAGCTTTAATGCCTATCTCGAACTGTTCTCCGGCCACAGCATTTGTCCAATAAATAAAAGGTGAATATAATGTAGGTGTCTAAGAAGGGTTTTCTGCTTCATGACCTTTCCTCGGCAGATACTCTCTGTGTAAGATTTTTGTCCCTTTTCTTCTTCCCAGATTGTGCTGATGTATAATGCAGACAGCATTTAAACTTTGGCTGAGCACAAGAGAATGAGGGGAGGGAAGCAATTTGCTTCTAGAAATTCAGGTGACACATAATCAGGCAAAGAGAAGTGATTCTTGGATTATGTGTGCTCTGAATTATTACAATTGAGTGTTTGTCTTCCTCTGCATGGTTATTCTGATCAAAAGGTGATTGTAATTGTTAGAGGGTTCAGAGTTCCCAAAGGCAGAGGACCCATATTTGTGTTTAGTACACACAACCTGACTCAGAACTCAAGAGAGAAAGGCCCCTGGGAAACCCCAGGTTATGACAGCCTGGAGAGGCTTCCATTGGAAAACCTTCGTCAGGGACTTGGAACTGAGAGTTGCAATGGATTCATTCAGAGCAGGATTAAACCCAGGAGTCAGTCCATATCTGGAGTACCTTTGGAGATACTCCTGATTATCCTACTTATGCCAGGCTGAGCTCTTCCACCCTTGTCAAAAGAGGTTTATGGGGACCAGCAGATGGCATAATGGTTATGTCGCTGAATTCCCACGTAGTTGATGGCAGTTTGAGTCCTGGACCTGGTGGCTTAAAACCCTCGCTAGGCTCATGGGTGTATGTGTCTAAAATCCCAAGAGAAGACAGGAGAAGAAGGGATTGCGGCGTGGCCATCTCCCCAGGGGGTGATTTCTCACTTTCTGTCTTGCTGTCTCTTATCTCTCCAGAGAGCACAAGTGCCCTATAGCAAAAACCTTTCTTAAAAAAAAAAAGAGGTTTATGTACATCAATAAGCTATTGTGTCTTGACTCCAGGTTTTCCTGACCAAAATGGCTGTGAAGATTCAAGATCACACATCAAAGGTCACCGACCAGCGCATTCGTGTGACCAGTGAGGTTCTCACTTGCATTAAGCTGATTAAGATGCACACATGGGAGAAGCCATTTACAAAAATAATTGCAGGTATGAGAGTCTGGCTTTCGGATGATGTCATAGTGGGTCAAGCCTCTCACCTTTTGGGGATCTTTCCTGCTTCTGGAATTGTGCTATGCTCTTTGGAGAAAGCTTCCATGGTTATTTTCAATGTGTTTTATTTTGATATCCAGACCTCAGAAGAAAGGAAAGGAAGTTACTGGAAAAGAGTGGGTTCATCCAGAGCCTGACCACTGCCGTCTTGTTCATCAGCCCAACAGTGTCCACCATCGTCATGATGCTCATTCACATGTTCTTAAAACTGAAACTCACAGCCTCATTAGTAAGTGCTGGGTGCTTTGTTTCTTTTCCTCCATAACGATAGGGATTTCTCACATGTCTTATCCCAGTCCACACTCCTCAAAGATCTGAAGACTTTGCAAATGCACACTATTGGGTCATCAAAAACTCATGACATATTTTTTTCTATTTATTTATTTTTAAGACAGTGCCTTGCTCTTGCAATCCTCCTGCCTCATCCTCCAAGCTGGGAATATAAGCACGCATCACCACACCTGGCTGTTTTTTAGATGGACTTTGTCGTCCAGGACACCCTTAAGCTTGTGATCCTCTTGTCTCAGACTCCCAAGTGGCTGGGATTACAGTGCATGCCACCACTCTTGGTCCTAAAGTTGGACCCGGTCCTGCCATGTGGTCCCAGTGTATGAAGCGCAGTGTCTTAGCCCTGTGTGCCACCACAGCTGGACTCTTGATTTTTCCTCCGGTGATCTGACCCTGGCCCTGAAAAGCAACTGTATACTTTCTTTTAATCTTTGGATTTTTTTTTTTTTTTTTTGCCATAGGGCATATGTACTTTCTGTAGAGAGACAGAGAGAGAGAGAGACAGAGACAGACAGAGACAGAGGAAGGGGGAAAATGAGAAATCACCACCCAGGGGGGAATGGTCATGTCACAATCCCTTCTCCTCAATTTTCCTCTTGGGATCTTGGGGACACACTCACCCGGTGTAATTTTCAAGCTGCCAGGTCCAGCACTCAAACCATGGTCTGCCGTGTGGGAGTCCAGACCTTAACCACCTTAACCTTAGCCACTTGCTGGCCCCAGCTGTAACCTCAGGGTTAGGAATTTCAATTCTTTGAGGAGAATAGAAGGGGTGATCTAGCCAGGATGCTACGCTAGAAGCAGGAAGGGGAGCATTTGAGAGTCTGCGGCCAAGGGCCTGTATGTGCTCCAGACAGCAGTCACTTCTGTGTGGCTCAGCACACACCAGAGAAACACCTCTGAGAAGTCCGAGGGTGAGGGGCCTATATAAGGGAAACGCCTAGACAACACTGCACTCACACAACACAGGATCAGACCAACACATTCATGCTCCATTGGAGTTTATCTTTGGACCAAGTGGAATGAAGAAAGGGATGGAAATGTTTGTAGGTTAGAAGACCTCCTCTAAGATACCTCTGAAAGGACACCTCCTGGGATCCTGAGAGCCTGCTGTCGTCAAATTGAGACATGGCTTACACAAAAGGGAAAGGAGATTTTGAATGCTAGAAAGGAAAAGAGTGTCTAGGGCAAAAAAGAAGAGACAGAACCTTGATGGCAGTGATAGTATCAAGCTACATTGACAGGAAACAAAGCTATCCCATGTATGAGGGGACTTAGAAAAAAGTTCATGGAAAAATGGAATTAAAGTATGAGTTTATTTTGATGAAAATTTTTGGAAATCCGGGCATAATTTTTTCATATTATGTATAATATTTTCCATGAACTTAATTTTTAAAATTTTTTTATTTTAATTTTTATTTTATTTTATTTTTGCTATAGGGTACGCATGCTGCAAGAGGCAGAGAGGGAAAGAGAAAGAGAAAGTGAGAAAGCATCTCCCCAGAGTGGCTGGCCACATTCTTTCCCTTTCCCTATTTTCTCAGAATGTTGAGTGCAGACACCCCCATGCCCAGTGTGTTTTTTTTTTTTTTTTTTTTTTTTTTTTGAGAGGTTTTTTCGCTATAGGGCGCGTGCGCTCGCCAGACAGACAGAGAGAGAGACATAGAGACAGAAAGCGAGAAATCACCCCCCAGGGGGGATGGTCACGCCGCAATCCCTTCTCCTCCATTCTCCTCTCGGGATCGTGGGCACGCACGCACACACGCCCGGCGTGAGTTGTAAGCCACCGGGTCCGAGACGCGAACCGCGGTCGACTACGTGGGAGTCCAGCGACATAGCCATTACGCTAACTGCTGGTTTCCCCCAGTGTGTTTTTCAAGCCACTGGATCTGGGACTCAAAATGTGCAGTTGGCTGTATAGGTCTAGCTATCTTAACCACCATGCTGTCGGATGGCCTTTCCACGAACTTTTGGAAGATCCTTGGTATTACCTCTTCTCTGTATTTTATTCCTATACCAAGTTTGTGATTTTTGTCACTATGCTTGTGGGGAACTGATCTCCCAAAGTTACAGAAGTACCCAGGGGTAGCTGCACAGGCACCAGGCCTTCCCACTCTATGACTCTAATAGGAGTGCCCTCCCCCTCTTTTTTCCAAGTCTCCTCCCCCCAGATACCAGCATAGCCTGTGCCCCACAAAGGGCCTTCTTATGGGAAGCTGCAGGGTGCTCTCCAATCAAGGCCCAGGGGTGGGAACCCCTGGGGATGGAGGAAGTAGGAAGGGCTGCCATCCTCACTCACTTCCTCTCCCTCCTTATCCAGGCCTTCACCGCGGTGGCTTCCTTGAATCCCCTGCGGCTGTCAGTGTTCTTTGTGCCCTTTGCAGTCAAAGGCCTCACGAATTCCCAGTCTGCAGTGGAGAGGTTCAAGGTCAGTAGTCAAAGGTCCAGTTGCATGGCCCCCTCTGTTTGGGGCTTTGTTTGCTTTCATCCTCCTTGGTGTTCCTCCTAGACTTGTTCCCTGGTCAAGGTAGAATCCAGCCAAGGCAGAGAAAGGACTGGCTAACTCTAGAACCTCCAGTGCCAAGGCTGATGTCCCTACATCAGGTGGGTGGACAGATGAATCAGGCTGGGTCCTAGTTCCCAGAGAAAACTTAGAATGGTGTCTCCAAACCAGGTCTCCAACAAGTGGTCTGTACATTTTATTATCCACACACTCATGTGTGTGCATGCATGCCCAGAATCCCAAGAGAAGAATGGAGGAGAAGGGATTGTAGCATGGTCCTCCCTTCTAGGGGATGATTTCTCACTTTCCCTCTCTCTGTTTCCTTCTGTCTCTCTCTGGCAAGTGTACATGCCCTGGAAAAAAAATATTACCAAAAAAAAAAAAAGCTGCTGGGTCTGGGGTTCAATCCATGGTCAACCATGTGGGAGTCCATGCCTTAACCACCGTACCACCTGCTGGCCCTCACCTGCTTTTCTCTTTTCTCTTTTCTTTTTTCTTTCTTTTCTTTTTTTTTTTTTTTTTTTTTTTTTTTTTTTTTTTTTTTTTTTTGAGAGATTTTTGCTACAGGACACATGTGTTTGGCAGAGACAGAAAGTGAGAAATCACTCCCCACAAGGAGGATGGCCATGCCACAATTCCTTCTCCTCTATTCTCCTCTCAGGATTTTGGGCATGTGACCACATGCAACTGGTGTGAATTTCAAGACAACTTAATAATGCATCTTATTATTGTATAAGGATACCCTGACAGTTTTGCTTTAAAAAAATATTTATTGGGGCCAGCAGATGGTATGGTGGTTAAGGATGCTGGACTTCCACATGGCTGACTGTGGTTCAAGTCCCAGACCCGGTGGCTTGCTTTATCACTTTCCCTCTCTCTCTCTCCCTCACTCTGTCCCTCTCTGGTCAAATAAAATAAATAAATAAATGGATAAATGAAGTAAAATTAAATAATCCTAAAAAATTATATTTGTTAATTGTATTTAAAACCCTAGAAAATGTTTTTAAAGAATTATTTCATTTAACTTTATTTATTTTAATTTGACCAGAGGAAACAAGCCACCAGGTTTGGGACTCAACCTGGCCACCAGGTTGGCCAGGTGGGAATCCAATGTCCTTAACCACCATGCCACCCGCTGGCTCCTAAAAACCTAGGAATTTTATATAAGAACTCAGATTTCTGAATTGTCTGAGTGATCAGAAGATCTAGCAACACTGGACCCATATTCTCCCATGACCACAAGCAGCCAGAGATGAGGTGATAGCTGCCCCATTGAAGGGGGGATTTAGGTGCAGTTTGCTGCAGCCTCCACCATACCCTACTGCACCTTCAACACTGGGGCTGCATTTTTACTTACCATTTCTCCTCTTAGAAATGGTCTACTTCACTTATATTCATAACTGGCCTTGCCTCAGTCAGCGTTGGAGTTTGAGAACCCTAATCTAAATCAATTTTAAAAAGACATCTTGAAAGACATTTTGTGGTCATTCCGCTTTTAAATGTATGTAGCCCCTTACTGTATCATTCATTCACTCGTTTATTCAAAAAATACTATTGAGCACCTACCACATGCCAGGCCCTGAGAATATTATACTGAGCATGACCAGAATGATCTGGCTCTCAGGGAGTTCCAATCTGATGTCGCAAACAGATAACTGGCAAGTTAATTAATGATCATAGAAGATTAGATCAGATCATATGAGAGCGATGATACTGGTAAGACAGTGCGATGTTCTAGAAAAGGAGGGGGAGGGCTAGCACTGGGGTGGATAGGCTGGTCAGGGAAAGATCTCTGCCAAGGTGACTTCTGAGCTGAATGATGATGACTAGGCAGAGGGGACAGCAAGTGCCAATGCCTTGAGGCTGGAGTAAACTTGGCTTGTCCAAATACACAAAGACAGTTCGTTCTTTGTCGATAACCTCAGGAGCATCCCTGACGTTCCAGCAGCTGTGTTCAGGCTGTCTTTCCCAGGATTGTGCTGAGTTGTCTCATCCATTTTCCCCTTCTGTACCAATTTTCACCTGTGGGATGGGAAGAGATGAGGACACTACAATCTAGGCTCAGAAGGGTAGGTAAAGATGACCAGAACGTCAATCCATAGACTAGAATACTCCAGGTAGAGATGTGTGAATATAACTTGACTTCAATGGGTTCATACTTTTCACCTGCCTTTCTTTTCTTTTTTTTTTTTAAGATTTTTTTCAGGGCATGTGCACTTGCTGGAGAGAGACAGAGAGACATAGAGAAACAGAGAGAGGGAAAGTGAGAAATCAGCTCTCAGAAGGGAGGACCATGCTGCAATCTCTTCTCCTCCATTCTTCTCTTGGGATTCTGGGCGTGTGTGCATGCACACACATACGCTCGGCATGATTTTCAAGCTGCTGGATCTGGGGTTCAACCATGTGGAAGTCCAGCACCTTAACCACCATGCCACCTGCTGGCCCTTATCTGCCCTTTTTTTTTCCCCTAGAGATTTTGCTACAGGGCGTGTGTGCTTGCCAGAGAGACAGAAAGTGAGAAATCAACCCCCCACCGAGGGGAGATGGCCATGCCACAATCCCTTCTCTTCTCAGGATTTTGGGCACATGTACATATGGATTTGGTGTGAATTTCAAGCCACTGGATCCGGGACTCAAACCATGGTTGACCATGTGGGAGTCCAGCACCTTAACCATCATAACACCTGTTGGCCCTCACCTACCTTTCATAATGCTAGAATTCATACAGCATAACTCTATGTTTTATAGGCCAGAGAGTTGGTGACCCAGAGAGACATGGGCTGCTAATGGTCACATTTCAAAATGTATTACCTAAAATAACACTTCCCACAGTGTAGTATATGGACAAATGTTTTTTTTTTTTTTACTTATTTTTTTTTTTTTGAGAGGTTTTTGAAATAGGGCTCATGCGCTCGCCAGACAGACAGAGAGAGACAGAGAGATAGAAAGCGAGAAATCACCCCCCGGGGGAATGGCCACGCTGCAATCCGTTCTCCTCCATTCTTCTCTCGGGGTCTTGGGCACACACGCACACGTGCCCGGCGTGAGTTTTAAGCCACCGGGTCTGGGACACGAACCACGGTTGACTAGATGGGAGTTCAGCAACATAGCCATTACGCTAACTGCTGGTCCCCAAATGTTTTTATTTTTAATAGCTATAAAAATTTAATTATGGGGCCATCAGGTATCATGGTGATTAACACAATGAACTCCCCCATGGCCAACTGCAATTTGAGTCCTAGAACCAGCAATTTGAGAATCATGCGAGGTGTATGTGCGTGTTTATGCCCAAGATTCCAAGAGGAAAATGAAAGAGATGGGATTGTGGTGTGGCCATCCCCACGAAGGGGTAATTTCTCACTTTTCCTCTTTCCGACTTTCTCTGTCTCTCCAGTGAGTGCACCCATCCTATGGAAAAACCTAAAAAATAAGTAAAATTATTAGAAAAACTGCACATTAATCCTATGAGTCAATGGCTACTATTATTTGGGATGAGGCTAATGTAGAGTTTGGGCTTTGTCCACTGACAGTGCAGGTGGTATGCAAATGTGGAAGAGTTGCCCAATGGTCTGAAATTTGGCAAGTATTCATCTAGAATTTTCACCAGAAGAAATTGGCCTCCTCCTTACTGGTGGTGATACTTTAAACTTTCACTGTTGTTTAAAGTTCACTAAACCAGACCAACTGGTAGGCCAATAAAACAGTACATGTTCACACTGAACTGAAGAACCAAATTTCTCCTCCTTCCCCCACAACCACCTCCCCCACTATTTTTTTGCCTTTACAGAAATTTTTCCTCCAGGAGAGCCCTGTTATATATGTCCAGGAATTGCAAGACCCCAGCAAAGCTGTGGTTTTGGAAGAGGCCACCTTGTCATGGCGACGCACCTGCCCAGGAATTGTCAATGGGGCGCTGGAGTTGGAGAGGAATGGACACAATTCTGATGGGATGACCAAGGCTCAGCCACCTTTAGGTGCCCTCAGGCCAGAGGACAAAGGGGACAGCCTGGGCCCAGAGTTACACAAAATAAACCTGGTGGTATCAAAGGTAACTTTGTCTGGGCCATGCAGGCAGGTCAGCTGCCAGACTTTTAAGGCTAAAAGCTTGCCAGGCACCCCACCATTTCCTTGGTTAAAAACTCCCCTCTCTAAGATCTCCCTTTGCAATATAGACTTTCCATAGAGAACCAATACAGGAAGTCTTTCAAACTTTAGTATGAATTAGTCGATCATGTAAGTTTTTTTTTTTTTTTAATAATGATCAAAACCCAGAATAATAGGAGAGTGCTGTGTACTGGTGTTTGCAGGGACCCAGGAGACAGAAAGAAGGAGGGGAAGGAAGCTTAGCTACTAATTTTCTTATGTTCTCATTGGTTCGTCAGAAAAGTAATGTCTTTCTGTGCAAAAATGCATCACGACTTTTCCAACAACCCAAAAGTACGTACCAAGTATTATCCTACATGTTTCAATTTGCTTATTCTGCAAACTCACTTTATCTGGTTCCTTCTCTGCCAAATATTTATAAGACTAACTTCCTGCTTTCTCATTTTCATCACTTTTCTTCCCTTTTATATTATCTATTAATGTAAATATTACTGTATAATAATAATAATAGATGCAGTATTCCCACCTTATTCATGGTTTCATACCATAAAGGTGCTCCTCCTCCGTGACACTTTCTCCCCACCTGGAGGCGACACCCACAGTGGGTGAAATCCTTGTAGATCACATGGTCTGAAAATAGGTTAGTGCAGTATATTTTGAAAGAGAGAGAGAGAGAGACCACATCACATAGCTTTTATTATAGTATACGGTGATAATTGCTCTATTTTGTTATCAGTCCTTAGCTATTGTCCTTAAGCTCACACTGTACCTAATTTATAAATGAAACATTATCATCAGTATGTATGCATAGGAAAGAACATAGTATAGATAGGGTTCAGTATTATCCATGGTTTCAGGTCTTATCCACTGGGAGTCTTGGGATATGTTCCCCATGGAGAAAAAAGGAACTGTAGGATAGAAATTGATACAGATAATGATCCACATGTAACAATAAATATCTAAAAATCTATTTTTTTTGAGAGAGATTTTTGCTATAGGGTGTGTGTGCTTGCGGAGATACAGAAAGAGACAGAGAGACAGAAAGCAAGAAATTACCCCCCAGAGGGGATGGCAACACCACAATCCCTTCTCCTCCATTCTCCTCTTGGGATTCTGGACACGCATGCACATGCGCCCAGCATGAGTTTTAAGCTGGTGGGTCTACAACTCAAACTGCTGCCAGCTACATGGGAGTCCAGTTATGTAACCATTACACCATCTGCTACTCCCAAAATCTATTTTTTTAAGAGTGATTTTTTTGCTATAGGGTGTGTATACTCGCTAGAGTACATACTGTCCTAGCCTCAACCACCACTGCGCTATTCCCAAAACCTCCTTACCAGCTTCCACTTTGCCCTCCTATGATCTGCTGCCATGTGGTAGACAGAGGGATCTTTCTAAAATGTAAACCAACTCAGGTTACTTTCCTACTTAAACCCTCAATGGCTCCCACTGCCCTTGGGATTCAGGCCTGGTTTCCACCAAGTGCCTGCTACTACCTCTGATTTCTTCTCCCATTCACTCCCTGTGACGCAGCTGCACCTCACTTCTCAGAGCTCTTTGACAGCTAACCTTGCCTTGGCCTCAGGACCTATGCACCTCCTGTTCCCACATAGAGCAATCTTGCTCTAAATCTTCCTGTGTCTGGTTCTTTCTTGTCATTTAAGTCTAAGCTGCAATGACACCTGCTCATATCACTTATTGCCATCTGATTTTATTGATTAATTGACGGGTCTGTCTCTCCATCCCTCTACCCTGCACACTCACTAGAATGTAAGCTCAGTGAGAGTTTTTTTCTCCCTTCACTGTTTGGTACATACAAGAAACTCAAATGATTACTTGGTGGGTGAATGAATGAATAAATGAATGAATGAAGGCAGGCAGGAATTCTGTGAGGTTGGCTTCTTTTTCCTCAGTTTACAGATAAATCAACTGAGGCTCAGGGAGGCTAAGTAACTTTCCCAGGATCTTAGAGTAGAGTAGGTGCTGATGTGGACTTCAGGTTTCTTACACACTAGCCATAAGTTCTTCTCTGCCACTTCCATGCAACTTCCTTTCTCCAAGGGTGCCCCATTCCCATGCTATAGGCGGAACTCTAAGTTCCTTTTGAGCCTTGCTTGTCTGAGTTTTTTTGCAATGTATGTGGTTATTTTGTGTTCTATTTGTCATTTCGTGGGCAGGTGGGAGGGTTATGCTGTCTCGACACCTCTCTGTCCTCCTTGGTTTTGCAGGGGTTGTTACTAGGGGTCTGTGGCAACACAGGGAGTGGCAAGAGCAGCCTCCTGTCAGCCATCCTGGGAGAGGTAAGTAGCTTTGTGGCCCCACACATCCCGACCATACGCATCCAGGTGTCCCTACCTGAGTACCTCCAGTGGAGCTGACCACTGCCTCCTTCCTCACAGGGGTCTGAGAGAATAGGATTTGTGTAAGGCTGTGTGTGCAGCATGGAGAAGTTGATTCATAAGGGTGCTCCTCCTCAGTGCCACCTTCTTCCCACCCAGAGGCAACACTCATGGTGGGTGAGCTCCTTGAAGATCCCATGGGGACCCATCCTCGCTGTTCTCTGTGATGATATAGAGGGTGTTTCAAAGTCTGATATGGAACTAAAAATCATTTCATGAAACCAAATTCATACTGTTCAGGGATGGAACATATATCCCTGTGGGACAGACAGCATTGGAAGCAAAATGTGGGAAGAGAAAGTATAAAAAGGAAGGAAGGAAAGACGGTAGGTAGGGGGCATGGAAAGAAGGCCTTCCTAATGGGATGAGACGGTCTTACCCCAGCAGTGGAATCTACAAGCCTTCTTGGTATCCCCTGCCCTTCAGATCTGAACCCCAATTCTAGTGTCTGTGGACTTTTTCTGTTTTGGCTATAACCATGCAGACATGTGGCTCAGCACATCCCTTCTCTCATTTAAAAACAAAAAAAAACAAAACAAAAACAAAAACAAAAACCAAAACATACAAACAAAAAACAAAATCAACTCATTCCCTCATATCATTTAGAGTCACATTTTGCACATTTCATAGTAAACAACTTGAAATGTCCAGGACCCCTGGTATGCATTTACCTCTTTGCAGTGGTTTCTCACAGCCCTTGTCCATCCAGCCTCAGCCTCACTGTCTCCTGGGACATCTTACTTTTCCCCTTTCTTTCTTTGCTCTCATCCCCACTTCCTACATTGTCCAGAGAACTAGCAATTTTCCTTCCTGTATTCAGCTCTTCCCTCAGCCCCTCTACCACATGCCTGTTGCTGAACTTACCATGTCCTTGGAACGTGGTTATCAGTAGCAGCGCTTTGAACACATCAGTCTGCCTGCTCCACAGACTTCTTCACAGCTGGGGATAAGAAAGACTTCATTCCCCCCATCGTATCTGTGAAAGAGAGAGAAAGAGAGAAAGAGAGGGAGAGGGAAGAAATAAATATTTCCAACAGGATCCGGCCATACCATGATCCTCCTGCCACACCTACCTAGGATTACAGGCACACATTGGAGCGCCTGATGTGTTTAGATTGATCAAAGATCTGAACCCAGATCTTCCATGCCCTGCCACCTGTGCCATCCTGGCTGGGCTGAAAGACTCCATTAAAATTAAGAAATGGTAAAAGAGTTTAAGTGCTTGCATGCCAAGCTTGTGCTTAGAGTGTTTTCCCTTCAATCCTTATAAGAACCCAATGAAGGTTTACTCATTATGGTCCATTTACAAGTGAGTAAATGAAGTTCACAGAGGTGACTTACACAAGGTCTCCCAACATGTAAAGGGTGAGCCAGGGCTGACATCCAAATATACCAGGTGGAAAAGCTTTGCTTTTCATCCAGCAGTAATTTCTGGCAGCTTCTATTCAATGCCACCTTTCCACATGGCCAGTGGCCTGTCAGTTTCCTCTGAAAATGAACCAGTCACTTCCAATAAAGAAAAACAAATTGATGTCATTTAAAAGTTTTGTTCTTATTATCTAATGCCTGGCTCCACATCAAACGTAAAAAGTACAAGAGAAACAAGATAAATGAGAGAAAGGAACAAGGGTGATGAGGTCCTGTGTGGGGTGGTAGGGATGGGGAAATGGTCTCTATTCATTTATTTTTCCTTAAAGTTTACTTATTTCCTTCATGAAGGTGAGAGACAGAGAGAGAGAGGAAGATGAGCACCCCCACAGTTCCACGCTGTGATCATCCCCTGCCAGTCTTTCCAGACGGCTGGGATCATGGGCACTCGTCCCCAGCCTGTGTAGCTCAACCAGGGAACCAAACCTGTGGGCTTCCACATTAATCAGATGTTGGTTGAACAGCCAGCATGTTACTACTGCACGACTGAACCAGCTCTCTTTTTGTTTTTGTTTTGAAGTTTGTTTCTTTCTTTCATGAGCAAGAGAGAAAAGAGAGTGCACACGCGCACACACAGGGTCTTGACGCCATGATCCACCCCTAGCCTTCAGCCAGCCCCAGGTTGTGGGGAAGTGTGTGTCCAACATACTAAAGGGAACTTCTGGACACAAACCAGAAACCTTCCCACATGGAATTGCCTCTCCTTGCATCACATTTTCCTGTTGGGCCACTGTCTGGCTCCTTAACTGGTGTTTTTTAACCCCTACAGAAAAACAGAAAGAATATGATAAAGACCCATAGCCCCACCATCTAGATTGAACAGTACATAGTATTTACATATTTGCCTCCTCTATGAAGCTGTTTTTTGTTTTGTTTTGTTTTTTAAGTTTTTGCTATAGGGTGTGAGCACTCACCAGAAAAGGTGAGAAATCACCCCTAGGAAGGATGTCCTTGCCACTGCAATACCTTCTCCTCCAGTCTCCTCTTGGGATTTTGGGTGCACACACACACACACACATACATGCCCAGCATGATTCTCAAGACTCCAGGTCTGAAACTTGAACTGTGCAGTTGGCTATGTGGGATCTAGCACCCTAACCTCCAGGCCACTTGCTGGTCCAAAGCTATGTGCTTGTAGAACTACTTTAGATTTCAGAGATTATGATATCTCCCTACTAAACACTTCAACCTGATGTCCAAAAAAGGGACATTTTTTTCTATCTAGCTACAGTAACATGATCATACCTCACAGCAGCAGTTCTAATACTAAGGCATAGTCAGAGATGGCCTGAAGCTTTCAGACTGTACCATGAAGACATGGAGATTGCTAGGAAACAGAGAACTGGGGAAATAAGAAGGGTAAAGATATGGGGTGTCTTTAATGCAAACCTTGCATTCAGGCAAAGTAGGAGTTGGTCTGTAACTCCTACTTGTCTCCATGGCTGCTCCTCAGGCTCACTGATGGACCTGACAGGGCTTTGTTAAAAGTTCTTCTTATATAGGAGAGAGCAAGAGGGTCCCAGAGGGTAGAGGGACCCTGGGCATTAAAACTGCTGAGCCGGGTAGAGTCTTACCCTGATCTGTCTAATCCTGAGGCTGGATCTATTCTCTGCAGATGCACTTGCTGGAGGGATCAGTGGGCGTGCATGGAAGTCTAGCCTACGTCCCCCAGCAGGCCTGGATCATCGGGGGTAGTGTGAGGGAGAACATCCTCATGGGGAGCCAGTATGACAAGGCCCGGTAAGCTGCTGGGAGGGGCAGGGAAGGGCATGTGGGAGGGTAGGCTGGTTCAAGGGAGGGTGCTCCAGCTACAGTGGTCATGAGATAACAGCTAACACTTGGGTACTCACGTCTATGTATCCCTGTATTTTCTCCTGATGATGAGAGAAATAGTATCATGGTATTAATTTTCCAGTTGATCAGCTGAGGTTTGACTTCATTTTCCCAAAGTTTCTCAGCTAGTAGGATATGATAGAGTCAGGACTAAACCCAGTTGCTTTTAGAAATCTCATGCTTACCTATTATGCTTTATTGGCTCAAAGTAGTCAACACCCACGCTCCTCTAAAACTGTTCATGAAACTGCATTCGTGTTCTTTAAACTCTGACCCCTAAGTCAAGAGGAAAACAAAGTGGGCTAATGAGGTTGTGCACTTTAGAGGAAATGAGTTCGGACTCATGGTCCAGTGGGATTCCCACTTCCCATCTGCATCCCTCATTTCCCTTTGTGACCTCTCCCTAACTGCTGGGGGTGACCTGCTCCAGGCATGCACTTGGATGTCATGAGTGAAGCCTGTTCCATGGAGAACCCAGAAAAACAGCCTTGAGTGCCACAGCTGTGCTTTCAAGTATGGTGGACTCTGACCTCCTTTGACCATGTGCTTGATTTTGCAATCTGCTCCCAGAGAGAGGTGTAGATAGGTGTGTAAACTGGCCGTTTCTAACTGGTTGTCCTTTAGGCATCTCAAAATCATGAGCCCCTAGATCCCTGCTTCTCCTCATAAGGTGTCCAATTCATTTAATGGTGTCTCCTAACCTGTGCACCCCAGTGAGTTTGTCACCTCCTCCTCTGATAACTTCCATGTCTGTAAATCACTAGTCTTGAGTAAATCTAACTCCCAAATATCTCATGTGTTCTCTCCTCTCCATCTCCAGTGTTGTTTCAGTCTATGATCTTATTTGAACAGTTCCTACTGCCCTGCCCTGGGGTCCTTGTCTCTAATTTCTAGTTCTGTTACATCCCACATACTGTCTCCAGGACAGTAGACTGAAAACACAGCTCTCATCCTGTCATTGCTCTGACTTCAGCTCCTAGAGTGCTTTTGAAATATCTGTCAAAAATAAAAATGCACCATTCCTTTGACTCAGCAAACTTACTGCTGGGTATCTAATGCAGATGTTTTCACCATGAACACAAAGATCCCTATACAAGAATATTCATGCTGTGTTGTTAATAGGAACAAAAGACTAGAGACAACCCAAATGTCCATCTTTGGGATACTGGTTCAATAATTATGGTGCTGCCTTATAATGGAATACTATGGCACCATTAAAACAATATAAACCTGGGGCCAGCAGGTGGTGTGGTGATTAAGGCACTGGATTCGCACATTGCTGACCGTGGTTTAAGTCCCAGACCTGGTGGCTTGCTTTCTCACTGTCCCTCTCTATCTCTCTCTGGTGTATTAAAAAAATAAAAAAGAATAATAACAAATAAATAATTTAAATTAATAATTAAATAATAATATAAACCCATATATGCTATACACATACATATATAAATATAGTATTTATGAATAAATGCATAAAAATCTATAATGGTGTCTGTTTCTGAGGAAAACAGCTTAGGGTCAATGTAAGAGTGACTTGCTTTTCACTATATCTTTTTGTTCTGTTCAAATACGTATATAATTTTAATTGTCAGAGGATGTATGTACTTGCCAATGGGGCTGGTCATGCCACAATCCCTTCCCTTCTGATTTTAGCACACATGTATACACACCCAGCATGATTTTCAAGCCACTGGGACCAGGATTCAAACTGTGGTCAACCTTGTGGGATCTGGCTCCCTTAACCACTAGGCTACAGGGGTGGGCCCTATTCAAATATTAACTAATAGCATGCATTAGTTTAAAGGAAATGAAAGATGTAAGGAAACGAAAAAAGCCTCCATGGTTTACCATTAAGCACAAGATCAAGTCCAAATTTTTTAGCATGGAATTCTAGGTCTTTCTCTTTAAAATGTAGGAAGTTGGGGGCCTAAGGTCCAGCCCTTATACCTTATAGCTTCCTGTCCTTTACAGATACCTCAAGGTGCTCCATTGCTGCTCCCTGAACCATGACCTGGAAATTCTGCCCTTTGGAGACATGACGGAGGTGAGTGGGAGACTGGCTTTGTTGTGATGTGGGTGCCTTTGCATTCAGGCTCCCTCCTAGGGCAGCTCTTCCTTCCCAGAGCTTCCAGAGTTACTTTGCAGCTGCTGTTTCAATGTCAAGAACAAAGCCTTCCCCTATCACCTCCCCCACTGCTGAAGGAACTTGGGGCTCATCTTACAGTGGGAGTTGGATAAAAAAGAGGCTACCTTAGTCCACAAAAGTAGAGAGAAGACCTTAGGCTCCTCCTCCTGGAGCAAGGGCAGAGATCTTATGAGAAATCCCGTGTACCCTTTGACCTCTCTGGCCAGCACTTTCTTCATTAATGGGAACATTAACCATGGCCTTACATGGTCAACCTGACTTCCAGCTATAACACTTTTCTGCTAGTTCCCCAAGTTGCACATTTACAGTCACTTTTAATCCACATGAGACCCACCCCACAGATGAAAGTAGAATTGTTATCTTGATTTTACTGTCTAATAACAGCCCAGTCTGTTGAGCACTAACTACGTGTAAGGTACCATTCTAGCATCTTAGTGCAGTGCCTGAGGAAAACCTCACTGTAACTCTAGGTGGGCAGTCCTTTTATTAACCTTTGTTTACAGATGGGACTGTAAGTCCAAGAGGGAAGAGAGCTAAGTTCTCTTGTTATTTATTTATGTATTTATTTGTTTAGATTTTTGCCATAAGGTGCATGTGCTTGCCAGAGAAAGAGAGAGAGAGAGAAAGAGAGAGAGAGAAAGTGAGAAATCACCAGGGAAATAGCCATACAGCAGTCCCTTCTCCTCCATTCTCCTCTCTGAATCTCGAGCACACACATGTGTCTTTTCAGGCCACCAGGATCGACTTGAACTGCTGAATCTGCCTTGTGGGGATCCAGTGCCCTAACAATTACACCACCTGCTGGCCCTCAATTCTCTTATTGAAGGGTGTTTCTTCAGTAGGAAGAACACTATCTCATCTGCTGAATGGCATAAATAAGACTACTGACCTTATGAGATCGCTTTGACATTTAAATAGATTAATACTTACAAAGTGCTTTGAACAATGCCTAGCATGGAGTCAGTGTTAGCTATTACAAGAGCACAGTGGGCATTTAATAAGTACACTGTGGAATACTACTCAGCCACAAAAAGCAATGAGACTCAGACATTTGATAGAAGGTGGATGAATAGATGAATATGGAAGATATACTGCTAAGTGAAGCAAGCCAGACTATGAAAGAGAGGCATTGTATGTCCCCACTCAATATATACTGAATGTCTGCATTCTATGGCAGAAATGGAAAGATTGGATGGTTCAAAGACGTGGAGGACAACTGTAGACACTGGAGACAGTGTGGGAGGAGGATGGGAAATCGGGGAGGATCGAGAGGGAGGGAATCAAGGGGGAAAAGAAAGAAGCCAAAACATTTAAGGGACACAAAAGTAGAAAATTATCTGTTGATAATATGTATGGTAATATCTTTACTGAGCCAATATACAGTGTATGCAGGATGGGACAATACATTTGACGTATTGTAATGATACACAGTGACTGACTGTAAAATAAATAAATAAATAAATAATCAGTGTTTGTTGGATGGATGAATGGATAGATAGATAAGGAAACTGGGCTTTAGCCAGGTCAGGCAGTTTATCCAAGGTCATATGATGGTGACCTGGAGGCAGATCAATGAGAAGAGATTACCCTGATACCTTTAAACTCTGCCTTTTCTCTACAGAGACCTCAAGAATTCAGGGTAAAACTGGGATTAGGACTTGTACTTGGGCTCCTAGGTCCTCAGAGTCTGACTGAGGGATGGGGTAGCTGACAGCTGCCTGCAGTATTAATCTTCAAGGGGACCCAAAGCACGTTCAGTAACTCAGTTTTCCATGCTCCATCCCTAACATGGCAGGTGCCGTGTGAGATGGCCCTTCCCACGACAGCACTACAACCCTTTCCAGCCACTGCAGGGCTGTCTGCCGAGTGGTCATAGTGTAACTAGCCTTAGACAATAACCCCAGCCCAGACTGATGTTCCTGTAAATTGGCAGTTGAAGTCCTTCGAGATTTAAAACTTGAATAAGATATAAAATAATGCTGTTTCTTGGGAATAAATGCTTTATTTTATTGCCTACCTTTTCAGTAGTCTAATATACTTCTTGAGAAGTTGACACGGTTTGAAAAATGGTATCTAATTATGAGTTATAAAATTTTAATTAATTGAAATTTGTTTTCATCCCTTGCAAAGTAAGTTTTGAAAACATCTTTTAAGTGTCAGGGATGCCAAATCACAGGTGGCCTAGGGTGTATACTTATCTTGGTCTGTACCAAGAGGATTCCATCCACAATACTTGCCCACCTGTTTGATGATTTCTGGCCATGCTTGCTCTGTGGGCATGGTGCTTTTTGCTGCTTCCACAGATTGGGGAGCGGGGCATCAACCTCTCTGGAGGGCAGAAGCAGAGGATCAGCATGGCCCGCGCTGTCTACTCCAACCGCCAGACCTATCTGCTGGATGATCCCCTGTCAGCTGTGGATGCCCACGTGGGGAAGCACATCTTTGAGGAGTGCATTAAGAAGGCACTACAGGGGAAGACAGTGGTCCTGGTGACCCACCAGCTGCAGGTGACCACTCCTCCAGGCCTCAGGCCATGACTGACAGATAACATAGATCTTCAAGGTCCTGCCATTCCAGAGTGTGATTAAATCACAACCTCTTTGTAGCTATCTCTTCATTTCATTAGGGGAGAACTAGGTTCTGTAAAGAACTTGGCTTTCCTCTGCTTTTAATGCAGAGAAGATAGACTGGTAAAAGATTTTTGTGACTGATAAAAAAAAATGAAACCAAATTGAAGGTCTTCTTTATTTTCAAAATTGTGTGGGTGGGGGACCAGCAGTTAGTGTAATGGCTATGTCGCTGGACTCCCATGTAGTCGACCGCGGTTTGCGTCCCGGACCTGGCGGCTTAAAACTCACGCCAGTGTGCGCGTGTGCCCAAGATCCCAAGAGGAGAATGGAGGAGAAGGGATTGCGGCGTGGCCATCCCCCCGGGAGATGATTTCTCACTTTCTGTCTCTCTGTTTCTCTCTGTCTGTCTGGCAAGTGCCTTCACCGTATAGCAAAAACCTCTTCAAAAAAAAAAAAAAAATTGTGTGGGTGGGTCCCTACTTTATAAGTTACAAAGTACAAAAAACAAACAAAAAACAAACCCCAAACAGGGACCAGGTGGTGATGTAGTGGTGATGCGACTGGACCCACATGGGAAAGGTGCTGGGTTCATATTCGAGGACCACCCTGGGCTCGCTGGGCATGCACAGGCATTCTTGTGACCTGGACTGGCTGAGACCAATATGAAGGCAAAGTTGGGGGCAACTGGGTGGCTCTTTCTGTCTCTCATGGAAGAAATAAATACATTTTAAAAGAAGTTGCAGAATAATGCAGCATACATATGTTGAAGAGTATGGAAAAAAAAAAAGACAATCCCAAAGAAAGATTTCTGAAGTCTCACTTTCTTAGATGGCCATGCCACAACCCCTTCTCCCCCATTCTTCTCTCAGGATTTGGGGCATGCATGCACACATGCCCAGCCATGTTCCGCAACGAACTGGGTCCCGGATGCAAGCCACACAGTTGTTATATGGGGTCCAGCCACCTTAACCACCATACCACTGGCTGGCCCTCTTTATTATTTTTTGTTTATTTGTTTTTGTATAAAATATTTAAGATCTAAAAATGGTTTAGAAAATAATGTAATGAAAACCCTGTATACCTACCACCCAGATTCAACTCTCAAGCCTTGATTTCCCTCCCAGAATGCGTCCTATTGCCTCCTTCCACTGCCAACCTTGCTTTGTTACTTAACTATTCCCCTGCAGGTCTTTGTGCTTTACAATGTATGCAGTGCACATCATCCTGAGACATGAGAGAGTTCCTTCTGCATATTTTTAAACTTTATGTAGTTGATATTTTGCTTTTTGTGTCCTGGAGTAATCTGCTTTTTCACTCAACATTATGTTGTAATCTTTCATGTTGATGCACGCAACTTTATTTAATTTTCAGTGGTACAGTATTCTAATATCTGGATACATCATAATTTATTTCTGTAAGATGACCATTTAGATTGTTCGCTGTTTTTCATCTTTACAAAAAAAATGCTACAGTGTACATCCTTTTTTAAAATATTTTTTAAAATTTCATTTTCTTTTATACATTCAATCACGTTATTTTGTTTACAAAGTGAACATTCTAACATGTGAACATTTCTCCCTAGTCCAGGTGATAAAACTATAAAATTATCTTCAACAGATTATACCGCGTTTCTTTGTCCCCATCTACATGTGTCTTTGTACACATATTTGAGAGGGTTTTGTTTGTTTGTTTGTTTGTTTGCTTGTTTTTGCAGTTTTATTCACTTATTTCTTGAGACAGAAAAGGAGACAAAATGGCATCCTCATGGGAGACCTCATACCATGACCCACCACCAGTCAGTCACAATCAACCTGGATTACAGCCCCGAGTACTTGGCATGTGCAGGGAAGACCCTGGATGTGAACCCAGGGTGTTTGTCATGTGGGTCCAGTAGTGTTACCACGGCTTCATCACTTCCCCATAGCTGCTGTGGTGCAGTGGTCCTGATTCATGATGCTTGTCTCTCATGTTTGAGGTTTTTTTTTTTCAGGGTAGAGTTTTAGGAATCCAATGTTTTTTTCATAATTCTTCAGAAATCTTCCATGTTACTAGATATTGTCAAATTGTTCACCAAGGGACCAGCAGTTAGCGTAATGGCTATGTTGCTGGACTCCCATGTAGTCGACCGTGGTTCGAGTCCTGGACCCGGTGGCTTAAACTCACACCGGGCACGTGTGCGTGAGTGCCCAAGATCTCAAGAGGAGAATGCAGGAGAAGGGATTGCGGCATGGCCATCCCCCCCCGGGGGGGTGATTTCTCACCTTCTGTCTCTCTGTCTTCCTGGCGAGCGCACACGCCCTATAGCAAAACCCTCTCAAAAAAAAAATTTTTTTTTTCCACCAAGGTAGTTGTACCAATCTACAACCTCTTCAACACTTTGTGAGAGTTCGCTTTACCTTGACTCATCACCAACACTTGACATTGTTCAACTTTTACATTTTTGGCAATCTGGTGTTATAAAATAATATCTTATTAGAATGCAAATTTACATTTTCCGATGAACAGTGAAGTTGAACATCTTTCCGCGTGGTTACTGAAGGTCTTATTTCTTTTGACTGTTCAGTACTTAGAGTTTTGTGACCAGATCATTTTGCTTGAAGATGGGCAAATCTGTGAAAACGGAACTCACAGTGAGTTAATACAGAAAAGGGGGAGATATGCACAACTCATCCAGAAGATGCCCAAGGAAGCTACACAGGTGATTTTCTCCCCACTCACCTTCAGACTCTGTGGGTGGAACATCTCTGCATTCATACATGTACTCTCTCTCCAGAATATGTTGCAGGACACAGCAGAGTTAGCAGAGAGGACACAGGGAGCAGACCAGACTCATGCCACCTTGCAGGAAGAGCTTCTCAATGAAAATGCTGGTAATGGTGTGGGAAATGGGTTAAGAATGACTGCCTGCCTGCCTGGGTCCTTTAGAGGTTCTGCCATTTTTTTCTGGGCCCCAGCCTGGGCCAGGTCCCTCACTCTCTGGGATTCTAAACACTTATATACACACGAGTTACAGATCCAAGTAGTTGGGGGCCATGGGATATGGACATGGTGAAAGGGAATATTGTAAAGTAGAAGAGCTGAAGTGTAGAGTAGAAGCAAGATGAAGGGTGGCTTTGGCCCCAAGTGGTGCAGATTTAAGACTGTGTATAAGATCTGGACATCCATTTGTTACATATCTGTAGAGAGTAAAGGTTGAGAGCAAGAAAAATCAGAAAGGAATTGAGCCCAGCCCCTAATGTCCAGAAGCTCATGGTCTTTTTAAAGACCAACTAGCAGAAGGAAAAGGCCTCCATTTTTCTTTATTCCTTCTTTGCTTCTCCTTTTTCTGGTTTTCAGAGTGTGTGTACACTTGTGTGTAAGAGAGAGCGCACTCTCATGGGGAATGGTCATGCCACAATCCCTTCCCCTCCATTTCTCCCTCATTTTGAGATTTTGGGCACATAAGAACATACGCTGGCATGGTTTTCAAACTGCTCGACCCAGGACTTGAACCATGCAGTTGACCATTTGGGATCCAGCTTATGTAACCACCAGGCCACAGGCTGGCCCCAAACCTCAATTTTTCAAGTAAGACAGTTCTGGATTTGAATCCCAGCTCTGCTGCTTGCAAAGCTGTGTGACCTTGGCCAAGCAACTTAACCTCCCTCAGCCCCCATTGGCAAAACTGGAGGTAGAGTACTTACCTTGCAGGGTTGTAGGGGAGATTGAGTGAAGTCAGGTGTAGGGTAGTCCCTACACAGCTCCTGGCACATTGGAGGCATCCATGTCCAATAGCTCTTCAACTGCAAAGATCAGACACTGATTTGGGCAAATAAAAACAAAAATAATATTTTGGTGGTAAAGAGTATAGACTACAGAATAAAAGGAAAAGTTGAAAATTAAGTCTTAGCAACTTTGGGAAGTGAGTAGCAGAAATGAGTGCAGAGTCTTTTTGAAGAAAACTATTCCAAAATTTTCCATTATATTGATAGTTTAATTTCCCTCAGAATTTAAATTCCAGAAAGAGAGCACTCTTCCTCATGAAACTTTGAGGTATTGTTATTAGAAGGAAGGAGAGTGTCAGTAAGAATTAACAGACAACCTTTTTGGTTGTTGTTACCATCAGAAGCATATACTGGTATCTCCGAGTACTGGTATCTGGGCCAAGCTGAAGGCCAAGGTCTTCTTGGGCTGGTTCATGGCTGTTTTTCTGAGGAATTGTCTTAAAAGCAGAGAATCTTATCAACTATTTAGGCCTGCCATTTTCAGATCAGAAGCAGGGAGATTAAGTGATTTTCCTGAAGTGTATGTTATGGTTACAATTCTGCAGTACAGATTTCCTGGTCCCAGCTTTCTTCGTTCTCTCTTGCTGCTTTTCTTGGCCCATCAAGCACTTAGAAACCTCAGGCTCTACAAGGCTATTGAATTGCCAGGGATAAACTCCCTTTCCCTGCTATGAAGTCCAGATTAAAGGTTACCTTCATCATAGTCTTCCATGGAAAACTTATGGTTAAGGTCAAACTTGGGTGAGGCACAGAAGCTGGAAGATGAGGAATATAAAAAAGGATCAAAACCAGGAATAGAAGGTTCCTTCCAGGATTCTCCTGACCCTGAAGGAAAATCAGGAGAACAGGAAGCATACCATTTTCTTCTTTTCTCACCCTGATCCAGTGCAGGAACATCAGCTTACAAAGAAGGAGGAGATGGAAGAAGGTTCCCTGAGTTGGAGCATTTATCACCACTATATCCAGGCATTTGGAGGTACAGTCTGACACCAGGCCTGGGACTCTCTCTGGGACCAGCCCAGCTCCTAAAGTTGGGTCAGCCTAGAACATGGGAAGTCATGTGAAGTAGAGAGGTACAGAGGAGTCAGGCCACTTACGGGTTTAACTTGCACAAACTCAACCATATCCAATCATAGTAACTCTTCCACTGTAATCATAGAGTACTGGAATTAAGTTTTCATGTGTACTTGTTATTTCAGTGCTTTTCAAACTGATCCCTGACCCGTATTAAGTTATGAAATTAACTGAGTGAACCATGAGCAGCATGGCAAAAAATAGAGTAGAATATAGAATAGAATAGAACCGAATAGAATAGAACCGAATAGAATAGAACAGAATAGAATACAATACAATTCAATAGAAAATATCAGCAAGCATTGCATGTAGTTAAGTTGGTAAAATTTTTATTTTGATGTATATTAAGTATGATTTAAAATTTATTTCTCATATAGGCAGATGGCAATTAGAAGTGTCAAAGTTATTGATTTATTAAATGGTAGACTTGACCATTTATATTTACTGTACAATGTTGTGAACATAAAACCAAGTATATGGTACAGTGCTTTTTTAGTAATTTAAGAGATTTTTACTCTTCATTGACTTTGGAACCTAACCCTTCTGTAAAGTGTGTCTCCTCTCTGCCTGTCTGGGGAGGAAGAGGTAGGCTGTCCATAGTAGGTCACCATACCACGCCTTCCACCATGGGTACCTCTGCAGGTTGTAACACAGGGTCTGCTCAGAGCAGGGGAACAGCACATGCTGATAATGCATTAATGCATTGAGAAGCCAATTTATCTATGTTTATAAAGTACATACTATAAGGCAGGCACTGCACCAAGTTCTAGAGGGGAGAGACTATAAAGTTGTCTAAGAACCAACCCTGGAATCTAGTTGTAGAATTAAGACATTGCATCCACTAAGATAGTGGTAGAGTTTCCTCGGTAAAGACTGGTTTCAGATATCATCAAAGAAGAGGAGGTCCTAGAAGGAAGGATAGAATTCAGAAAAAGACATATGGACATGAGACACAGAATAGGTGGGCAGAGTTCTGGGTCAAGAGGTAGGTACTAAAGGAAGGAATGCACCCTGGAGTTTTCCATCCTTGACTTTGTTCTCTGAGATTGTTTCCTCATTGTCTTAGTCCATTTGTGTTGCCATAACTACATACCTGAAACTGGGTAATTTATTAAGATCAGAAACTTATTTCTCACAGTTCTCAAGTGTGAGATGTCCAATCAAGGTAATGGCATGTTCAATGTTTGATGAGAGCCCAGGATCTACTTCCAAAATGGTGCCTTGAGTGTTGTGTACTCCATCATCTAGAGACAATGAATGCTATGTCCTCACATGGCAAAAAGGACAGAAAAGGGTCAAGGCTTCTCTATGACACCTTCTTTTTTTTAGGGCATTAATCACATTTAGGAGGCAGAACCCTCATGACCTAATCACCTTCCAAAGACCCTACCTTCTAATAACATCACCTTCATAATTTGGTTTCAACTTATGAATTTAGAAGGATACATGTATTCAAATCATATCTCTGTATAAAGAAGGATAAGAACTACTAACTCTAAAATAATGCATATGTTTACTACTATGCCTGGCACATAGAACATAATGGTGCATACTACATACCACATAAATGATAGCTGTTGTTGTTACTTTTGGAAGTGAATTCTGGGGGCCTACGTAAGGGGAATTAATTTCTCTAGAATACTGCTTAAGGGCAAGCCCTGGCCTGAGTGCTTGACATCCGTTAAATCTTCAGCACAGCCCTGAGCCTGGTATGACTATCACCACGTTGTGGGTAAGGACATAGGTTGTCACTAATATGTGGTACCTGTCTAGGGTTGCACAGCTTAGAAGTCAGGGCCAGGATTGCACAGTGCTCTCTGACTTTGGAACCTGGCTCTTCCCAGTCCACAAGGGAAATAGGGGTTATGGAGATCCAAGGTTTCAGGCCTGGGATGGAAAATCAACTTGGTCAGCAGTGTATCTTCTGTGTGCCTGAGTATTACCTCTGTCTCCCTCCAGGTTACATGGTCTCTTTCATGGCTTTCCTTCTTATCATGCTGGTTATTTTTATTACATCCTTCAACTTCTGGTGGCTGGGCTATTGGTTGGAGCAGGGCTCAGGGGTAAGTGCCATAAAGAGGTGGACTATGTCTCTGCTGACTTATGAGGGGTAGGGTGGCTTTTTGCTTCTTGGGACCACGAGGCCAGAGCATGTCTAGGAAGTCACATGGCAAGCCCAGAGCAAAGCTGACACAGGGCTCCAGGGAGAACCATCTGGGAGCCAGGATGTTGGGCTTCCCTCCTAGCCCTGGCTCCCTAGATTTATAGAATAGGTGGTCATCTACACAAACTTGTTGAGACAAAATAAAATGTTTATATACCCAAACAACTCCCAAGAATCTTTCTTTTAAATTTGTTTTGAAGTTTCTTTTCCCTTTTTTCTTTCTTCCCTTCCCTTCCCCTCTCTCCCTCTCTCCCTCTTCTTTCTTCTCTCTCTTTTTTTCTTCCCCCCTCTCTTTCTTTCTTACATAAGAGAAAGTGGTGGTGGTGGGGAGAGCCAGGCACTTGCAACAGGGCCTTGACACCATATTCCACCCCCAGCCTCAGCCAGCCCTGAATTATGGTCATGTGTATGCCCAGCATGTTCAGGAAGGTCTCCAGATGCAAACCTGGAACCTTCTCATGTTGGTCAGCCTCACAGAGCATTGCATTACCCTTGTGCCACTATCTGGTCCTCATGGGAATCTTTATATTCCACCCTGGTGACTGGCCCTTGGTCTCCAGCTTTCCCTGCTCACTGTGCTTTATTTGCAACATGGCCTTGCACTACTCATACTGGGGGCTGGAACCACTATGTGCAGCACTCTGTGTCAGGTTAATCTCCTCAACCACATTCCAAGGTAGGTATCAATGTCTCTATTTGACTATGAGGATACCTAGAGATGGTTCAAAGTCTTGCTCTAGCACATAAAGGAGCTAGGACTTGTACTCGATGCTCTGAATTGAAGCCATGCTTTCCCCACAGCGCTCCTCTTGGGTGACTTTGGAATCATGAACCAGGAAGCTTTGGTCAGAAAAATAGAGGCCATTCTAAGTATTTAGAGCTTCCAAAGATGTAATTAGAGGGAATTAGAGAATTCTCAAACATTGGAAGGGCTGGAGGAGAGAGAAGGAAGTGGCCACTAGGGATCTGAGCAGCAGGCAGCACTGAAATAGGTGATTCTCACAGTATACCTTCAAGCCTCTGATAATATCCCATGCCCCAGGTACATGGCCACCTGCCCATAGTCGCCACCAGAGTATGATGGCTTCTCTTCTTCTACCTTTCAGTGGAAGTACCTCTCCTTGGGAGCATTTAACCCAGAAGCATTCTGGAAAGGGGTCTGGGAAGTTGAGTTTCCAAGCTTCCCCCTATATCACCATGGAGAGTGTAGGAGGGGCCACTGTTGTCATGGTCCAGGGATTAGACCAGGAAGGCTTAATCTGGGGAAGGGCAGGGCAGTGGGGAGGCAGCCAAAGCACTGAGCAGTGAGGTTTCACCTTCTACCAGCTCCCGAGCTTCATGTGGCCCCAGGAAAGACTATTCTCCCAATGAATTTTTCCCTGAACTTTTGCAGTCTGACACCCTTTTCTTTCTTGAAGACCAATAACAGCAGCCTAGAGAGCGAGACCACTGCAGATCCAGGCAGCTTTCTGGACAATCCTCAGCTGCCTTTTTACCAACTGGTGTATGGCCTCAGTGCTGTGCTCCTAATCTGTGTGGGAGTCTGTTCCGCTGGAACTTTCACCAAGGTCACAAGGAAGGCATCCACAGCCTTGCACAACAAGCTCTTCAACAAGGTATGGGCCTAGCCACTGGGCATGGTCATGACGGAACCCTGACCTTGTCTGACATGTTTTCACTTTTAATTAGGAGACTTTATGTTGGGGGAATTGTTTGGTTTACAGAAAAATTGAGTGGAAAGTACAGAGAGTTCCCATATACCCCTTCACCCTGAGTTTCCCTTTATGTATGTATGTATGTATGTATGTATGTATGTATGTGTGTATATATATATATATATATATATATATATATATATATATGTATGTATATAATGTTAATGTGCAGAGAAAGAGAGAGTGAAAGTGAGAAATCATCCCCCAAGGGGGATGACCATGCCACAATCTTCTCTCCTTCATTCTCCCCTTGGAATTTTAGGCAAGCATGCACACACGCCCGGCATGATTCTCAAGCTGCCAGATCCATGACTCGAACCGTGGAGCTGGTCATGTGTGCCTTAACCTCCACACCACCTGCTGGCCTGAAGCAAGGAAATTCTTGATCTGCCTCTCCAACCTTCACTACAGAGAGCAAACGTGAACATAAGCTGCACTTAGACAGCAGGCTCCAGGCATGTGCAATGAGAGCCGCTGTAAGAGATGCTCCTTGACTCAGATATTAGCTTGTCTGGAAAGTTATTACGTATTTTCCTGTTTTTTTTTTTTTCTATGCAAAAATGTGTCAGGACTTTCCAGACAGCTCAAATTACTATTTAGTAATAGTTGTCAAAATAAGATGAATGTCTATATCATTGATGTGATTGTTGCATGCTGTATATATATTTTGAAAAACTATAACTGTACCCTACAAGGTGTACAGCAATGATATATAAACCAGAAATTACTATTGAACAAAAGATCAAGATGTCTCTCCCCGCTCTTTTCTTTAGTTTTGGCCTTAATAGATACATTAACTTTTATTCACTTCTCAACTTAAGAACTACATGGGGAAATAAAGATGGTCAGGTCTTAGAGTCTTCTTTTAAAATTTTATTTATTATTATTTTTTAATTCAACCAGAGAGAAAGAGAGAGAAAGGGAAAGTGAGAAAGTAAGCCACTAGGTCTGGGACTCAAACTGTAGTCAGCCATATGGGAGTCTGGCACCTTAACCACCACACCACCTGTTGGCCCCCCTTTTTCAAAAAATTATTATTATTTTTAAAGTTCAACCAGAGAGAGAGAGAGAGAGAAAAGGAAAGTGAATAAGCAAGGGTCCTAGAGTCTTTAAGGAAAGCCTTGGTAAAGAACATGGACCATAGTTTTGCCATGAACTACTTTGATCATCTTGAGCAAGCCACAAAGCCACTTCCCCTTCTCTCACTCCCGATTCCTAATCTGGAAAATAACTATGTGGAGTTAGGTGCTTTTCCTACAGTTCCATCTGTAGACAATAGTAAGAGCTGATATTGATGGAATTCTTACCCAGGGGCAGACACTTTCAGTATCTTTTCTCTATATGCTTCATTAAAAAAAAATAATACTCTATTGCGATATAATTCACAAACCATTAAATTCACCTATTTAACTTGGACAACTTGGTGGTGCTTAGTCTATCTGCAGAGTTGTACAATTCTCACCACAACCTCTGAATCATTGTTATCATCTCCATTTTACAAATGAAGATGTTAAGACTCAGAGGGGTTAAGTAACTTGCCCAAGGTCAGACAGCAGTAGGTGGAGGAATTGGAGAGAGCTGGCGCTGGCACTCGGGTAGAAGGCTCCCAGAGCCCAGCTGTGCTTTGAATCATTGTGCCACACTGCCTCTCTCCTGGATGCCCTGTAAGCTGCATCCTGCATTTCCTAGGGTAATGGGCATCTTTATCCGGTCCCAAGAAGACCTATAGCTATGCTCATGGTCTGGGTGGATTTTTGTCCCTGCAGGTTTCCCGCTGCCCCATGAGTTTCTTTGACACCACCCCAACTGGCCGACTCTTGAACTGCTTTGCGGGGGACTTGGACGAACTTGACCAGCTCTTGCCCATTGTTGCAGAGCAGTTTCTACTCCTGTTTTTGACAGTGATCGCCGTCTTGTTGATCGTCAGTGTGGTGATTCCATACATCCTGTTGATGGGAGTTGTAATACTCCTCATCTGCCTCATTTTTTTTAGGTGAGTAGGTTCTTTTGGCCTGTGTGGGAGGTTTGTGACTTGGAGTACGAGACTGGCACCCGTCCAGATTTGATAGTTCCAGAGATGGATGGCCCAAGTCACTCACCCTCATTCTTGGTGCAGGTTGTTCAAGAGAGCCATCAATGTGTTTAAGAGACTGGAGAACTACAGCCGTTCCCCTTTTTTCTCCCACATCCTCACCTCTCTGCATGGCCTGAGCTCCATCCATGTCTATGGAAAATCTGAAGAGTTCATCAACCAGTGAGTCCTCCCGCTGTCATCTGAGAATGATGGGCACTACAACAGACAGTGTGTATGGGGGGGGTGGGGTGGGTGGAGCAGGCAGGAGAACAGAGCATCTGGCAATGGTATCATCTTCAGAAGAATCAGATAGAACATTGTTTTACTCCATTCATTTCTCTGAGCCTCAGAAACCTAGTCTGTTGGATGGTTTTATAAGAATGCAAAATTGTAAATGATACAGAAAATATTTACCAACTTTGAAGACCTGTGAATATTTTATATATATTCATATTTTTTTTTGGAGAGGTTTTTGCTATAGGGCGCGTGCGCTCGCCAGACAGGCAGAGAGAGACAGAGAGATAGAAAACAAGAAATCGCCCCCCAGGGGGGATGGCCACGCCGCAATCCCTTCTCCTCCATTCTCCTCTCGGGATCTTGGGCACGCACGCACACGCGCCCGGCGTGAGTTTAAGCCACCGGGTCCGGGACTCGAACCGCGGTCGACTACGTGGGAGTCTAGCAACATAGCCATTATGCTAACTGCTGGTCCCTATATTTATATATTTTCAATAGTAAAATATATTGCTATGGCAATATATCTTACATCATATTTTATTTTACTTCCATGTAAGTATGTAATTTTTATTAAAATTTTATTATATAATGAAGAATAATAACAGAATTTCCTTCACCACTCACACTAATAGATTTGCCTTCTGAATGTTTGTTGACGCAAACAAATTTTTAGATTGTTGCTGAGGCTCACTCATGTAATATGAACTTATCTATTTGGAAAGAATAATCAATATACATTTTTGAGAAAAAGGTTCTGCTGGCTTAAGCCTGTCAGCCCATGCTGTTTCCTAACCTGTGTGACTGATTCAGGAATAGGCGAGTTACCTTAACTGGGCCAATGAGAATGAATAATGCCAGGATTTGTTAATGAATAATGGGAAAATTCAGCTATAGGAAGCTCATAGTCTGGTGGAGGAGAGGAGCTGAATACATGTTAGGGCGTTTCAAAAATTTCATGTAAAATCGAAATTAAAATACGAATGCAAATAATCTTGGTGCAAGAAAGTTTTGAAATCCATGTATCTATTTTTTTCATAATAGGTAATTTCCATAAACTTTACAAAGACCCCTCATATTTTTGTGCTAATACAAGAGTGAATAAGATGGTGGCATAAGAGAGGAACAGATAAAATGCCATGGAAGTTCAGAGGGACAGAGATGGCCTGGGGGATCAGGAAGGCTTTAGGGAGGAGGTAGCATCTGAGCTGGCCTAGAAGCCTGGGTATGACTTGGGCGTGGTAGATGGCATGTGGTCAGTTAGCTGGAGTATGGATGAACCATGAGCCCTGCTCTGTCACTGGCCTTGGAGATCATCCAGGAACTCAGGGGATCCTGGAGTGATGTATTCATTCAGTCCACACTGAGAACCTGTTGTGTGCCCAGCATCTACCAAGGACACAGAAGTGAACAAGAGAGACTTAGCTCTGCCCTGAGGTATAAAGCAAGGCAAGGGGACAGAGAGAGACTGTGGTGGTATTCAGGCTACTGTTAAGACCTTGGGCCAGGTGGTGGCACACTGCTAGTGCAATTTGATCCACATGGGACAATCCTAGGTTTGTGTCCTGAAGTCTCCCTGTACTTGTTGAGTACATCTGCTGGGGGTGGATTGCAGCGTGAAAAAACACTATTAGGAATGAATGCTCTCTCTCTCTCCCTCTCTCTCTCTCTCTCTCTCTCTCTCTCTCTCTCTCTCTCTCTGTCTTTCTCTCTTGGTAAGCAAACAAAGAAATAAACCAAAAAAAAGAAAAAGAAAAGGAAGTTAGAAGAAGAATACTGAGCAAAGATCTAACTGAAAGGAAGGTCGAATATGGAGATATATGAGTAAAAGCTTTCCATGCAGAATTAACAGTCAATGCAAAGACTCAGATGGAGATGGAAACATAGGTATGAACGATAGCAAGGCGACTTAAGGGCAGGGGCCACTGAATGACTAGGAAAGGCCTCAAGTTAAAGGATATTCAATGGAAGGATTAAGGTGACAAAATTTTGGAGTGATTTATGCAAAGATTCAGAAAGTATGGATGCAGAGGGTCATAAAGACCTTTGGGCCTTGGGTACTTGTCCATTGAAATGCTGAGTAAGGTGGTTTTAGTTGGTATGTAGATGGACAATTTTCATGTCAATAATCAAAGGTTTATTTGAGTGTGTTTTAGAAAAAAATTTAACACATCTAGCCCTTTGTTTTGTAATTTAAGGCAGTGATTAGAAATTTTTTTTTAAAATATAAATTCTTAGGGTCTTGCAGGTAGCATGGTGGTTAAGGTGCTGGACCACAGTTCGAGTGTTAGACCTGATGGCTTGCTTTTTCACTTTCCCTCTCTCTCTTTCTGGTCAAATAAAATAAAATAATTACTGTATATATATATATATATATATATATATATATATATATATACACACACACACACACACACACACATATATATAATTCTAACTAAAGTAAGGCAAGTAAAATAAAAATAGAAATCAACTAATGGTACAGGTTGCGTATTGATAAGGAAAATTGTGATGGGTATGTGAAGATTGGAAATTGGCAGATCTCTTTTGGGGAGAAGAGTCATGAACTACTTCAAACTATGACAAGTCTTCAACAAGTACATGGAAAAGATGTATTAATGAAAAAACAATGCATGGATTTCAATTTTTTTTGACCAAAATAAACTTGTACTTTCGTTCCATGAGTTTTTTGAAGTGTTCTTGTAGCTTAAAAATAAAAGACTTTCAATACGGCAAAATATTAACAATTGCCAGGTTAAGTACAGGTGATACAGAAGTGTATTAAATCAGCCTTTTCATGTATTTTATATGTAAAAAAAGATTCATAACAAAAGGCTGGGATTAAAGGGGGTGTAGGAACTTCTGCCAGCTCAGATAAATAAAGAAACTAAAGAGAGGGACTTTAAGTGAGGTTTAATCCAGAGGCTCAGATAATGTCTCCAGGAACCCTGTTTATTTTATTGCTCTGCCTTTCATGGTATTATTTCAACTTCAAGTTCTCCGAGGCTCCTTGGCAGCTCCAAGCTCTTCTTTTAGTAGCAAAATGGTCATTTCAGTTGTATAGTTTTGGACCTCCCATTACCCTACTGAAAGGACTCCCTTCCTTTTATTCAGAAATCCTGGCATTTATTCACTCTTAACTCTCATTGGTATGACTTGCCACAGAGGTTAGAGGATGAGCAGGAGCTGATGGGCTCAAGCTGGAAGAGTCTACTCCCCCATCTGTGTCAGGAATCAGGTCAATTCCCTTCAAATTCATGGCTAAGACAAGGTTAAGGGGAATCCCCCAAAGAGAGCAGGTTGTTCAATGCAGGAGGAAGCAACCAGTGTCTACTCAGAAAAACCCTGGGTTAGACAGACAGGTGGTTTTCAGGCTGTGCTCTTTTTCTCAGGTTTAAAAGGCTGACCGACGCACATAATAACTACCTGCTGCTGTTTTTGTCTTCCACACGATGGGTGTCATTGAGGATGGAGATCATGACCAACCTGGTGACCTTGGCTGTAGCCCTGTTTGTGGCTTTTGGCATTTCTTCTACCCCCTATTCCTACAAAGCCATGGCTATCAGCCTGGTGCTGCAGGTGAGGGAGGAATGCTTACACAAAGGGAGTTCCCCTGCACTGTGACTTTCCTCCGACTTTCATCATCTCTTGGGTTTTGGCGGTCCGTGATCTTAAGAGTCATGAACGTGGCCTTCTGGATTTGGCTGCTTTGTTGTTTCCTGGTGGTCACCTCTACCCTGGAAGTCTGCCTTTAAGTATCTAACGGCATCATAGAATGTTGGGGCTAAAGGATGTAGTCCAATGGTTTTACTGTGTAGATGGGGAAACTGAGGCCTGAACAGGGGAGGGAGTTGTGCAAACAAAGAGAGTGTTAGCAAAGCCAGGATGAGAATCTTAACCAGGTTGGCTGATGTCTTTTTTTTTTTTTTTAATTTTTATTATTATTTTTTTTATCTTGCCCGTTGAGAGAGACAGAGAGAGAGAGAGATGGACTCAATGCCGCAATCTTCCAGCCTCCATAGGTTTTTGCCATAAGGGCGGGCGCTACCACGCCAGCGGGCTGATGTCTTTGTGCTTAACTGTTTCAATCCTGATTGCTTTGTCAGGCAATCTGAATCATCAAGAATGGTGGATTTCCCAGCCTCTTTCCTAGAGTAGGGCTTCTTGATCTTAAATGTGCCTATGACTTGAAATTGGCTCTTTAGCTCTAGCCTGGGAGATTTCATTAACCTGGGTCCAGGTGGGGCTGAGAGAGGGACCTTTATTTGGGGAGCAATACCGTATAGATTCTGAGTCAAGTCCTAGGTCAGGGTTTTGGAATTTAATTTAAAAAAAAAGTGTTTTCTAGGACATTCTGATGTATAAGTTGATCATTTATAATCTGAAAGTCCAGGATCCAAAAAGTCCATGAATCTGAATGTTTTGAGCACCAACATAAGTCACAAGTGGAAAATTTCATGCCTCATGTGACAGGTCACTGTCAAAATGCTGTAATACAAAAATATTGTGTAAATTACCTTCAGGCTATGTGTATAAGGTAAGAAACAAAAGAATTTTATACTTAGACTTGGGTCCCAGTCCCAGAATATCTCATTATGCATATGCAAATATTCCCAAATCCAAAAATATCTGTTATTCAAAACGCTTCTGGTCCCAAGCATTAGATACTCAGCTTATAGTGATATGTGTACCTCATGGCTTAAATTCCTCTATTCTTAGTGCATTGGGGTGGTGTGGGGGTTGTGGAGAGGGAGTGGCTGGCCCAGGTTCATTGTCCACAGAATCCCACAGAGAGGCTGCCTATGAAGGGCCAGGAGGCCAGAGGTCGGCCCTGCAGCCAGCTCGGGGAACCTCAGCTGTACTGTAACCTCAGTTCCAGGACACTGCCCTCTCCCAGAGGTTACCTGTTAACTGCCTCCTCTGTGATTGCCTGGCTTTCTCTCTCATTGGCTTGGGATCTTGTGGGTGTTTCACTGAGCTTTTGCAGTCCTCAATGCTCAGGTGTTATCTGGGGTACGCAAAGGGCTCTACGTTGCCCCTTGTTGAGCCACCTGCAGCAGGCACATGTTTGCACACACACACACACACATACACACTCCTGTACAGATACATACAGGCATGTGTGTACTGAACCTTCTGTAGGCATACAGGCCACACAGACAGCCATGCAGTGCTCACACTCAGACACCTTACGAGTGCAACCACGGGAGACTTACTGGGAGCTTCCACTGAGCCAGCACCATGCTAGTCACTTGCTGTGAGTTCTTCCTTTTGAGTTTCACCATGCTGCATGAGATACAGAAGAGTGGTGAAGGACATGTGATTTAGGATGTCCGGGTTCAAATTTGGCTCTGCCCTTTACTAGCTGTGTAACTTTGGTAAGTTTGTTAACCTTTCATTGCTTGAAATTCTTCATTTATAGAACAGAAACAATAGAACTTGAAATTATGGGCCAGCAGGTGCCATGATGTTTGAGGTGCTGGACTCCCATATGGCCAACCATGGTTCGAGTCCCATCCTGGTGGCTCGCTTTCTCCTTTTCTCTCTCTTTCTCTGTCTCTCTCTGTCTGGTGAGTGCACGTGCCCTATAGCAAATTTTCAAAAGCAATTATAGTAATAAGTAAAATTAAATAAATAATTCTTTTTAAAAAGTTGAAATCATAGACTTGTGAGGACTATGTGTAGAGTTAATGCATGTGAAACATCTAAAATAGTGTCTGGCCCAGGGTAAATGCTCAATAAATGTTACTATTATTGTTTCTGTTTCACGGACAGAAAACTTAGGGCTTAAAGAGCTAAAGTAACTTTTCCATGTTCCCTTAGTAAGAGACAGGTTTGTCCCTAGTGGCTTATACACATTCTCTCCCCAGTCTGATTACCCCCTACACACACACACACACACACACACACACACACACACACAGTTACTCCTAAGCCTTCTAGAACTAGAGGGGAGAGGTACTCAACTGCTATCTCAGGGAATTTAGAATCACTAAAGCCCAGAAAACCCTCCTGGGTCCTGCAGGACATGGACCAGAAGGGCACAGCTCAGGAGGAAGGTTACCCCGTGCTGGCGCACAGTCCTATCAGGACTGAGGACAGAAGTTCATATCTCATGGCTGTGCTGTGCCCTCAGAGGTGCTTGCTCAAAGGTTGTCCTCCCGCAGCTTGTCCTGACTAATGAGGAGCCCTGCCTGGAGGACCGAGTGTTTTGTAACAGCTCTTGGGGGCCATTCTTTCTTCTCAATGCCTGCTGCTCTATTTGAGAGTCTCATCTCCAACCTAGATAACAACTTCCTAGCCTCCTTAATCCACCTTGCATACCCAGAGTGATTTTTAATTAGAATTTTCTCATGTCACTGTCTTGTTCAGAAACCATCAGAAACTCTTGTCTCCTTTTATATAAAACCTAAGATCTTGAGCCTGCCTTCCAGATCCCCTATGTCTGATATCATGATCCCAGGGTGCACTCACTACTCTGGTCAAGCCAGCACCTCATTGACTTCTGTGTGAACTCTTGAGAAAATCATGCTCAAACTCTAGGAGGTAGGGCTCACACACCAGGCTACTCTGAAGCCCTAAGAGTTTTCCAGTCAAAGCCAGAGTAAACCAAAGCACCAACTCAAAATGGTCTGGACTGTTTGTGTGGGAAACTTATTACTGGATGTAACCAGAGTGTTGGGGTAGGGCTATTCTCTGTTGGTTAATTTACTAGCCTAACATGAACCCACGATCCTTTAATTTTCTGATGTGGCATCAGTCTGGCTTTGTTCTCAGGAGTGTCTACTGGTGGTCACAGATGGCTACTTCTTACAACCCTGAAGAACACATTCTCACATAGGAGCAACCTAAGGCTGGGGAGCAGCTAACTTTTTTTATCTGTCCCTCTTAAAGAGCAAAAAAGTTTTTCAGAACATGTCCATTTTTTTTTTTTAATTGCCAGAGGGCCCATGCACACACCAGAGAGAGGCAGAAAGGAAAAGAAGGAGAAAGACCCCTCACTGGAGCATGGTGCCACCACAAGATTTTCTCTTCCATTTCTCCATCTTGTCAGGATTTTGAGCATGCCAGCACATGCACCTGGCATGTTTTTTAAGCCACCAGGACTGGAATTCAAAATGCAGTTGGCCATGAGGAATCGAGCTCTCTTAACCACTAGGCCACAGAGCTGGCCCCAAAATACACCCGTCTGACTCTCATGCTTATTGGTCAGAATTATGTCGTGGCCCACACCTAAACCAATCACTGGAAAGAGGAGTAGAATAAACATGATTGATTTGGATTAGCCAACCTTCCCTAAAGCATGAGGCTGCCAGATAACAGAACATAATGGAAAATCTGCTGGCAGGTGACCAGCAATGTCTGATGTACTCTGGGTTGGAGGAAGGGTGTCTCCCAATTTGTCCCTGACCTCATTCCCCAGCTCAGTGTCATTTCATTATGGTGAAGATCCTTGGATGTATCTTGCTATTTTACTGCATTCAGGGTTTAGACTGTCCCCTATCTTTAGAATATCCTTCTCTACCCATTTTTATCTTGCTAAAGCCTACCTCCCCTTAAAAATGTATCTCTAGCACCGACTCCTCTAAGAATTCTTCTCTTGGCTCTGACCTGGGGACCCACCATGGACACTGTGGTACTCCATGCTGACTCCATTGTAGAGAGCATCTCTCTGGATGTCAACCTCTGTTGACTTGTCTGATTTTCCATCTGGCTGGAGCTTCCATGTCTGTTGCACTTTGGAATGTGGAGCCTGGCCCAGCAACCGGCACAAGGACTTCCACCACAGTTTGCTAAATGACTGATAATGAACCCACTATCCAGCACCACATGTCTTGTTTGCTGGTTTCTTGGACCAGGGTGGTAGCAAGTATAAAGACTGATCTCAAGCCTAGCTCTTCCTCCAGCTGTATGTCATTTTCTCTCTTTGGACTTCAGTTCCTCATTGGTGCCTCCAATTCTCAAGAATCCCTAGACTTCTCCAGCCTGAGTTTCCTTGAAGGGAAGCCCTGAGATAAGGACTTGGGTGTAGGGGCTTTTTAGGAGACTCTCCCAGGAAACAGGAATGAGGGAGCAAGAGACTGAGATGGGCGAAGGAGGAAATCCATAATAAGAGAGTGTCACTGAGGTCCCCGTTCTCAAGGGCTCAACTCCATGGGAGACTTCCTAGAAGCTTGAGATATTCCCAGGATGTTCTCCCAAAGACTGAGAGATGGAAGTGTTTATTTCCCAGCTCCTTTTCCCCATTATTGAAAGTTGCTCTTAATAGCTTTAATTTCCCTGACTTTTGGGACTACGCTGTGCATGTGCTGAGTGAGTTCCTGCGGTGTGGGCAGAGGTTTTGAGTAGAAAGCAGAAAGGGGACACAGAGAGAGGACTAGAGGTGGTGCAGTAGCTGGATGGATGGCTCTCATCCACCACTGCTCCCCACTGCCGCGGCTAAACTCAGCAGGCTGCAGAGGGGCACCAGAAGTCTCTGCTCTATTCTTGCAATTATCTCGGTTTGAAGAGCTACTTGGGGGCAGTGGCAGCCAGTGGCTTTCAGCAGCACTGAGAGCCTGAGCACACTCCCAGCAGCCTCTTACCTTCAGACATGTCTGTTTCATTCCAGCTGGCGTCCAACTTCCAGGCCACTACCCGGTTAGGCTCGGAGACAGAGGCACACTTCACAGCTGCAGAGAGAATGCTGCAGTACATGAAGGTGGGTCCCAGATCAGATCTGGTGTGGGAGCTCAGCAAGCTGGGGCATGGCTTCCATGACTGCTGAGAGATCTCTCTGAAGCTCTTTTATGCCTCTCAACTCACTTTGACCACATCCCTTACAATATTCTTGCAGATAGAGGGACTACAAGGTCTCTTCAGCAAGTTCATGGAAAATGTGTACTATTAAAAAAAAATCCCAAACGTTTATTTCTAATTTACATCAAATTAGGTTTTTTTAAATTATTATTTATTTGATTTTATTTACTCATTCATTTATTTTAATTTGACCGAGATAGACAGACAGAGAGAGAGAGAGAGAGAGAGAGAGAAAGGGAGAAAGGAAGCCGCCAGGTCCGGGACTCGAACCGGGTCGGTCATGTGGGAGTGTCCAGCACCTTAACCACAAAGCCACCTGCTGGTCCCTCCAAATTAGTTTTTGAACCAAAATGAACTCATACTTTTTTTTAATTTTAGTTTTTACCATGGGGCATGTGCATTTGCTAGAGAGAGGGAAGGTACATGAGCTTGCTAAAGAGAGACAGAGAGAGGAAACATGAGAAATTCCCCCCCCCACCAGGGGATGGACACACTGCAATCCTTTCTCCTCCATTCTCCTGTCTGGATTTTTGTGTGCACACACACACACACACACACACACACACACACACACTCAGTGTGATTTTCAAGCTGCTAGGTCCAGAATTCAAACTGTGATCAGCCAGAAGGGAGTCTAGTGCCTTAACTACCAAGTTACCTTCTAGCCCCTAAACTCATACTTTAATTCCATTTTTTCCATGAACTTTTGACGTCCCCTCATAATCTGTCCCTTTTAGAAACAAGAAGTTTGCCCAAATATCATGAATCATTTCTATGTATGTAATGGTAGTTAAAAGCACGGATTCAGTAGCCAGATTGCCTGGGTTTGAGTCCAAGCTTTGCGGTTTGAATCAGCTGTGTTACCTTGCACAACTTATTCAAATTCTGTTTCCCATCTCTCAAATGGGAAAGACAACAGTAGCTACTTTATGGTTTTACTATGAAGATAAGACCATATAATATGTAAAGCACTTAGCACAGGGCCTGCCCATAGTGAAAGCTCAATAATGCTATTATTATTATTATTATTATTATTATTATTATTATTATTATTTCATTGCCAGAGGATAGGTACCCTTGCCAGAGATGGGGGTGGGAGGAAGGGAGAAAATACTCCCTGGTGAAGCATGGTCACACTGCAATCCCCTCTCCTCCACTTCTCCTTCCTGCTTGGATTTTGGGCATGCACACACATGTACCTGGCATGTTTTTCAAGCTGTCAGGGCTGGGGATTCACACCATGGTCAGCCATGTGAGAGCCAGTTCCCTCAACCACTAGGCTATGGGACCTAGTTAGTTATCTATTGGGTTGTAGGAAAAGTCATGCATATTTTCCTATGCAAAACTGTGTCATGACTTTTCAGATGACCCGATATTATTGTTATCTATTATGATGATAGCTAATAGAGTGTCTTGCAGAATCACAAAACAATTGGATTAGGTCAGTTGAATCATTATCTACATTTTCCAGACAAGGGAATTGAGGCTTGGCTAGGCTGAACATCTTGCCTGGGGCTGGCAGGGCCCTGTAAAGCCAGGTCTTATGACTACTATGTGAACAGAATTTGAGAATCATCGCACTCTGGTTGAACACCAAGGGATGCTATCATGACATTGCATGGGCAGTGGAGAACCATGACTTGTGTCAGGTGACTCTGCGTCTCCTCCAGTGTGCTTTGCCCACTACCCAACTCTGGTTGATGCAGAGTCATGAGCTTAGAGTCAGACAAATTTGAGTCTGAGTCCCAGTTGGTTCACACATAAGCTGTGTGAGCTGAAGCAAGTTGTTGAATCTAGTGGGGCTTCTATTCCTCACCTATAAAATGTGTCTAAAGAGGCCACATCCTATGGGTAGGATGAAGATGGAGAGAGTTTTCACAAGGGCTCTGAGCTATAAAGGACTTAGTTTTTGCTGCTGCATTTGTGATCATTATTCTAGATTCTATGTCTTTAGAGTTTCATACAGTCAATTAGAAAAAGTGCTGTCTGTTAATAACTGGAGGGCTTCTTGCTTTTCTGGGATAAAATTATATATGTTTCATGGGAGTGGGGGTGGGGGGTGAGGGGTGGGGATGTTTTTCTTGGGATGTTCCTCTCATCCAAGAGCCGGTGGCTTCAGGATGGTGCAGGACCAGCTGGGTGGGTCACATGTACGACAACTGGAGGCCTGGGGGTTCCCTGAGCATGGGTAGAGATTGATAACCACTGATTCCTTTTTCTTTCTTTAAAAACAAGATGTGTGTTTCTGAGGCTCCTTTACACATTGAAGGCACAAATTGTCCCCATGGATGGCCGCAGCACGGGGAAATCACATTCCAGGATTATCAGATGAAATACAGAGACAACACACCTATTGTCCTGCATGACCTCAACCTGACCATTCATGGCCAAGAAGTTGTGGGCATCGTAGGAAGAACGGGCTCTGGTGAGCTTCCCTAGGGAGCGTCCCTGTCCTCTCCCTTGACTTTTGGGTGCCATTTCTGTTTGGGGGCACGTTGTTGCTCAGCTATCCACACATATTTATTGAGCCTTCACTCTGTACTAGGCCCCATGTTGGATACTGATGAGTAAAAACTCAAGGTGCCTGCTATCATGGGATTCTAGTGGAGGTGATCAATGATAAACTATTAAGTAAATAAATAAGTCTGAGTACAGGTGTAATGGAAATAGACAGTGTGATTTATATGGAGGGATAGGGCTGGTGGTACTTGAGCTGCAGAGGTCTGGGCTCTGAGCTCAACATTTAAGCCAAGACAAGAAGGAGGAACTGGATGCATCTGAGGAGGGGTGCTTCAGGTGGGGGCAGTGCAGGGACTGAAGAGCAGGCCAAGGAGAAAATCTGGATCCTCCTTTTCCTTCCTCTCTTCCTCTTCCACCTTTATAGGCCACTCTCTCACTCTCTCTTTTTTAGTGTATTTATTGCTTCCATGAGTGAGAAAGACAGAGAGACACAGCACTCCCAACAGGGTCCTGATGCCACAATGCAGTCTCAGCCTCAGCTAGCCCTGCATCATGGGCAAATGCTTACCCAGGGTACTCAAGGAGGCCTCTGGGCCTGAACCCAAAACCTTCCCATGTGGGTAGGTCTCATGGAACATTGTATCCAGGCAGCCCTTTGGATGACTCAAGCCTTCATGAGTCTCCACCTCTCTGCAGCCTTGTGATACTTGCATGACCACCAGGTGAAGAGCTTCTTTTATGTGCTCTTCTCTTGCTATTATTCACTGACCCTTGGCCTGAGAGGGCTGGACTCCAGCCGAGAGCTCTTAGTAGGTACTAGTCGACTGTATTCATTCAGAAGGTATTTATTAAGCCTGGGCACCTGAAAGTAAACTAGACACACAGCTTTTATTCTCATAGGCCTTATCACTCAGAGCAGATTTGAAAACTTAAATGCTTTGGGGGCCTGGCAAGTAACACAGATGGGTGAAGCACATCTGGATATAATGAAAGGGTGGGAAGGATGAGGAGGGAGGGTATGGAATCAGAGCATGTTGTTCTGTCTAAAGGAAGCACTCACACTCAGCCCCAGCTTCTTGTTGCCTGGGAGATTTGGGTCCAGTTCTACTGAGTATAAGAGAAATATGCAATCTGAATCTTTGTATACAGGGCCATTGGGTTCTTTTAAATGCTGGCAAGGGATTTAAAAATAATACTACTACTATGTAACATAGGAGGTCTTCTGAAAGTTCATGGGACACGCATATTATGAAAAATTACATGGATTTAAACTTTTTTTTTCCACCAAATTAAACTCGTAGTTTAATTTGATTTTTTCTGCAAGTTTTTTGAAGTCCCCTTGGATGTATGGACTGGTCTGACTCAGGGACTCCCTTTGTGACCTCTGTTCTAGGCTGTAGGAAAGCTGCTCATGGCTTTGGGCACTGAAGCAGAAACACCAGCTTTCTTCTACCCTCTCAGGGCTCACGGTGACTTAGGATGGGCCACCAAAGGGAGCAAGTCAGGTGTGACCACAGGTGTGGCCTGTGCTCCTCCTGTGCAGACTCAGGAAACTAGATCCCATTTGTTTCTTGCCCAAAAGGGAAGTCCTCTTTGGGAGTGGCTCTCTTCCGCCTGGTGGAGCCCGCAGCAGGCCGGATTCTCATCGATGGCGTGGACATCTGCAGCATTGGCCTGGAGGACTTGCGGTCCAAGATCTCAGTTATCCCTCAAGATCCCGTCTTGCTCTCAGGAACCATCAGGTGAGTGCTACCTGGTGCAGAGGACCTGGGTGCAGGGCAGTGAGGAGGAAGTCACAGGATAGGGATTCTGTACTGGGCTGCTCTGGTTATGTGGTGGCCAGTGACCCAATTTCTAGGCCTCCAGCCTCATCTCAGTGTGCTAGGCCATTCATGCCTGCCTGGCCCATCTCACTGAGGTGTCCTTGAGAGCTGACTGAGGCCTGACGTATACACAAGAACACTTTGTAAAACACAAAGTTCTAAAAAACAAGGCATACTTTTTACTTTTTTTTTTTTCAATTTATTTATTTGCATTCATTCACTGAACATCATTACAGCATACAAAATGAGATTTTCCATCCAAAATACACTATATATTGTCTCAATCAAGCACATCAACAAACATGTTATTGTCAGTAAATGATCTTCCATTTCTTGTCTTCTGTATGTTTTGCCTTTTTTCCCCCCATCCTTGATTCTCTATCTCTTACCCTCTGCCATCTCCCACTCTCATTCCACAGTCTCTGGTATCTATGTTTGCTTTCTATACTGTTTTCTCCTCACATTTTATTGTAACGCCAAAGACCCTAATCAATCCAAATACCCTCATAGCAAACACAGGTGATACCCACATTTCCATGAACACAAGTCTTACTTTACGCATCCTATAAAGTAGCACCTAGCTGTGGCTACATATCCTACTGCAGTCATTGAATATATATATATATATATATATATATATATATATATATATATATATCTTTTTCTGAAACTTTTTTTTTTTGTAACTCAATTTACATTCCTTCCCTAAGCTTCATCACAGCATACAAAATGCAATCTCCCATCCAGTACACCCTGCATAGTGATACAATCATGCACATTACAAAAAATTTTCCATTACTAGTTCCTAGAATTACTTCCACCCCTCTTTCTGACCCTCTGTCTCTTCCCACCCTCCTCTCACACAACCTCCGGTGTCTACAATTGTCCTTCATTCCCTTCCCACCCACATTGCATTGATCACACAATTTCCTACATAATCTAACTACTTTCAGTGGTGAGTTCACTCATTACTACTAAGAAACCAGTTTTAACTTAACTCAAAGAAATGCCAAGGAATTTTGCTTAAAGCCAGGAAACAAGTTAGGATTCTGTTCAAATGGTAAGTGCATGAACCTATCAGTTCCATGTACTTTTATCTTCTGTTCTGGTTCAATTTTCCTGATTAAATTCTGGGATATACTATTCAACTCCATACTTGTCTCTTTGATTAAGTTGGCCAATTTCATAGTTTTTGGACTCTTATTTCTGTGTGTCTGTGTTTAATTTTCTTGATACAGCACACCCTTGAGAACTTCTTGGAGATCTGGTCTGGTGCTGGTAAATTCTTTCAGGTTTTCTTTATCTGAAAATGTTCTTGTCTTTTCTTCCCACCTGAAAGATAATCTTGCCGGGTACAGTATTCTTGGCTGAAATTGCTTCTCTCATAACACTTTGAATATATTTTCCCATTCTCTCCTCGCTCGCATTGTTTCCAATGAGAGATCTGCTGTTAGCCTGATGGGATGTCCTTTGTAGGTAACTTGATGTTTCTCTCTTGCCAATCTTAGTATCTTGTCTTTGTCTGCGGTTTTGGTCAACCTGGCTATAATGTGTCTTGGAGAAGATCTTCTTGGGTTGATTCTATTTGGGGTCCTTTGTATTTCCTGGGACTGGATCTTCGAATGCCTCTCTAGGTTTGGAAAGTTTTCTTGCAGGATTTCATGGAGTAGATTATCAATGCCCTTATGGGTCTCTTCACCTTCTGGAATGCCAATTATCCGGATATTTGGGCGTTTGATGGTATCCAGTACTTCTCGCATATCATTCTCAAATTTTTGAGCCATTTTCTCAGTCTTCGTGGTGGATTTTTCTAAGCCAGCCATTTTCTCTTCTACATCTGAGATTCTTTTTTCTGAATGATCTAGTCTGCTTTTAATACTTTCAAGGGAGATTTTGACTTCTTGTATTATAGACTTCATCTCTAGCAGTTCCGTTTGAGTCTTTTGTAAAGTGTGTAATTCCACTTTTAGATCTTGCAAGAATTTCCTCATCTCCTGGAACTCGGCAACTTCTTTCTCCTTTCTCTTTAGCAGTTCATTATCTCTCTTTTCTTCCATCTCTGTTAGCTTCAACATTACGAATGCTCTAAATTCCTTATCAGACATTTCCATGACTTTCACCGAACTGCTTGTGGATGAAGGAGGGTTACTCTTTTCCCGTGGAGGAGAGGTATTTTCTCGTTTTCCCATATTTCTCGTGATCCGGCGGTGATTTCTTGTCATCTGATGAATGGTGTGTTTCTTTCAAATTCTTGAAGTTAAGCCTCAATGTTCAGGAGCAAGCAGACAGAGGTGTTCTAGAATCTGTTTGCAGTTCTGTTGTGATCGCACACTAGCTCTGCTTGCTGGAGGCTGAATTATGAGTAGAAAATCTTCATTTCGCCTGTTCCCTGAAAAATCTAGTTCCCAGTAGCCATGAGTAGTCTTGTCAGAGAAGAGCTCAACTCTCCTGCCACACTAGCTCTGCTTGCTGGAGGCTGAATTATGAGTAGAAAATCTTCATTTCGCCTGTTCCCTGAAAAATCTAGTTCCCAGTAGCCATGAGTAGTCTTGTCCGGCATACTTTTACTTTTCAAACATCTGATGCGATTGGTCAGAGTTCAGTGTACCATTAAGCTTTTGCACTATGTTTCCTATTTTCTTTCCTTTGTTTTTAAAGAATTATTTTTATTTAATTTTATTTATTCATTCATTTTATTTTAATTTGACCAGACATGCACACACACACACACACACACACACACACACAGAGAGAGAGAGAGAGAGAGAGAGAGAGACAGAGTGAGAGAGAGGGAAAATGAGAAAGCCATCAGGTGCAGGACTCGAACCGTGTTCAGCCACGTGGGAATGTCCAGTGCCTTAACCACCATGCCACCTACTGGTCCCCTCTGTTTTCTTTCTTATCTGGATGTAACTCATTCTCTTCTGTCTACTCACTGGGTAAAGCCCCTGAGACATTGTTAGGAAGGGTTCCTTCACTGGGCATGCATTCTGGGAGTGGGGAAGTGAGAAGGAATCCACGTAGTACAGTCACTGGGCCAGACAAAACTGGGTCTTTCAGCCTTTACACATACCTTCTGTTTCCTCAGAAGTCAACGTGAGGACTAACCTTTTCCAGATTAGAATTCCCTGACCATGAACTTGAGCTGTGAAGGAACAAAGGGTGTGGTAACTGGCGAAGACTAAGACATTAAGAAACAAGCTAGAGCCCCTGTGTTTCAGTGACCATTAAGGGGTGTTCTTAGAGGCAAGAGGGTAAACTGACCCTCACAGCTTCTTACATTCAATCATCTACTCATCATTCATTCAAACTCATTCATTCATTTATCTTCCCATTCACTTAACTTGCCTTTTCTGAGCGTCTGCCCTATTCAGACATTGGTAGGTACTGGGGACACTTTGATGAATGAACATTTCCCCTGTTCCCCTGAGTAGCTCACAGTGAGGTCAGGAAGGGTGGTTTTGTATAGCTGTAAGATCCATAAATTACAATACTGAATAAGGAGGTAGTTACTAGATCAGAGATTTGAACAGAATACTAAGAGAATCAATAGTGGAATGAACAACTCTCTGGGTAAATCCAATAAGGCTTCACCAAGGAAAGTATATCTGAGTTTGTTTTTGAAAGTCAAGTAGGAACTTGCTGGCAGAAAAAGGGAAGAGGGAGTTTTTCCAGGAAGAGTGGACAATATATGCACAGACACAGGGTTTCTGTGTTGTGTTAGAGGAATGATAAAACATTTAGTGATAGATTTCTGTGTTAAGGTAGAACTTGGCTGAGTCTATTGTGCCCTGGTATGAGGACTAGCAAAAATATGAACTAACGTTTGTTAGGAATTTATCTATGCCAGCTGTACGCTTTAGCACATGATCAAACTAACTGACCCTACAACTCTATGAAACTCTTTTATTATCCCTACTCTAAGGATGAAGAAACCAAACTTAGAAAGTCAATTTTCTAAGGACACACATAAATGGTAAAGATGAGGTATAACCCCAGATAGTCTAAAACTATAACCTGTGATATTCCCTTCTTGTTGCAAGAAGAAATGTAGACTAGACCCAGGAGGTCTGGGTTCTCTTACGCTGAAAGATCCATCTAATTCTGAGTGTCTTTATTCTAGTCTGACTCTCATGCTTACTTGTGACCTTGAAGAAGCCATTTTACATGAATAAGCCATACTTTCTTCATCAGTGAAAGGAGCATACTCATCTCATTAAAGACAGGGTGTCAAACGAGCCTATCAGTGAAGATGTTTTGGAGAATATTAAATGTCACACAAATAAGACATTTTACCTTTAATACAATCTAGCCCTGTACCAAAATGTGTGTAGCTGCCAGAACCAGGGAAAGATAAGCAGAGGTTAAGAACAGGCTTCAGGACCAGCAGATGGCATAATGATTATGTTGCTGGACTCCCATGTAGTCAAGTGTGGTTTGAGTCCCAGACTCGGAGGCTTAAAACTCACAGTGGGAGTGTGTGGCTGCTTGCCCAAGATCCTGAGACGAGATTAGAGGAGAAGGGATTGCAGCGTGGCTATCCTCCCAGGGAGGTGATTTCTTGCTTTCTGTGTCTCTGTCTCTCTCTGTCTCTCCAGCAAGTACATGTGGCCTATAGGAAAAAAAAAAAAATCTCTCTTAAAAAAAAAAAAAGAACAGGTTTAATCAGGATTGTGTGGTTGTGTAACAGGGAAGTATTTATAATATTACCTCTGCCACATGACAGTGCAAACCTTATTGGGTGTAAAGTCCAGGTAGATCCCAACCTGATGTTAGTTGCCTGGACTTTTACTTTCCACTGTAGGAATCTTTTCATTGTAAGAGACAGAAAAGCCAGCCCTTCCACAGTGAGTTACCATTTTGCATCTATTGGGATGGCCATAACAAATGCTAGCAAGGATGTGGAGAAACCCTTGTGTGTTGCCCATGAGAATGTAAAAGGTGCGGTTATGTTGGAAACAATCTGGCAGATTCTCAAAGAGTTGAGCAGAACTACCATGTAATCCAGCAACTCCACTTCTAGTTGTATACCTCAAAGAATTGAAAGCACAAACTTGAACAGACATTTGCACACTGGCATTTGGAACAGAATTATTCACAATAACGAAAAGGTGGAAACACCACCAGTGTCTATCCACAGATGAATGGGTAAACAAAATGTGGTATATTCATAAGCTAGAATATTATTCAGCTCTAAAAAGGAGTAAAATTTTGATATATGCTACAACACAAATGAACCCTGGAAACACTATGATAAATAAATAAACCAGACAGATTGATTTTACTTATATGGGGCAGGTAGAATAGGCAAGTTCATATAGACAGGTATAAAAATACAGGTTACTAGAGGCTGTCAGAGGAGATGGAAGGGGAGATTACTTAATGTATACAGAGTATTTATTGGAGATGATGAAAAAGTTTTGGATATGGGTAGTGGTGATGGTTACAAAACATCATAGATGTACTTAGTGCTATCGAATTATATACATACAAATGGTTAAAATGATAAATATTATGTACAGTCAACCACAAAAAGAAAACAAAACAAAACAAAAACAAATAGCTTAGCCAAAAAAACAAACAAACAAAAAAACAAACAACAAAAAAAAAACAAACAAGAAAGAAAGAAAGGAAGGAAGGAAGAAAAGCAAAAAGCTCCTGTGGACTCATGGGAAGGCCATGGCTGGATTCAAGGGCCCAGTTTTCCCAAGCTCTTCTTTTACTTTATTCTCAAGTTCCACAGGAAGACCCTAGAGGTTCCATGTGTCCCATTCTTGTGGCTGCAGTCTCTTGTTCAATACAGTAAGAAAGAACATGTCTCTTTTCCCATGGTTACCTTAAAAGTCTTGAGATACACTCCAATTGGTTACTTTCTCACCCAGGATGAATCACTGTGGCTCGGGATTGCCATCTTCTGATTGGCTAATACTTGAGTCACTTGCTTCACTCTTGGAGTAATGGAGGAGTCCCACCTGGATTATGTGGGCTTGAAGGCTGGGGACAAGGTGGTCCCCAAACAGCCTGAGCGCTGTTGCCCGCAGAAGGTATGAGTGCTGGAGAGGTACCAGAAATGACCACTCATGGTGGTTCCATGAGTTTCCCCAAACCCAGTAATCCAGTTCTAACCACTCCTGCTCATTTACTGGGTATATCAATGAGTGCTCCAAGATTGGGCAAGGTTGTTGAACACTTCTTTTCCTTTCATATGGCAGATTCAACCTTGATCCCCTTCACTGTCACACAGACGAGCAGATATGGGATGTCTTGGAGAAGACATTTTTGACCAACACTGTAAGTAGCTCCAAGGTCAATTCCTGGTCTTAGCTTACGTCTTCAACAGAGGAGACTGTCCTCTGTTCACACACTATTCCAGATGCTGCTGCTTTGGGTCATGGATTAAATAATCTCACAGGGATCAGATGACTCAAAACTTCTAAGTAAAGACTGATGGCACTCAAATATGAACAGTGTGCCAGGCACAGTTACAGGCTTGACAGCAAAGACAAGGCAGATGCAGTGTTTGCCCTCCTAGTATTTAAGTTCAATAGATCAAGACCATAAACAAATAAACGTGTGAGATACTGTCAGATCATGCTGAGTGCCGTGGTAATGTGACCGATAGACACTTCGGCAGGAGAGTGAGCTTCTTTAGGATAGCGTGACTGTTCTTTCTGTTTCTTCTTTTTGAGTTTTCATTTATTTATTCAATGAGCAGAAGAGATACACAGAAAGAGAGACAGAAACAGAGGCAGAGATATAGCACTCCGGCAAAGTATTGAATTCACCCCTAGCCTCAGTCAGTCTGGATCATAGACACATGCATGCCTGGTGCACTTAGGGAGGTCTCCAGACATGAACGAACAACCTTCAGGACCTCTTCATCCTCTTTAAGGATGTGACAGTTGAGCTGAGATCAAATATGGAGGGGGCACCCAGGCAAAGACCTTCAAGAGAAACATTCCTGGACAGGAGCTAGCATATGCAAAAGCCCTGAGATGAGTGTGAGCTGGGCACAGTAAGGGAGTGTAGAGAGGAAGGAGTGTCACAAAATGTAACAGCAGAGGCACAAGGAGATCAAGTGAGCCTCACCCCACAGGGCTTACATGTTGTCTCTTCTTCCCTGACATTGTAGATCTCAAAGTTACCCCAAGGACTGCATGCAGAAGTTGTAGAAAATGGCGAAAACTTCTCCGTGGGTGAGAGGCAACTGCTCTGCATTGCTCGAGCCCTCCTTTGCAGCTCCAAGGTGAGGTCACCACAATTGACTGGCCATGGAAGTCACAGAGGACGGTTGGCTCTTTCTCCCTCCATTACCTCAGGACAGTGGGCACTGTGCTGTCTGTTCTTTCCACAGAAACCCACAGGGCTCAGTCATTTTGCTGATTGCCATTTTACACGCATGTGTGGTGTGGGGAAGGTGTGGTAGATGGAAATTTTCAGCCTGGATTCCCTAAAGCTCTGATACCCTACAGCTAAGCTAAAATAGTCCACCTCTACAATCAAATTAGGATGCTGTTTTCCTGGAAGGTGACATCTTAGAAACTTGATTTAAAACTTATCTACTGTACTTCTTAAAACGTGGTGGCAGGAGACTCTGCTTATCTTTATTAGAACTGGGAATCAGCTGGCAACTGATCTGGCCAAAGTTGCACTTTTTTTTAAAGTTTCATGTGTTGGTATTTCTCAAAGTATTCTGGATATTTCCCTCATAATTTCAGGTGTTTGGGAACTTGGGGTAATTGGAGAAAATCTCCTACAAGTGAGGCAACACGTGTATACACACACATATATGTATATCCCTCTTCCATACTTGTACATATACACATACATGCACACAGGTGCACAAAACACCCACATGCATGCACAAGTGCACATACATACAAACACCATAGTTAATGAATGATAAACGCAAAAAATGTTGGTGCAGACTGTCAGATCTGTAGGAAGAGTTCATTGAAGCCTTTAGTAGGGGAGGTTTCAGAAGACGTAAGGCCTTTTTCCTCTTCTTTTTTTAGAAAAGGAATTATTTATTTAATTTCATTATCATTGTTATTTTTTAATTTGACCAGAGAGAGAGAGAGAGAGAGAGAGAGAGAAAGTGAGAAAGTAAGTACCTCAACCACCACGCCACCTGCCAGCCCCATCTCTTCTTAGATAAACAACAGAATTTGCAATGTGTTGTAACACTTCCTTAACTTCTCAGTTCCCCATTTTACTGTTACTTAGCCACTTGGTGCTGAAATTGCTTCCTCTACATGTTTCCCAAATTTGAGTCATTTCTCTATGATTTTTGTCATGTCTGCATATTGCCTACTCTAGGATTTACTAATGATACTCCCTTTTTAAAAATGATCTCATCCTAATCATAACACATGTGAAATCATACTGCTACTTAGTTTCTACCGTGTATGTGTGTATGTGTGTGTGTGTGTGTGTATATATATATATATATATAAAATATTACTAACTTTATTCATGATAGAGAGCACGTGTGTACACATGAGAGGAGCGAGGGAGAAGGACCTTCAACAGGGTATCATTATACTATGATCTCCTTTTCTTTTTTTTTTTGGAGAGGTTTTTGCTATAGGGTGCGTGCACTCGCCAGACAGACAGAGACAGAGAGACAGAAAGCGAGAAATCACCCCCCAGGGGGGATGGTCATGCTGCAATCCCTTCTCCTCCATTCTCCTCTCGGGATCTTGGGCACGCACGCACATGCGCCCGGCGTGAGTTTTAAGCCACCAGGTCCGGGATGCGAACCGTGGTCGACTACATGGGAGTCCAGTGACACAGCCATTACGCTACCTGCTGGTCCTGTGATCTCCTTTTCTCACCCCTCCAGCTCATTAGGGTCCTGGGCATGCGTGTACGTACCCTGTGTGTTTTCAAGTTGACCTGGGGATTGGAACCTGTGGTCGGCCATGTGATTTCCAGCATGGTAGTTCAGTTTGCCATTGACTGTACCACCAGGTTGGATTTTAATGCATATACATTTAAAAAATTTTTTGCTGTAAGGCACGTGTGCTCACCAGAAAGAGACAGAGAGAGAAAGGGAAAGTGAGAAATCACCTCTAGGGAAGATGGCCAGGCCAAAATTCCTCCTCCTTCACTCTCTTCTCAGGATTTTGGGTGTACACACACACGCCTGGTGAGACTTTCAAGGGGCCACGTCCAGGAAGTCGGCCATGTGGGATCCAATGCCTTCAGCTCCATGCCACCTGCTGGCGCCCCTAAATGTATATTTTAAATAAAATAACTACAAAACTTTTAAACTTAAAAGAATGTTTATCCTGGGCTGTGTGCATGCTTCCCTTTGGGGAACATTGCTCTACTTTAATTCTGGCACATGGGAAGGCAGTTAATAAAATACGAAGTTGTCACTGGGCCATTCTCATTTCCAAGAACTTAATTCTTTAGTCATTAAAATACAGTTAGCTCTTGGTTGATGACTAACATTCACTTAATAATATAATGAATAGCTAGCACTCAAAGTGGGTTTGATCTCAGCTCAGTTCTCTCAATTTCCAGCTAAGGAAATAGGGACCAGGAGAGAAAGGCATTTGATGAATCAGTTTAGAACTAAGATTAGACCCACATCTCTGGGGCCCAAGCAGGCTGTCTTCACTCCTGTTTTATACCCATCAGATTATCTTTATTGATGAAGCCACAGCCTCCATTGACCTGGAGACAGACCTTCTGATCCAACGCACAATCCGTGAAGCCTTCCAGGGCTGCACGGTGCTGATCATTGCCCACCGCATCACCACAGTCCTGAACTGTGACCGTATCTTGGTCATGAACAATGGGAAGGTAAGTGCTGTGTCCCTGGTCTGGTGGGTGGATGGACGGATGCTCAGGCTGACGCCACAGGAGCCTTTGACTTCTCTAAGTGGCTGAGCTCAGCTATGTCCCAGTCTCTTCCCCCACTTTCTTCACTTTAGGCTGTAGAATTTGACAAGCCCGAGGTCCTGCAGAAGAAGCCTGGGTCGTTATTTGCAGCCCTTTTGGCAACAGCCAGTTCTTCGCTCAGCTGAGGAAAAATGGAGACTCCAGAGCAGCCGATGGCCAATTTCAGAGGTTTACCAACATGCAGCTACAAGGCCTGTGGTCTATGACCTTCTTGTCTAAAGACAGCTACTTCTCTTGGTAGCAGAGCTGAAATGTGGCAGGAGGTGCTATGATGGAAAAGGAAACTGAAGGAGCAAAACCTGACTCCCAAATCCTTAGAACCCCAGCACCATTTGAGACCATGGGGTTGAATAATCATGTGTCTCTTTCTAACTTATATGCTAAATAATTTCATAGTTATGTAAAAGCTTATTATAATTTTCTGATCTTTTAGAGGTGTTGCAAATGATGTATTGATTTTATAAAAAATAAAATTAAGAAAAAGTCACATTCTTTGTTCTGCTTTTGTGTTAGCTTATATTCCTTGAGTTGCAAGGAACAGAAACTTCCTCAAACTGACTTTTGGAAAATGGACTTTATTGGCTTATGTAACAGAAAGGTCCAAAAAAAGTCCCAGGTTGTGTGCTAGTATCATAAGAATGTCTGTCTTGATGATTCTCTCTCTTCTTTCAGCTCTCCTTCCCTTTGTTTGGCTTCACTTTCTGACCTTCTTTTGCCTCCTGGTGACAACATGGTTGCCAATAGCCCCAGGCTTCCAGCCCTCCAGGCTGGGCACCCCTCTCCTCCCACCCAGGTCTTCTTTTCCCAATGATTCCAGCAAAATTCCAGGACTAACTCTTATTGAGCCAGCTTGGGTCATGTGTTCATTCTTGAACCAATCATGTGCTAGACTTCTGGAATACAATGATGAATACAATGATTTGCCAGGCCCAAGTCACATATCTATACCTGGGTATGGGGCTAGGTTCAGCTGCTCTGAATCATTCTCAACTAGACTGAATGAAGGGGGTGGTTTCTCCAAAATATTATTGGGATGCTTTTACTACATGAAGGAGAAATAAATATGGATGTCGGGCAGTCCCTAATGGTTGCTGTCTACCATGTTTGTTATTGGATAGGAGCGCAGAGGAGCAGAATGAGGAATTAATTTATAACATAAGCCAACTGGAAATATGACAATTTGTTCTCCATCCCTCTCACTGTGGTTATAGTTAAATAGGTAGAAAGGGTATTTAATTTTAATTTACTACAGGGAGACATTATTGTTGGAGGTAAATATGTTTCAAACTATGTTTTTTTTTTTTTTTTTTTTTTTACTTTTAGGTTATGGTTTCCAATTTTCCCAAAATGCCATAAAAAAAAAAAAAAAAACAATTTATAAAACCATTATTTCTTACTTTTTTGTTTGTTTGTTTTTGGCACTGGGGTAGGCCTTTGGAATCTGGAATCTTGTGAAAGTAAGTAAATTATAAACAAGTAAATAGGTGGTTCCAGGACAGTGACAGGAGGTGAGGGCAGGGTGCAGGAGATACGGTCAGAACAGGCTGAATGTTGAACAGAAAGAATGTTCAAGGCAGAGAGAACAGTAAACAAATCCCTGTGGGAATGGATTATGACAGAGGCTGATGTAATCCCTGCTGCAAATACGAGACAATGTCCAAATTATGGAATTATAACAGGGCACATCTGTTTCTGTTCTCTTTTCAGGATCTTCAAGGGGCAGCCACCTACACCTTCTACATTTCCATTTCCTAGGTGGAGGTCTTCTCATTTTTTTTTTTTTTTAAATATAGGGTGTGTGCCCTCATCATAGAGACAGAGAGAGACAAAATGTGAGAAATCACCCCCTAGGGGTGATGGCCATACCTCAGTCCCTTCTCCTCTCGTGATTTTGGGCACAATGTACATGAGCCCTGTGTGAGCTTTAAGCTGCCGGGCCTGGGACTCAAACTACAGTCGATTACGTGGGAGTCCAGCGATGTTACCATTATGCCATCAGCTAATCCCTCTTCTCATTCTTAAAAACTCCTTTCCTTATTATCCTTTGATCTCCAATCCCTTTTCTTTCTTTCTTGGGCTCTGAAAAGTGCTGAGTCCCACTTGGGGAGAGTCCCACTTGCGGCCAGGTCAGCACGACTCTGCAGGGCCACAGTTGCTCATTTGCAAATCAAAGGGCCCTCCTCCCCCTTCCAAGAGCTGCGGTGGGGCAAAGCCTGTGACACGTGAAGAATTGCCCCACAGAATGCCACGCCCTCACGACGCTTCCTCCAAGCGTCCATTCCCAGGCCAAACGCAGCTGCTGCGTTTTCCTCAAGTCGCCAGCAGATGGCGGCTTCTTCCCAAAAATGAGCTGGTTTCAGACCTTCAGGGATCTACAGAGAATCCACCAGGGGGAAGTACTGACACCTGTGTCAGAAGACAGGAGCTAGATCCCATGGATCCACAAGTCCGGTCCCCTCTGCCCCTGTCCCCAACTTCCACAGCAGCCTCCCCCAGAAAAGGTTCTCAACCTTGGCTGCACGCTGGAATCACCTAAAGAGATTTCCATATATGATGTCCACTCCTAGAGGTTCTGATTTCATCGGTTTGGGGTAGAGACTGGATGTTGTGAATTTTAAAAGCCTTAGATAAGTCTCATGGGCAGAACCATTGACCGCAGGCAGCAATAAAGCAGAGTGTTTGGGGGACCAGCAGTTAGCGTAATGGCTATGTCGATGGACTCCCACGTAGTCGACTGTGATTCGAGTCCCCGACCCCGTGGCTTAAACTCACGCCGGGCGCGTGTGCGTGTGTGCCCGATGCGGAGAGGAGAATGGAGGAGAAGGGATTGCAGCGTGGCCATCCCCCCTGGGGGGTGATTTCTCGCTTTCTGTCTCTCTGTCTCTCTCTGTCTTTCTGGCGAGCATAAGCACCCTATAGCAAAAAAAAAAAAACAAAAAACAAAAAAAAAACAAAAAAACACAACTCTCCAAAAATAGAAAAAAAAAAGAGAAAAATAGTATTTCTTTTTTTAAAACAGTATTGTTACTGTTGTATTCCTTAAGCTAAGTAGTGGGTATGTGATGTGTTTGTTTTTACTGACCCTTTGTACTTTTTTGGGTTTTCCAGGTATTTTGTAATAACACTGTTAAGAATATGTATTTCTTATTTGAAGAATGATTGTAACAAGAGAATTCAGGACTTTGTCTATCGAGCCTTCCTTATATGTATGTAATGGTTTTCCTTTGTTTTTAAAATTTTGTATTTCTAAAATATTTGTTTCTTCCATGAGAGAGAGAGAGAAACAGACAGATAAGCACTCTCAGTGGAGTCCTTTAAGTCATCAAAAGGTCCCACCAGGGAGTGGCCGCCTTGAGGGGCAGCAGCTCCCTATGGCTGAGAGCATTTTCTGACGCTGACAGCTGTCCTCCTGGTAGGGTGAAGGACACTGTTATTTCCCAGGCTCGGAGAGCGCTCCCTTAAGGCTGAGTGCGGGGGAGCGGGGGGGGGGGGGGGGGAGATTAAAAAAATAATGACACCTTATGAATAAGGTTTTCAAAATTAAACAGCATCTAAATCTGGGGGGACTAAAACACAGATTGCTGGGCTCCAATCTTACTTTCTGATGCAGTAGGTCAGGCGTGGGGCTTAACAATTTGCCTTTCCAACAAGTTCCCCAGTGTTGTCGGTTCAGGGACCACACTTTGGGAACTAGGAGGTGAGTCCAGAACACTCTGTCCCGTGTGATCTCTTAATAGAAGGGCTCAAAACTCTCATTTTTATGTGCTCCCCAATGTTTCTGTGCACTTCCAGGGCCCATTTATTTTTACGACCTCTTTCTAGCATCTCACAAGGCTAAACACATTCTCCTTTGCTTCATCCTTTTGACTTAGAGAACTCGGCACTTTCCCTTTAATGATGTTTTGGGCCGTGGAAAAGACTTCTATCCCAGTAACTGGACTTCTCCTTGAACACCAAACACCTACCTCCCTAAGGAGTCCCTCTTCATTCCCACCCCGCCAGACTCCAGTCTCCTCCCCCCTGCTCTAATTATCCTCTGTGTTCTTCCTGGCCCCACCTTCCAATTCTTGAGCATTTTTACACAGAGCAGTTCAGTTCTCGTTTTATCTATTTATTTATTTTTGTATTTGTTGTTGTTCTTTATTCTTCCATGAGTGAGAGACAGAGATAGAGACAGGTAGCACACCCGACAGGGACCCAATGCCACAATCCACCCCCGGCCCCAGCCAGCCTGAATCATGGTCATGTGCATGTTTGGTGCATTCGGGGAGTTGTGCAGACACAAAGCGGCAACCTTGCCACGTAAGGCTGCCTCACAGAGTATCGCCTTTCACTGCTGCGCCACCATCTGGCCACAGGTATTTTTGATGCCTTTTCCTTCCACGTTAAGTCATCAGGGTCTTGTCTACCCCAGAGACACATCAAAGCAGTTCTCGAAACAAAACCAATTTCTACTTTATGAGACTCTCTGGTACCAGCTGTTAAGTTTGCAAAATTTCACCCCCTTATCCTAAGTGTCCCCCATTGTATCCCCTGTCTCATTTAGACAAGTCTATGAAATTTCTTTTTTTTTTTCTTTCTTATTTTTTTTGGAGAGGTTTTTGCTATAGGACGCATGCGCTTGCCAGACAGACAGAGAGAGACAGAGAGACAGAAAGCGAGAAATCACCCCCCGGGGGGATGGCCACGCTGCAATCCCTTCTCCTCCATTCTCCTCTCGGGATCTTGGGCACTCATGCACACACACCTGGCGTGAGTTTAAGCCACCAGGTCTGGGACTCGAACCACCGTTGATTACGTGGGAGTCCAACGACATAACCATTATGCTAACTGCTGGTCCCAAGTCTATGAAATTTAACCATGGCAGAGTCAGAAGCAACTTTAGACACTGTCAGTCCTGATGTTAGCCTGCAATCCATGGACCTCCTGGCTAGAGTCAAGGAGATCCATGAATTCAGATGGTAAAAAAGTTACATTTTTATTTTCAGTAGCTGAAAGTTCGCCTTGCCCTTGATTAGAAATGAGATAACAACTATGTCCTATTAGTACTACAATTTTGACTTCGCCATCAATAGGAATTACAGATACTCTCAAATCTCATTTTAGTTGTTTTAGATATCTCAAAATATTACTTACAGGCATCGATGCTTTGAAATGATAGTAGTCATTAGACCCGCTGCTGGATCACATTATCTAGTGCATCAGTGTAGGAACATACGCCCAGCCTTGCTTACCTATGCACATTGTGAAACCTATGTTTCAGCATAATTGACTGTCTTTGCAATCCTGTGTACTTCATTTTAGGCATTAGAAACACTCCTCTGAGACTACTAGAATGCCAGAATGCACGTGCACACACACACACACACACACACACACACAAAGGTTAAGAATTTTCATCTACTTCAGCTTTTTTATTTTATAGAGGGAATTTGCATCCTAAGCAGAGAAGAGATGCCTTGTCCACAGCTACACCACTTACTTTGTTTTTTTTTTTTTTTTTTTTTTTTTTTTTTTTTTTTTTTTTTACTTAGTAGAGAGCATGTGAACCTGACAAACAGAAACAAAGAGACAGAGTAAGAGAAAAAGAGAGGGAGAAGCAAAGGACCTGAGGACAAAGAAGCTGAGGACAAAGATCTTATTCCACTACCATGGTCAGGCACGGAGGATGATGACTGGCCCCTTCACAGAAGTTCTATTTCCAATGCTTGGCCTCTCCATATCGCTTGTTACCACCCATTGTAGTGACTCTGAGTAGTATCCAGGTTAAACGATTTCTCATTAGAGCCAAGAAGAGTATGATTTTCTGACTTAATAATGGTGTTTCTTGTCAACTCCTTGGCTCTCAAATCCTTTGTGGTCTGCACTGGACTATAGAGACAACTGTACTTGGGACTAGCAGACGGGGTAATGGTTTTGTTATTGGACTCCCATGTAATTGACTGTGATTCGAGTCTTGGACCTTGCAACTTAAAATTCACACTGGGTGCATGTGCATGGATGCCGAAAATCCCAAGAGGAGAATGGAGGAGAAGGGATTGTGGCATGGCCATCCCCCTTGGGGGAGTGATTTCTTGCTTTCTGTCTTCTCTGTCTCTGTCGGTTTGTCTGGCGAGTGCACAAGCCTTATAGCAAAAAATATTTTAAAAGAGAGAGAGAGAAAAAAAAAAAACTGTAGTGATTCAGAAACTTGCATTCTCCTGCACTGTCAGTGGGAATGGAAACAATCAGGAAAACAATAAGGACTTTTTTTTACAAAAGGGACTACCATATGACCCAGTATTCCCACTCCTGTGTATTTACCCAAAGGTCTGGAAATCACTCAGTTAGAAAGACACTTGCACATCCATGCTTATTGCAGTATTATTCACAATAGCTAAAACATGGAGTCAATCTAAATGTGGAACAGCTGATAACTGGATTGAAAATATGTGGCAAATATACACAATGGAATGCTACTCAGCCCTCAAGAACAATGAGATGCTGTCCTCTGATACAAAGTAGTTGAATCTAGAAGATGTAAAGCTAAATGAAATAAGTCAGACTATGAAAGCCGAACACTGCATATCCTTGCTCGAAGTATACGGAATGTCTGTACCTCTCTCTTCTTACACACTGCAGTATACTTCATGGTTTTGGGTTATACTTGATGGAGTTAGCAGAGCACTTCCATGTGCCTCATTTCATAGAAAATGCCTGAAAAATGCACAGTTGCTAGAGATAGTCTGAGTTTTTTTTTTTTAAGAATTATTTTATTGAACTTTATTTATTTATTTATTTATTTAAATTTGACTAGAGAGGGACAGAGTGCAAGAGAGAGAGAGAGGGAGAGAAAGTGAGAAAGCAAGCCACCAGGTCTGGGACTTGAACTGCGGTTGGCCATGTGGGAGTCCAGCACCCTTAACTACCATGCCACCTGCTGGCCCCGAGATGGCTGAGTTTTAAACAGTCAATGCAAAAAAAGAAATGTGTGTCTTAGAAGATCATTGAGACCCAACCATGAAAAGAAAGCATTTAGTTCTCCTGGTTTTAAGAATGGAGAGTAAACTTAAATTTATTATTTATTTATTTTTAATTTTTCTTTATTCATGATAGAGTGCTTATATGACATGTGAGAGATGAGAGTGGGAGAGAGAGAGAGAGAGAGATACACTGTCCATGGGGTCTGGTCATGCTGAGATCTCCTTCCTCCAGTCCTCCAACTCATTGGATCTTGGTGTATTTCAGGCTGACTGGGGATTTGAACCATGGTCATATGTGGGATCTGGTTCCTCTAGCTCTCTTTCTCAAATTTTTGTGAGGGGGTGCATGCACTTGTGAGAGAGAGACAAAGTGAGAAAGCACTTTTAGGATTTGGGGCATACATGCACATTTACCTGGTGTGGTTTTCAAGATGCCAGCTCTGAGACTTGTACTGCACTGTTGACCATGTGGGATCCAGCTACCTTAACCATCATGCCACCAGCTCACCCTGGAATCTGGCTTCTCTTAAGCAGTGCATTACCCCTGTGCAATGGAGCCAGCCCTGGAAAGTAATCTTTTGCACAAGTCTTAATTCCCAGGCTCAGTTTTCTGAGCCAAGGAACTTGCTTAGGTCCTAAAACTGCAAGTGGTAGGGCAAAGGCCAGGACCCATGCTGTCAGCTTATGTAGTCTTTTTGCTCTTAATTAAAAGGCTTGTTCTCTCATTGTTGCATACATGGATTTCTGGTTCACAAACCCTACAACATTCCTTCAACTTATTGATTTATAAGTCCATTCAAATTCCAAATTACTACCTAAGTCATTTGATGTCAGCTTTGGTTGGTCTTTGTGCTGTGTCACAATCCATAGTTCACTGAGCAAATGAACAAAATGAACACTCAAAACCCTTCTTTAAGCAGATGCGTTGATGTACTTCTACCAAATTCCAACAGCAACACAGAAGTTGGAATTCTTATTTCTCATGAAATTGTACTAATTTTAAAATTATTATTCACAGACAATAGCTACCATTTATAGAATGTGTACCATGTTAAAAGTACTATATTAAGCATTTACATTATCTAATTTAATCCTCAATTAATTTACAATGCTTTGAGGTTAGTGTCCTCATTTTGTAGGCAGAGAAATTAAATTATAAAGATTTTGAGGTCAGATCTGATTCCAGAGTTCCTATTCTTTTTTTTAAGAGAGTTTTTTTTTTTTTTTTTTTTTTTTTTTTTTTTGCTTTAGGGTACATGTGCTCACCAGAGAGACAGAAAACAAGAAATCACTTCCCAGAGGGATGGCCACACCACAATCCCTTCTCCTCCATTCTCTTCCCAGAATATTGGGCATGCATGCATGCACATATGCTCAGCATGAGTTTCAAGCCTCCAGGTTGGGGACTTGAACTGCAGTCCAGCAAAGTAACCATTAGGCCATCTGCTGGTCCCCAGAGTTCCAACACAATATTGATACTATGCAACCCTATGCACTGATTTCTGAGTGCTTCCTGGAGCCTCTCTGTATCTCTGTTTCTGTCTCTCTCTCTAGAGATATATGTGTCTCTATGTGTATAAATGTGGATATGTACATGTGTGTGTATGTAGCTATACATAGGTAATTGGTTTTGAGATGGAGCCTCATTTTAGAATAAAGTCCTCACAGAATCTCAGAGCTGGGAAAATTCTTTCCCATCAAGCATCGATTTTCACTTGCCACCAAGCACCGCTCCCAATGTATGCATATGTATTTATAAGTGATGTACAAGATATATGTACATCACTGTACTGATATCTTTGTACACAAAATAGTGTTTTTTAAAGGATGAGGAAAAATATAGACAGGGTTTGTAATTTTTCTAATATATTTCTCCTGTATTCCAACGGCATCCCGTCCTCCCTGCCTCCCTGGGGAAGATACACCTAGGTGGGGCCTCATTTCTTTGACCTTCGGTGAGTCTGTGCATGGTCTGGAACAGGAGCTTGTGTGTTCTTTTCTTTTTTTCTTTCTTTCTTTCTTTTTTTTTTTTTTTTTTTTGAGAGGTTTTCACTATAGGGCGCGTGTGCTTGCCAGACAGACAGAGACAGAGAGACAGAAAGCGAGAAATCACCCCCCAGGGGGGATGGTCATGCCGCAATCCCTTCTCCTCCATTCTCCTCTCAGGATCTTGGGCACGCACGCACACACGCCCGGTGTGAGTTTTAAACAATCGGGTCCAGGACGCGAACTGCAGTCGACTACGTGGGAGTCCAGCGACATAGCCATTATGCTAACTGCTGGTTCCCCAAAAAGCTATTTATTTAACTTTTTATTTATTCATTTATTTATTTTAATTTGACCAGAGAGAAACATGCAGAGAGAGAGAGAAGGAAAGTCAGAAGAAGGCAAGCTACCAGATCTGGGACTCGAACCATGGCCGGGCATATGGGAGTGTCCAGTGCCTTTACCACCACACCACCTGCTAGCCCCTGTGTTCTTTTCTTAAGAACTCCTTGTGGCCGAGAATGGACAGCCCTTTCCTATCCTGCTATCCAGAACCTGTTCTCCATAGGCCAATCTTCTTTCTGTAGTGCCAAAATACTGTCTGTCTCAGCATCCTTCTCTATTCAGCCTTCCCCGAACACCGAGAAAAGCTGCCCAGATCTTTAGAGTAAACTTGACAACATTTGGATGTTTTTGAGATTGTGAAAATGAGTTTGTGTTGTGTTTTATGAGATCCCCTGGGGTTGTTGTGAAGATCAAGTGATAAAGAGGATAAAGAACTTCATGATACACAAAGGGCTCTACAAATGTCAAATGATATTATTAGCAGTGATTTGCATTCATGGAGGAAGGAATGGAGGTAAATTAAAGGGGAAACTTTAGATATACACAAAGAAAACTTTTGTCAGTCTACCCCATCCTGTCCCCTGCCAGGGAACCTTTTTCATGGGGCCCATTTTTCTACTACAACTGTCTCCAGGCCATCCGCATTTCCACTTTTCTTTTTCAGCACAGAGAGAACTACGCAGGGTGAAGACAACGAATTGCATTTCCAGAAAGTGCCAGGAATAGCCAGCAGGGGGAGTGGTTGACCAGCATAAGAGCACAAAGAGATCCGAGCAGGTTTGAAATACTACAGCAATATTTGTCATAAAACCCATGCGAGTTAGGGGGAGAATGTCTTCTAAGGTGTCTATGTAATTCTTGAAAGTGAATCAAGGTTTTTTTATTTCCGAATTTAGAGGTGTTTCTCCCTTCCAACCAACTCAACTGGCCACTGTGGAATCCTTCCGTTCACTGAGCGTGGGCATCCGTTCTGCCAGGCACAGAGGGGCCCAAGAAATCAGAAGACAGAAGAAACCTGTGCTTCAGAGGTTGCAATGCTTGACATGTAATAAACAGGAAACTTCTGTTCCAAGAGCTATCTGCTAGTGCTATTTCAGACTGACTTTTCATTCACTTCAAGAATAAAAGTTGAGCTCAGATTGCCCTTTTAGTTTTTGGCTCAGTGAATAGGGAATGAAAGAGATTTTTCTCTGTTGTGAAGATTGGCTTCCCCTCGCCTCCCCTGACCCCAGGTTGCTTTACCTTTGCAGGAACAGAGTGGAGGAAATGGATGCATTCTCACAGAAAGGTGTCTGGAGTGGGAACGGGGCTCAGCCTTACCCTAGCCAGTCATGGAAAGTTCCTGGATTTTTTTGTTCTCATCTATAGAACCAGGGGCTGGAGGGAGGATTTTCTCCTTCTCTTATACAAAGACAGGCCAGGGAGAGGTGGCTACGCAAGCACATTGCATAAGGTCTGACAGTCACTGGAGGAGCCGGACTACACCGCAGGCCCATCCTGAGAGGGGGCAAAGGGAATGTTGGCCCCCCAGAGTTCCCTCCCTCAGGCATGGTGGGAGTGGCAGTTGAATGGGGCAGTTGGAGAGAAGGGCTCAGGAAGGTGGGACAAGAGTAACCAAATCTGAGGTCCTGGAGAGAAGGAGACCCAGGCAACGCAGGCAGCAGGTGCCACGCTCTGAGCACATGAGCCCTGGCACTTCTCCCCGTCCTCTCATCTTCATCCTCTAGACTCGAGCATTTCTTGCCCAGGTAAAGGGAGTCTATAGCAATTATTGAATAGCTGCCACTTGTAAGTCCTGCCACTTGCTCACCCCCAGGATAGGCTATGGTGGTGACACCATCAAATGTGGCTCTGCATGTGGGAAGAAGCAGAGGTTGGAGGGGGGCAGCACCTTGGGAGGCCTGGGGTGCTTCCAACTTTGGAGCCTGCTGGGGGGTGAAAGAAAAGGTAGAAATGCTAAGAGAGGATTTCAAAATCTGTGACATACAAAAGTTGACACTGAATAAATTCAGTCTTCTTTTTCTCTCTCTCTCTCTCTCTCTCTCTCTCTCTTCCCCCCTCCCCACCATATTGTTCACAATTTAATCATGGAATTTATTTTTAAAAGGCCTTGAATTCATGGAGCATTACTGTGAGGTTCTCACAGGATTAAAAGAGAGTCATTTTTCGATCACATCAGAACCTCTCTGTGGCTGAATGGCTGAACTCATTTAGAGACACCGTCACAGTCCACCCTTTCAGGCTCTGGAGATGAGAGTATTTGAGCTAAGTTCCCATGCTGCACCTTAAAGCACTGCTCCATCTCATGTGCATGGGCTTCCCTCTGCCCCTTTCTCCACCCTCCGCACTGGACCTTTCCCTGTTTGGCTGCCTATGAGGACTAGGGACAGCTGTCATGGACAGATGAGGTGAGAGGTAGGGCCTGAGGAAAGGCTCCAGTGACTTCTCAGAGCTAGAGGTGCTCAGGCCTGGAGGGAGAGGCTGCGGGAGCTTGGGGGGGTGGGGGGGCTGTGCAAGACTATCAGATAGTGGAAATTTTGGTGTCTTTAAATTAGGGACAGATTTCTTTTTTCTTGAGAGTTTCTTTTTTTTTGCTATAGGGCGCGTGTGCTCTCCAGACAGACAGAGACAAACAGAGAGATAGAAAGAGAGAAATCACCCCCCGGGGGGGTTGGCCACGCCACAATCCCTTCTCCTCCACTCTCCTCTCATGATCTTGGGCACGCACGCACACGGCCCGGCGTGAGTTTAAGCCACTAGGTCCAGGACTCGAACCACGGTCGACTACGTGGGAGTCCAGCAACATAGTCATTACGCTAACTGCTGGTCCAGGATTAGGGACAGATTTCTGAAGAAAGGAGTAAGGGCTAGTTTGCTGAGAAGCACTTAAAGGGTGTGTCTACATTTGGTCGTTATGAAGGAATCCTAGGAGAGTCACCACGAAGGGCACCAAAGACCAGGAATCCAGTTCTCGAACAAGAAATTGTGAATTTCCTAGGTTAGAGGGGCCAAAGTGGAATATAACAGGGTTAAGAGGGTAGCTATGGGAAATTTTCTTTTTAATAATGTTGTTGAGACATTTTTTTCTCTCACTTTAGAAACAAGGTTAGAGAAAAGTGAACTACCATAAGGAAAAAAAAAAAAGAAAAAAAAAACATTGCAAATAGGATGATAAATACTAGTGATCCAGAACCCTGAGTCTGAGAGACATTAAGGATGGGTGGTGACTGTAGCAAACTAAAGCATGTATGTCCTGCTTAAAAAAAGATTGTCATGACTCAGCCAGAACTGATTGTAGCCACACGAGCATACAGAGCTCCTAATTTTTGCAATAAAATCTGGAAGTCTTTTTTGAAAATGCGCTACCTCCTAATTTTCAAAAATTTTCCACAATTAAAACAATTTAAAAACTGCACAAGCCATATAAGGTGGACCTGCAAGTTGCATATGGTCCACAGTCCACCAGTTTGCATCCTCGGCTCTAAGCAGAGGCCTTCCAGCTCCTGCCTGTCCAGTCTGTTGAGGTTAGGTTGGGAACTCCCACCTGCAAACAGAGAGGAGCAGCAGGGCCTTCTTGCCATCACCTGCCAACCCTCAGAGGCCCTGAATGGAAAAGTCACTCCGAGCATGAAGTCATGATGGCTGCAGGGGCCTGGCTGGCCAGGTGCTGGCTTCTCTCAGGTCCCATCAGCTGTCCCTGCCCAGCCCCTTCCCCATGACTGCCGACAAGCACATTTCTCACTCCAGGCAGCTCTTCACTCCTGGCAGAGGCTGGCATGACAGACGGGGATAGATACGTTAGCCAAAGCAGACTTCCTGATTTAAAAAGTCTCATTTTCCCCCCGGGGCTGCCAAATTTAGCAAGTGCCGTTCCAGCTGCAATGCTTCCAAGCCATCTTAGGTAATCATAACTCCGCACTCCCTGTGGCGTGCTCAAGGAAATTACCTCCCAGCCCTGATTTCCTATGTGCTCTGATTACTCAAATCTGGCCAGGGGGCCTGGCCTCCTGTGTATGGCATGTTGGACACAGGACCCTGTAAGACAAGCTGATGACAGCTTGCTGCCAGGGTCCTTTGCCCTTAAAAGCGTGAACAAAGAAATAGAAGTCATAGATAAGGGTTCTCCACTGGTGATGATCGCCTGAGGAGGATCAGGACAGAGGGGCTGGAGAATTACAGCCTGGACAGGAAGCGATTGCACCTGGGTGGCTGGAGTGAGTTGAAGGAAGTGATGACTGTGTTCAAATACCGAGGGACACACGAAGGGAGCGAAGATGTAGTCTGCTGTTTCCTGAGAGCAGAGTGAGCATTAGGAGAAAATCGCAGTTTCACAGGACCAACGTCTCCCTTTAAAACTATGTCTTTAGAAGATGGTTAACTTTGTGTTTTGAAATGATTTCAAACTTACAGAAAAGTAACAAGAAGAAGGCTAAAAATATCCCAACCACCCTTCACTGAGTAAATGTGATCATTGCAAAGTATCATTTTGCCACATTTGGTCTAGCATTCTCTCTTTAAGCATCCTCCTCATTATTATTATTTTCTGAAAGTAAATTGCAAACATTTTGCTCCATTACCCCCTAAATACTTCAGTGTGCCTTTCTCAAGGATAAGGACATTCTCGTAGATAGGCATAATGATCAAAATGATTATCAACTGGACCATTATCAACCTTAGGAAATCTAACTTTGACATATAACATATCATCTTTAGCCATATTTGAATCCGGTTGTCCTGTTCATGTTTTTTTTTTTGTTGTTTGTTTGTTTTTGCTATAGAGTGTGTGCACTCGCTAGAAAGACGGAGAGAGACAGACAGAGGCAAGAAATCACCCCCCAGGGGGGATGGCTATGTCACAATCTCTTCTCCTCCATTCTCCTCTTGGGACCTTGGGCACACATGCACACATGCCTGGCGTGAGTGTTAAGCCACTGGGTCCAGGACTCAAACCGTGGTCGATCACATGGGAGTCCGTGACATAGCCACTACGCCAACTGCTGGTTCCTCCGTTAATGTTTTTATATTAATTTTTATTCTTCCTGATCCAGGATTTGATCTGGGGTTGTGTGTTACTTTTAGCTGACATATCTCCAGTTTTCTTTCATCTGAAAGGTCTTTTCACCATTCTTTGTCTTTCATGATGTAATAAATGTTGTCTAAGTGCACAGGCCAGTTGTTTTGTGGGATGCTCCTTTGGGATCGTCTAGTATTTCCCCATGACTAGATTCAGGTTATGCATTTCCTGCAGAAATTCTGTATGAGGGCCATCCTGAGAACAGACTGGGGTTCATTGCCAAAGCTCGTAGAAGCACGATTTGGTTGGCCAGAAGAACATTCTCACAGGAGAGGCCAAGTTTTCCACATCTCATGTCTTGGATTCATTAAATTCTTAGATTCTATGACTCCTTCTGCCTAAAATAATTTCACTTAGGTTTTGAAATGACAGAAATGCAGTGGAAAGACTGTACAAAGGATGTGCCAGGTTCGGGGGTCTCTCATCTCCATGGCCAAGGCTGGCTTGTGTTTACTCAGGGAGTCAAGGACCTATCCAACCGTGGGAGGTCAATTTCTTTACCGTTCCCAGCCTAGGCATCCCTGCGGTAGCCAGAGTCCTTCACTGTCTCCCTGCAGTAAACGAAGAGCAGTCAGAGGCCGTGATGTTTTGGGTTGTGAAGGTCGTGAAAGGATTTCTAGTGCAGAAACCAACAGAAGTCTTATGGGGAAGGCTATCCAGGGGGACTTTTGTCCAGAGCTGAGACTTTGCAAGGGCCAGTGGTTCCACATAAGTTGGAGCAAATCTAAAGCCTGTTTCTGCTGTCCCAACCCCGTCTCTTTGCTTTTTTACCCAAGCCTTCTGCACACAGTTTCCTTAAAGTCTCCCTATGCAGCCCATCCCCCTGCCTCCCACACACCCAAATTCAGCTGAAAGGCTAGGTCTGGGCTTTCTCTCAAATCCTCCTTCTATCCACTCTTTTCCAACCACCCAGTTCCAGTCTCACCTCCCGTGAGAAATCCTCCCTAACCCACACTGACCTCCACTTCCTCAGAACTTTTGTAGCACAGCTCTGTGCTACTCACTGACTGAGCACACCTAGCCTGATCCAGGGTGTACATTCTTATCGGTATGATGACATAACATAATGACATGGGAGGATCCCACGTGTAACTTCCAGACCTTGTTTTTCTATGCCCAGAAGTGAACATCATCTTGAATTTAGTATCTAGCTTTCACATTCACTTCTTAAAAATAAGCTTTATTATTTTTTTTCTTAAGGACAGTTTTAAGTTTACAGAAAAATCGTGATGATGGTACAGAGAGTTCCCATAGACCCCATATCCAGTTTCTCCTACTATTAACATTTCACCTTTGTGTGGGTGTATGTATTAAAATTAAGGAATAAATATGGAGATGTACATTGTTAGCCAATATCCACACCTGTATGTAGCTTTCCTTAGTTTTGTTTGTTTGTTTGTTTTTGAGAGGTTTTTGCTATAGGGCGCATGCGCTCGCCAGACAGACAGAGAGAGACAGAGAGACAGAAAGCGAGAAATCACCCCCCAGGGGGGATGGCCATGCCACAGTCCCTTCTCCTCCATTCTCCTCTCGGGATCTTGGGCACGCACGCACACGCGCCCGGCATGAGTTTTTAAGTCACTGGGTCCAGGACTCAAACCGCGGTCGACCACATGGGAGTCCAGCAACATAGCCATTACGCTAACTGCTGGTCCTGCTTTCCTTAGTTTTTACCTAATGTCCTTTTGCTGTTCCAGAACTTCATCCAAGATAACATTTTACACTTAGTTGTCATGTCTCCTTGGGCCCCTTCTCTCAATTGTGTCACTTTCTCAGGCTTCGCTTGTTTTTGATGACCTTGATCATTTTAAGAAATAGTGATCAGGTGTTTTTTTTTTTTTTTTTTTTTTTTTTTTTTTTTTTTTTTTTTTTTTTCTGAGAGGTTTTCACTATAGGGTGCACACGCTTGCCAGAAAGACAGAGAGGGACAGAGAGACAGAAAGCGAGAAATCACCCCCCAGGGGGGATGGCCACGCCATAGTCCCTTCTCCTTCATTCTCCTCTTGGGATCTTGGGCGTGCACGCACACGCGCCCGGCATGAGTTTAAGCTGCTGGGTCCAGGACTTGAACCGCGGTTGACTACATGGGAGTCCAGCGACATAGCCATTATGCTAACTGCTGGTCCCGTGATCAGGTGTTTTGAAGAATGACTTTGAACTGAGATTTGTCTTGCGCTTTTTTTATCATTATTATTATTATTTTATTTTTTTCATGATTAGATGAAGGCTATGGGATTTTTTTTTCTTCTTTTTTTGGAGAGGTTTTTGCTATAGGGCATGTGTGATCGCCAGACAGACAGAGAGAGACAGAGAGATAAAAAGCAAGAAATCACCCCCCGGGGGGATGGCCGTACTGCAATCCCTTTTCCTACATTCTCTTCTTTGGATCTTGGGCACGCACGCACACTCGCCCGGCATGAGTTTAAGCCTCTGGGTCCAGAACTTGAACCATGGTCTACTACATGGAAGTCCAGCGACGTAGCCATTATGCTAACTGCTGATCCCAAGGCTACGGGATTTTTGAGAGGAAGACTACAGAGGTAACATGCCATTCTTATCACATTGTACCAAAGGTGCCTTTTATCAACATGACTTACCGCTATTGATATTGACCGTGGTCACCTGGCTGGGAGGATATTTCAGTTTCCTCCACTATAAAGTTATTATTTTTCCCCTTTTCCATCTAGTCCTATACTCTCTGAAGCATCATATTTTGGTCAATTTTTTTTTTCTCACAGGGTTAGAGTTTGACAATTAAGATACTGCTATCGATGGATACTTCCTTGAACAATTAAGAAATTGGATGGTGGCTGGTAGGAGCTGGGTTTCTCACTTTTGGAATTGGAGTTTACAGGTAAGCAAGATGGAGAAGAGACTAGAATTATGATAAATTATGGTAAAGAATTAAAGGGAGAGCATCAGTATGAACTCATGTTTAACTTAAAATTGATACAGATGGTTACCTACAGAAATATTTATAGATAATGTATGTTTATACTAGTTAATGCACATAAAGTATTTCCTTGCTGTGTAAGCTTAGAGGACCTAGAAGCAACAACATTCCAGTAACAAAGAAGATACCTAGAGCCCCGATCTTGCTTTTTGATACCATTCTCCAGTAAAAGAAGTCACAGGTACTTGGAGAAATGGAATTTTTACTACAAATATGGGTGTTGCTAAATAAATTATTGTTTTGCAAGGATGTGAACTTTATACAAATAATATCAGGGTGCATGTAATTTTCTGCAACTTATTTTTTTACCCCCCCTCTCCATTTATCATGTGTAGTATTCACAGAGGTTCATATGTGGATCTAGTTCTTTTATTTTTACTGTTGAGTAGTAATATACTATATTCATATTTTACAGTTATTTATTGCTTTTCCTATTCATGGATACTTAAGATGTTATAAAGAGAGCCGCTCAAGCTATTCCTGTAGTGGGGTCACAAGGAGATACTTTTACATGAAATTCCATCCTCTATGGATTGTTTCCTTGTGTTTTTCTAAATGGAACTTTTTTTAAAAGAGATTTTTGCTATAGGGCGGATGCACTCAGCTGAGACAGAGAGAGACAGAGAGACTAAGAGAGTGAGAAATCACCCCCCCCAGGGGGGGGATGGGATGGCAACACTGCAATCCCATCTCCTCCATTTTCCTCTTGGGATTCTGGGCACGCACACACATGTATCCAAGGTGAGTTTCAAGTTGCCGGGTACAGGATTTGAGCTGTGGTTGGCCATGTGAGAGTCCAGCACATTAACCACTTTGTCATCTGCTGGCCCCCCTGGAACTTTTGACACTGACAACAGTAAGTATGAGAGAGGAGGGGGCAAACAGAAGGAGAGGGGAATTTGTGAGGAGAATGAAAAGGAACCTGCAAACCTAGTGGTTACACTGTATGTGACTGCCTGGACAGGCAGATTTTCTCCAGGGCTGGTACCTACTTAAGGAGGCTACTGCTTCTGTGTTGGTAAGACAATCTTTAATTTAACCAGGTAACGCCAAATTTCTATACAAACTATTTGTACAATTTATATTTTCATCTGTAAGGTTTAAGAGCTGCTATGCTCTACACACACGCCAAGGGTTGCAATTTTTAGACTTTTTAATAGTGCCTATTTGGAGAATGAGAATTGGCTATTACTGTGATTATGGTTTTTTTTTTTCTTTTTTTGGAGAGGTTTTTGCTATAGGGCGCGTGCGCTCACCAGACAGACAGAGAGAAACAGAGAGACAGAAAGCAAGAAATCACCCCCCAGAGAGGATGGCCACGCCGCAATCCCTTCCCCTCTCCTCCATTCTCCTCTCAGGATCCTGGGCATGCACGCACACGCACCCGGTGTGAGTTTAAGCCACCAGGTCCAGGACTCGAACTGCGGTCGATTACGTGGGAGTACAGCAACATAGCCATTACGCTAACTGCTGGTCCCTGTGATTATGGTTTTAATCCACACTTTCCTAGTACTCAGAGACTGAGCATGTATTTTGTGATTATTTGATTCATCTGTCAATTGTCTATTTGTCTTTTGTCCAGTTTTCTGATTTATGGTTCTTTCCTTGTAGATGTATTAAGAATTCTTTACAAATTCTGCCTGCTGGTTCTTCATAGGTAAAAGGTTTACATTTACATCAGCACATTACTTTTCTTTTTAACTTTTGAGAAAATTATGTCTGCTGATTAACAGATATGTCTAAGGTTTTATTTTTTATTTATTTTTAAGAGAGATTTTTGCTATAGGGTGCATGCGTTCACCTGAGAAACAGAGACAGAAAGGGAGAAATCACTCCTCCAGGGGGATGGCCATGCCTCAATCCCTTCTCCTCCACTCTCCTCTTGGGATCTTGGACATGCATTCACATGTGCCCAGCATGAGTTTTAAGCCACTGGGTCTAGGACTTGAACCATGGTTGACTGACATGGGAGTCCAGCGATGTAACCATTATGCTATCTGCTGGTCCCAAAGCATGTATAAGTTTAATGTAGTAGAATTTATCAAGCTTTATCTTTATGACTTGTTTTTCTCAATTTCCTTTAAGGAATTCTTTCCTATCCTAAGATCATAACTATATTTACTTCACATGGTATTTTTTCCATCTTCTTTATTTTTTACATTCAGTCACAGTGTATCATTACAGCATAGCAAATGAATTTTTGCATCATGAATGTTGGTTGAGTCAAAGATATCACCACACACGTTATCACCAACAGATAATTTTCCATTTTTGTGTCCCTTAAATTTTTTGCTGAGAGAGAGGGAATCAAGGGGAAAAAGAAAGAAGCATCCTTTCACTTTCAACCTATTTGTGTCTTCATGTTTAAAATATATCTCTCACAGGGAGCTTATCATTGGACCTTGGTTTTATACTTAGTCTGACAATTTCTGTTTTTTTATTTAATTGAAATGTTTAGTTCATTTATATGTAATATAATTATTGATATGTTTGGGTTTAAGTTTAACAGCTTACTATTTATTTTCTATTTATTCCTCCTTTTTTTTATTCCTCTATATTCATCCTTATCTACTGTTTGGGGGATTGATCTACCACTTAGCATTCCCTTTTATTTCCTTAATTAATGGGCTAATACTGTGCTATGACTTACATTTTTTTTATTTTGCCAGAGAGCATATGCATGAGAGAGAGAGAGAGAGAGAGAGAGAGAGAGAGAGAGAGAGAGAGAGAGAGAAAGCACTCCCTTCAAATGGGATATGATCATCCACAATCCTTTCAACAGGGTTTTGTGCACACACATGCATGCACATGGAGTATTATAGTTTACATTTTAATGGTTATCATGTGCTTATTTCTCCCTTTCTTGGGGGGATATTTGTGTCCTATATTTTTCTCATACTCATCCATATATTCATCCAACAAATATGTATTGCATATCTGCCATGTGCCAGGGACTCTGCTAGTTCTTAGGACTATAGCTGTGAACAAGACAGGCATGAAGCCCTCAGTCTCTTTGGGAAATAGAGGAGAAAGTAAGTAGGATTTTCCAGAAAACAAAAAGTCTGACTTGAGCCTTGAAGACTGAGCAGAAGTCAGCTAAGTGAAAGGAGGGATATTAGATTGCTCCAGGTTATGACAATTCAAAAAATCCAAAAGAAAGAGGAATTGGCAATTAGCTCCAGGAATAGTAAGAAATGCAGCATGGCTGGAGCACAGTGCTAGATAATGCGAATGGAGGGAAGAGTATAGAACAGGGTGCAGGTTGGCAAGAAGCTGAGAAAGTCATTTTTAATCTTCTCCTTGAATCAGAAATCGAGAACTGGGTCTATGGCAAGTGTGTCATTAATATTCATTAACTGAAAGACTGAAGCTATTCTGAGCAGACCTACTGCCTAAAAGACTTCTCCAACTGACTATTATACCCCAATTTCCACTTTGAGGAATTTGTCTTTTTGAGATAAAGGTGTTCTGATTTTCATATTGGAATGCAACAAATAGCATTATTTCAAAGAAGTTCCTCTTATAATATATTGGTTGTCAGAAAAGTCATGACATATTTTTCTATGCAAAAATGTGTCATGACTTCTTCAGCAGCTCAATAATATAAGCAAGGAATTTTCAGAGTTGTTGGGGGACAGGAGGAGCTTCTGTTTCCCTGTAGTTAGACTGCCCCAAACAAAACAGTGCCACTCATTCTCTATTTACCCTTGAGTAAGGCCTTCCCCTCTCTGGACCTCTGTTTCCTCCTCTGTGTAGTGAGGTATTTGTAAAAGATCACATCTGAGGACACTTCCAGTTCTGCCATGGCATGGGTTTATTAACTATTAATACCTTGATAGGAATTGGTTTAATTAATGTTTCTATCCATGAAAACTTCCAAAGAGAACTCATGAGAATGTGATTTCTGTGTACCTATAATAATGCCTTTGGTCACAAGCAACAGAAATCAACTTAGGTAAAAATATAGCTTAGGTTGAAAAAAAAAGAATTTTTATCTATAGGACATGGACAGAGGGATGTCATGGAACCCTAGGTCACGAATAGAGTTAGGTCTCAGAAAAAGACTAGAACTAGGAAAAGGAAAACCTTAAGGGATCGTTCTTTATGAATTGAGCTTAGATGGTTGGAGAACGGGATGGTTGGTTTGTAGACTGGACACACAAGCCTAAAAGCACTCTCTCCACCTGGGTTGCTTGTTTTTATTGGGGGCAGTGGTCACAGAAATGTGAGGAATGTGGGCCTACCCAGATGTTGCTTGTCCCAGGAAGTGGCTCTGTTGAAGTTCTCTGACCACTGGGTATCAGAGATATAGATACACAAGTCCTGGGTATCTGAGGGAATCTGGAAAAATAAGTGTGTGTGTGTGTGTGTGTGTGTGTGTATGCACACGTGTGTGAGAAAGTGAAAAAGAGAGAGAAACTTTACTTTGTGTCACGCTAGAAATCGAATCTATTTTCACGGGGGACTTTTTGACTGGGCTGGGACTTGGTCTTGGTTGTGGCCAAGTTGCTCCCAGTCAGGACAACGTAGGAAAAGAAGAGGAACCAAATGGTCTTACTAATAAGGAAGCCTTAGAGAAGAGTTAAGAGATTTTGTGGGACTTCTGGCCATACTGTCTCATAAATGTGGAAGGCTAATTGATGAAACCAGGTATGAGAGATCAAAGCTCGGGAACCTATCTGGGTAGAGTAGAAATGCCTTATTCTATCCCAGAAGTATTCAACTCTCAGAGAACCTACCCCCTTTCTCTGCTGTAGAGTGAAAAGGTCCCTAATCCAAGAGCCTTGAACTTCAGGCCACCATCAAGATGGTGGGGGAAGGTGCCTACCTTATCTCAGATCTGGACCGGCGAGGTCAACGAAGATCTTTTACAGAGAGATATGATCCCAGCCTGAAGACCATGATCCCAGTACGACCCTATGCAAGGTAAGAAAAGAATATTGAAGAGAAGACCAGGGAAGGACCTCCAGGAATAGTTTCCAGCCTATCAGGAGAAGGGATACTTCACTTGCTACTCATGTATTGCTCTATATGCTTGTCCTTTTATCTGTCCACCTGTGCATGCATCCATTCATTTATCGACCACTCCTTTGCCTCCTCTGTCCTTTATCAAGAAAAAAACCTGACGTTTAAGGAGAGTTTTCCATATGCCAGGACCTGTCCAAGTGTTTTACACACATCTTCCCATCCACTCTTCACAATCACTCTGGAGGTACTATCATTTTTTTCTGAGACATGAGAAAGTTGAGGCTAAATAACAGAGAGGTTAAATAACTCACCTAAGGTTCATCAAGTAGCCTTTACTTTGTAACAAACTGCCTGGACACTTACTATCTTAAAATAAAGCTAAGGATCTTAAAACATATCCCCTGCACATTTATTAGTTTACAGTTTTGGGTTTTTTTTGAGAGATTTTTGCTATAGGGCGCGTGCGCTCACCAGACAGACAGAGAGAGACAGAGAGACAGAAAGCAAGAAATCACCCCCCAGGGGGGATGGTCACGCTGCAATCCCTTCTCCTCCATTCTCCTCTCGGGATCTTGGGCACGCACGCACACGTGCCTGGCATGAGTTTTAAGCCACCTGGTCTGGGACTTGAACCGCGGTCGACTACATGGGAGTCCAACGACATAGCCATTACGCTAACTGCTGGTCCCTAGTTTACAGTTTTAAGGGTGACCCATTGAATAAAGTAACTTGGACTGAGCTCAGTGGGTTATTCATTTGACCATTACTAGATTTACTCATGCACCTGCTGATCAGCAAGGTAGCTGTGGTTCTGGGGATTGGCTGGCTGTTGGCTGAGGCAATAGAGGCAACTAGGCCATATGGACATTCAATCTCCAGCAAGCTAACTCGAGCTTGAGCACTTAGTAATATGGTAGGCATCCAAGGAAGGAGGATGCAGGGCTTCTTGAGACTTGGGCTCACAACTGGCATACTGTTTCTTTCACTGCATTCTTTGGCCCAAGCAAATCAGAAGTCACCCCTGATTCAAGATGTAAATAGACTCAACCCTTTAATGGAAAGATCTGTAATGCCACATCTCAAGGAGCTGGGATACAAATAAGGAGATACAGAATTGGGTCATTTTTTAACTCTAGCATAGGAACTCTGGCAGCTTAACTTTCAAACTCTCATGCTCAGCATTGCATTATATTATATTATTACGTATTCAGTAAATCCCTTATCTGCGGTTTCACTTTCTGCAATTTTAGTTATCCATGGTCCACTATGGTCCAAAAATAGGTGCACGTAGTACAGTAAGATATTTTGACATAAAGAGACTACATTCACATACTTTTTATTTTATTGCACTGTTACAATTGTTCTGTTTTATTATTAGTGCTATTAATCTCTTACTGTGCCTAATTTATAAATTAAACACTATTATAAGTATGAATATATAGGAAAAATATAGCATATATAAGATTTGAAATGATCTCTGTCTCAGGCATCCACTGGGTATCTTAAAGCATACCCCCTAAGTGTAAGAGGGGAACTCCTGTGTTAATATTATATTAACTACAGCATCATAAATTGCTATCTATCATACACAGAAAGAGCCCTGTAGTTTATCCTCTGAGCAACAGAAGGCCAAGTGACATCTCTATAGCAAGGTGACACATCACTGCCCTCTCAGCATCTCTGGGCCAAAGATGTAAACATTTATACTCTCTAGATGAGAGGTGAAAACTGAAAGGTGAAATCAGGGGCTATTACCTTTTGGCAAGGAAAGCTCTAACTACCCACTGTTTTACCTCAGTTTTTAAATTGCTTTGTGGAGAAGTAATACAGGTTAGTACTTGGGAGAAGGAGGGGACCCTGTCGTCAGCAAGCAGTGGCTTTGAATCCCTGTTCTACCTTTACCAGTTATAAGACTTTGGGCAAGTACTTTAGCCTTTCTGTGTCTCAATGCTTTTGTCTGTGAAATGGGGTCATAACACAACCCTAATATCTATCTCATTGAGTTGGAAGAACTATATGAGGTAATGCACGACTTTATTATGAAAGCTACCTTGTGGGAAACTGGTACTGTGTTTCAGACACACAGTACCTCATTAATATTATCTTAGCTTGGGTTCTCCCAAGCCTCAGTCAAGAACGTAGACGCAGGTAGGTCATTTAGGTGGTGATTCCAAGAGTAAGGAGAGAAGATCTAGAGAGAATGAAGCAGCAAAGGAGGAAAAAGCAACATAGGGTGCGGCATCTGTGTCTCTACTGTGAGCAATGGGAACTTAAGTCTACGAGGCTCTCCTAAGAAGTGTCCAGGTTTTCACACAAAGGATGTGAGGTGTGGGCACTTATCCACGGGCTCTCAAACGTCATTAGCTAAGGTTTACCCTTGAAGGAATTAACCTCCTGCTCTTTCAGGCTTCACTCATGCTCCTGAGGAGGTCCTGAAACAGATGGTGGAAAGAGGCTCAACATGCACTTGATATGAGGCACTGTCAGAGTGAGCATGCATGAAATGTCCTCTGTAGCTGAGATCAGAGGTGTACAGGGGGTACCTCTATAGCATCTGCTACACACATAAAGCTCACCAGAGCCTCGGATGTAATAAACATCCAGTAATTGGTAGATGATATTCTATGTCTCTGGCTTTTATTCTGTCTTAGTTGGTTAATTTCTCAAGGGCAAAAACATGGTCTTTTTCTTCATTTCTTTTTTCTTCTTGTTTCCTCTTATTCCTTCTCCTCCTCTTCATATTTCTTCTCCTTTTTCCTATTCCTTTCCTTTTCTTCTTCCCTTTCTCTATTCCTCTCCCTGTTGCTTTCTCTATCTCCCTGTTTTACCTGGTAGCTACACAGGACTTAGTCTATGTTAATCTACTCCACTTTCATAATAAACCATAGACTTAACTCTAGCTCTTGCCCTCTTGAGATACCTTACCTCATTCTAGGATGCCTCACTCTGGACCATCCCCATTCTCCTGAAAAGAAAATACATAGATGTGTCTAACCCCTTTCATGGTCAACTAATGGGTTTCCACTTCCTCATGCATCAAATACAGCAGGTGTCTTCTTTCCCATGGGATGGTCAGAAGACTCAAGCATTGGTAAAATTCAACAATTGGCTCACTGAAAAAATTCACTTGTTTGTAGCATTTATCCATTTTCGTGGTGTAAATACTCCCACCATGGCCAATTTCAAGCTACTAATAAGGTGTTATTGAATGAGAAGTTGAGAAGAAATGCACAGTAGCACAGCATTCTGCGGTATTCCCACTGGACAGATACAATAGAGGCACATAACTTCCTAGTACATTAGGAAATGATGAGTTTTGAGTATTATTATATTAGCTTTGTCTTTAAGACAACTTATTTAAATTTATATAATTTAATTTTGAATATTGGCTGTGTTTAACCATAGACTTGCAAAATTCCTAAAAATTTAACCATCAGTTCTCACAAGTTTGTATGAGCTGGCTCCAGCACACACTGTTCAAAAGGCTAATGAACATGGCTGCGGTTATCACTGTGGTTACAAACTCAAGCCAGGGAGCCAGGGTGATGGCCCCAATGCCCTGGAACACCAAGTATCTCATTCATCTTCAGATTGGCATCCAACCCAGTAGATGATGCAGGACTGCTCTCCTTTGCCACGTTTTCCTGGCTTACTCCAGTGATGATCAGAGGCTACAAGCACACGCTAACTGAGGATAACCTACCCCCATTGTCGCCATATGACTCATCGGACACCAATGCTAAAAGGTACCAGAATTCATTTCAGTCACCTCAAGAGAGGCACCCACTCTAACAAGGGGTCTTGTGAGCTTTTTTCTGTGCTCCTATTCCCTGATGTGGAAACTGATACTTGCAGGTGCGGGTGATGCTTCTCAGAGGCTGCTCTCTGAGGCTTGGTCTGGGCTGTCTGGCTCTGTTCTGTGGAGATAAGGATTAGGGAGGGTTGCTTGGGAGAGAGGATTGGCTATATAGCTATGACCTCAGGAGTATTCTGGCTGGCCTGGCTGGCCTGTAGGAGTACTATACCAAGACAAAGGTGGCTGGAATCTCATTTTGCTCTAGTCTGGTCAGACCCCACCTGGACTATGCAACTGGCTCTAAGGCACTGTGGTTTGTTTCACTTTAAAATCATTATCAAGGGCTAGCTGGTGCCATTGTAGTTAAACAGCTGGATCCCACATGCCAAACTATGTGATTCAAGTCCTGAACTCAGAAGCTTGAGAATCATGCCTGGTATGTGTGTGTGTGTGCCCAGAATCCCGAGGAGAATGGCTGGGTGGGGATTGTGACATGGTTTATGCCTCTGGGGTTTGCTTTCTCACTTCCTTTTCTTTTTCTCTTCTCTTTGTCTCTCTGCACTGAGAATGTGTGCTCTATAGCAAATTAGGAAAAAAACTCATTATTGGACATTTACATTCCAAAATATATTAGTTGATCCCAATGCAAGTGGTAAGACTTGACAATTTTGACTTGTAAAAATGTGTCATTGGCTCAACCTGATTCATAATTATTATGAAAATGTCAAAGCAGTAAAAGTATCTCTTACCATATTCCTGCTCCGCTCCCAAGAGGTAAGCACTGTTAAAATGTCCACATGACTCCATCCAGAATTTTTCTGTGATGAAATACATTCTGTGCTACCATTGCCTACAGATTAATACTTCTTTTTCCTCTCCACTTACATGTCATACTCTTTTTTTGGGGGTCATTTTAACAAAAAATTAAGCATACCATGCAACGGTTGGTCACTTTGCTCTTTTCAGTTGAGAGTTTATAAAGACTTTTTTATATTAGCACAAAGACATCAGTGTCATATTTCCTAGCAGCTACATTGAATGCAGTGTTTCTGATGACCTAGCATGTCTCAAACCACAGGAGGAAATCTTCAAAGTCCTCTGCATTTGTTTCTCTGGAAGTCTCTTCATCTCTGACCATGTGGGGTAAAGTACACGGCCCAGCCTGTAATATATACTTAAAGGGCTAGGAGTGTTAGTCACGGCCTTGAAATTGGTTCTAGAATTGCTCTTCCCTCATCTGTGCCCTGAAGAAATCTGTTGGTGGTATTTTCCAAGATTTATAGTCTGGAGAAAGTTTCCAGGTTGCACTGAGACACAGAAGCTGGGCCAGATTCTGTGGAGTACTAGATTTTCCTTCTACCTCTCTGACCAGTACTTCTCCACTGTTTTTTTTTTTTTCCTTTTATTTGCTTTTGTTTTTGTTGTTGTGTGCGTGCGCTTGCGCGCCCGAGAGAGAGAGAACTGAGGAAGGAGGGTAGTTTTTTGTTTGTTTATTTTTTCCTGTCAGAATCTTACCATTATGATCCTCTGTCTCAGCCTCTTAGTTAGCTAGGATTACAGTTGCATGCTATCTTGCCCATGTGTTGTCTGGGATCCGAACCTGGGTTTCCCATGTGGTCTCAGCCTTGAACAGTGGTGCCCTAGTGCTTGAATCACCTCAGCTGGGCCTTCTCCATTTGTTTTCAAGGTTTCCTTTCATCTACCCAACATCAACTTAGACATTCTTCTTTTCCATACTGTGCTCTGTTTCCAGGAGATCTTATTACTCCAAAGATGAACACACCAAACACGTGTTGACTACTTCAAATGCATGTCTATTTCACATCTTGATCTACCTCTCCTTTCCATCCATATCTAATTCATCAGTAGGTCCTGTTGTCCTTCTGTCTGCCCACCTTCCTTAAGTCCACTACGTACCATGCCATGGCACTGCAACCTCTCACCTGACAGTCTAATTCTGTGGTCTCCTGCCTTTACTCCTGGCATAATCCACTACTCTCACAGCAGCATCAATGACTTTTGAGATGTATAAAATGATTTTATCACCTTGACTTAAAGACCTGCAATGGCTTGCTTTGCATTTGGAATGAAATCTGGACTCCTTAATAAGGGCCATGAAGTCTTAGGGGATTTGACCCTACCTTGCCTCTTAGTGTCTTGTCGGCCTCTCTCTTCTACCACACTCCTGCCACACTGGACTTTTTTCAGATATTTGTAATGGAGAAAGCCCTCTCTGCCCTGAAGAAGATTCTTCTGTTGGCTTCTCTGTTTCCCCTGTCTTCTTTTTTTTTTTTTTTGGAGAGGTTTTCGCTATAGGGCGCGTGCGCTCGCCAGACAGACAGAGAGAGACATTAGAGACAGAAAGCAAGAAATCACCCCCCAGGGGGGATGGTCACGCTGCAATCCCTTCTCCTCCATTCTCCTCTCGGGATCTTGGGCACACACGCACACGCGCCCGGTGTGAGTTTTAAGCCACCGGGTCCAGGATGTGAACCGCGGTCGACTACGTGGGAGTCCAGCAACATAGCCATTATACTAACTGCTGGTTCCCTCCCCTGTCTTCTTTATCAGAGCTGGTACTGGGGCAGAGATGGGCAGTGGGCAGAGGAAGCCAAGGCCTGGGAATTGCCCACATGTCAGGTAGTCATGTGTCTAGGCATTACTCCTGTCCTTTCCATATTCTACTTTCCTAGGAGAAGAAGGCAGGAGAATAGTGCTGCTTGTCAGAAGGTACCATTTCAGGGATGAGAGCTATGCTAAGCACCCTTGCAAAGGTTTGTCCACCAGAGTAGCTTTAAACAGCAAGTGGAAAGGTCAAACCTTTTTTCCCTTTCTGTTCTTTCATCACAGATTTCGAATCCTTTGGGATAAAGAGGTAGAAAGGGTGGGCCCTGAGAAGGCCTCTCTGGGCCGAGTGGTCTGGAAATTCCAGAGGACACGTGTTTTGATGGATATTCTGGCCAACATCCTGTGCATCATCATGGCAGCCATAGGGCCGGTGAGTGGGGGTGGCTCTTCTTCTGCTGTGTCTCTTAGGTCCTCAGCCTGACAACGAATGCCATTAGTTACTTTCTCTACGAGCTGGTGGGTTTAGTACATTGTCATTATCTTTGTGCTCCTTGGGGGCGAATTTTCATAAAGCTAATCCTTGTCGAGCACAGCAGCAGCCACTGAAATTAATTAAAATGTTTGCCTCATAAAGCCAGCTTGCTGACATTATCTGTGGCCTCCTATACCAACTTCAACCTCCAGTGGCCTTCTCCTCTCTCCACCACACTGTTTTACAGACGGTTCTCATTCACCAAATCCTCCAGCACACCGAGAATACCTCCGGAAAAGTCTGGGTTGGTGTCAGCCTGTGCCTAGCCCTTTTCGCCACCGAGTTTACCAAAGTCCTATTTTGGGCTCTTGCCTGGGCCATAAATTACCGCACGGCGATCCGGTTGAAGGTAGCTCTCTCCACCCTGGTTTTTGAACACCTGGTGTCCTTCAAGACATTGACACACATCTCTGTTGGTGAGGTAAGCTGGTCCAGAGGAATTTAATGTTAGAAAAGTAATCCTATTTCTGGAATATGTGTGAGATATGCTTTTTGGAAAAAGTGCCTGCCTCCCTACTGCTTGTTCGTGCCCTGCCCACCATATCCCATCTCCCTGCTAAATGAAGTGATAAAGACTCAACATCAGAGGAATTCAGGAAAAGGAGGGCATTGTTCAAGCTGGACGATTTGGAAAGTCTCCCTAGTTCCAGCTGGTACAGGGCTCAGGGTGACTTTATCCAATCCCTATGACTGTCAATGAGGACACTGAAGCAGTACAGAGCACACTATAGACATTTCATAAAATGTATTGAATGATAGATACAATAATTCCAATTGTGTAATTTGGGCTGCCAAAGTCATAATAAAGGCATGCCTGCTGGACTTCAGAGCTGACATTTTTCTTAAGCCCTTAATTCTTAGCAATAAAATCCTTACCACTTATTCAAGAAAATTTCCCTAATCAAGGAAACCCCAGGGGGTGTGAAGTAAGAATCAGTGCTGCTTTTTTCTTGCAGTTGCTCTTTCACTATGTTCCAAACATTCTGTATCAATTATGATTGGATTCAGCTGCATGCAACAGAAAACTCAAAATAACAGTAGATTAAACAAGATGAATTGTTTCAGTCTTTCTAAAAGGAGTCTGGATAAAGGCAGTCCATAGGTACAAGGGCTTCTAGATCCTTTTATCTTCATCACCATCCTAGCAGATTCCCACAATGGTTCAGAATGGATGCTAGGGACCCAGTCATCCCAGCTGTGTTTCAGACAGCTGGTAAGAGGAAGGAGAGCAGAACGACAGGGATGTGCCTTACAAGTTGAGTTGGCTTTCTCTAAGAATTCATCCTGGGAACCAGCAGTTAGCGTAATGGCTATGTCGCTAGACTCCCACGTAGTCGACCGCGGTTCGCGTCCCGGACCTGGTGGCTTAAAACTCACGCTGGGCACGTGTGCGTGCATGCCCAAAATCCTGAGAGGAGAATGGAGGAGAAGGGATTGTGGCGTGACCATCCCCCCTGGGGGGTGATTTCTCACTTTCTGTCTCTATGTCTCTCTCTGTCTGTCTGGCGAGCGCACGCGCCCTATAGCAAAAACCTCTCCAAAAAAAAAAAAAAGAATTCATCCTTAAAGTCCCACGAGATATTTGGCTTACTGTCTTTAGCACAGTCATGTGACCATACTCCTTCAACAAAGGAAGTTGAAAAGTGTAGTCTTTTGGGTAGGCACATTGCTGCCCTGAAGAAAGCAGAGTTGTATACATAAGGAAGAAGAAGAGAATAGACACAGGACAGGCAGCTAGTTTTCTCTCTGGTATGCTGCTAGATAGTACATGAGGGTCTTCAAAAGGCTCATGGAAACACACTTTATGAAAGAACTATGCATGGATTTCAAATTAATTCTAATTTTTTCCCACGGACTTCTTGAAGTTTGGAGTACTATTCTATAAGTTTTCATTGGGATTCTCAGTTCTAAAAGACTGGCCTCTCCAAAGTCAGAGCAGATTGAGAACCATAAAAGTCATCATATTGGCATGGCCCCCTAGTCACCCTCTCCCTCTTTAGACAGTGTTCTCTTCTCTCTTTAGATCCCTCAGCTATTATGAAAACTGTCAGTTGAGAAAATGTTTAAGTGACTCTTCCAAAATGTGAACCCATGTGCTTTCTTTCCAGGTACTCAATGTACTATCCAGTGATAGCTATTCCTTGTTTGAAGCTGCCTTGTTTTGTCCCTTGCCAGCCACCATCCCTATCCTACTGATCGTTTGTGCGGTGTATGCCTTTTTTATTCTGGGACCCACAGCTCTCATCGGGATATCTGTGTATGTCATATTCATCCCCATCCAGGTAATGGCAGACTTTGCTATTGTAACTGCTTTACCTTTGTCTTTCACACACACTCTTTCCATGAATTGGATAGGTGTCCTATGCCATCCTGTTGCTAATGGCAGAATTACTTGACTCTGGGTCATTTATTAAAACAGAGGTTCATTTAGCCAGGTTGGAGGTCTGCATTCTAGGGGATTTTGCATGTGGTCTCCTTGCTTCTGGATAACCTGGTGGAGGGTAGGAGCTTGGACAGAGCAGAGCATGTGTCTCTCTGTTCCATACCATCTCCTCATAAACCCACCAGGACTCAATCATGGGACCCCACTCTGATGCCTAATGCATCCCAAAGACCCCACCTTTCAATACTATAATCAAACTAAGTCCCTTAATACCTTCACAATTCCACCAAAAATGTCAACACATGAATTTTGTGGGGACACACTCAGCACAGAGCAGAAGGCCTCATTTCTCGAGAATGGATCTGAAGCCTGGGCCCCACTATGTGCTCACAGGTGTGCTTTCTTTGGCTGGCACAATGTAGTTAAAAAAATAAGTAAGTAAAATAAAAAAATTTGCATTTGAATGCTCAGAAGAAGACAGGCCTCTTCAGTTTGTCAAAGTCCACAGCATTCCCCTCGCATCCTGGCAATTCATTATTTCACCCTCCTGGTTCCCCGTGGTGTCCCCCAGACCTCATCAGCTGCCACACTGAAGGGAAAGAATCAGCTGAGACTCTCAAGTCAACTTCCATTAGAGCTTTTCTTGGCACTTATATTCCTATTGCTGAATTTTTAAGCCAGCTGCAACTCAGCAGTTCTCACCGACCACAGTGTTTGTACCTTGATTTCAGATGTTTATGGCTAAGCTCAATTCAGCTTTCCGAAGATCAGCGATTTCGATGACAGACAAGCGAGTTCAGACAATGAATGAGTTTCTGACCTGCATCAAGCTGATTAAAATGTACGCCTGGGAGAAATCTTTTACGAACACCATTCGAGGTAGATTGAGCAGTGGCTGTAAGAACACTTAGTCCATAGAACGTCCTCTCTCCTAAGGAGTTTTTAGGGTTCCCAGGGCCAGGAGTTCCAGAAGACACTGAGGGAACCCCCTGAGCTGCTCTACAAGTGAAAGGATTTTCACAGGACTAGGGAGATTTTATAATAGGGCCAGACATCTGTTCTGGAGTACCCTGGGGTGAGAAACATATGGTTACTGACCAGCTAGCTACCTCTTACAAAAATAATCCACTAAAACACTGTGAGCATAAAAAGAGCTATCTCAAGCTGTTTTCTTGACTTATAAGATATCCATAACACACACACACACACACACACACACACATGCAAACCTTCATTCTTACACGTTATATCTCCTCCTGGCCTGCAGCACCTTACTGTGTTTGGTGACCCATTGACTCAATGTTTCTTGGGCAGATATGAGGATGCATGTGTACTTGTTGGTATTTTTTTTTCTTTTGATGATGTAAAATGATTTCAATCAAATATAAACGCAAATATAATTGCAGGGACATTTACATAATTGCTGACATAGACTCAGGTGGTTGGCCGGTTAATGATCTGAACCACTGTTACAATTGACTCTCTGGGTCTACAATTACACTTTTGTACCAGCATGTAATTGGGGCTGAAGCTGTGTGTCTGCACTTTAGGGAGTGGCTTTAGAAAACCTGCTTCTGAGCTTGCCAAAGAAAGTACTCCAAGAGTACTGAAGCCCTGTGGGACCCTCTTTGAGGACCCAGAAACAATTTCTCAACACTGAATTCACTTCACTACAATTTAGATTTGATTAAACTTGATTCTACTTGACTTAATTCAATTTTACCCAACTCAATTTTGCTCAAGTCATTTAATTTAGTTAATATGTACATTAAGTTCCTACTATGTGCAAGGCCACAGGAGTCACACAAATGTTCAGGCATGGGGCCTTTGCTTTTAAGATGAAGGAAGGATGAGATAACTAAGCTCAAAAATAGCCATAAATTGTTGGCTCTACCTCCAGAATATATCTGGAATCCATCTGCTTCTCTCTGTTCTATTACCTCCCCAGTCCAAATCCTTTTCCTACTGGGCTCTGGTAAGAACAGCTAGACATTGCCCCATCCCTCCTCACCTCTGCAATCCATTATGCAACCTGCAGCCAGAGTGACCTTTCAAAAATGTTGATCCAATCCTGCCCCTCACTTGCTAGAAAATCTTTAGTGGGTTCTTATATCACTTAAATTAATCAAATGTAGGTCTTCTGAGTAAAATACAAATCCCTTCATGTGGTCTATGAGGTCCAACATGATATAATCCCTGGTGACCTCTCTGACCTCATCACCTTTTATCTTAATCTTTGATAACTGTGTTCCAGTCATGGGAACCTTCCATTTCTAGAACAATATGTCACACTCATTCATGCCTTAGGATCTTTGCACATGCTGTTTTCTCTGCCTGAAATGCTCTTTTTCTAGGTGTTCATGATGGAATTTGTTTTGACTTTTGAGTTCCTCTCAATGTCATTGACTCAAAGAAGCCTTCTGGACCATAGTCCCAACTACCATTGACTACTACCAGTGCCTCTTAATCACTTCACCCTGTTAACTTCATTCGTATCACCCAACACAATTTGTATTATCTTATTTAATTGTCTGTTTATTTCTCCATTGATTGTCTCCCTAGCTGGAAGAGGACTGAATCTCTGTATATACCTATAGTCTCTAATACTAAATATAGTGCCTGGCATATAGTAGACATCAGATTAAAATGTGAGTCAGTGAACCCATGAATTCTACAGGATAAAATGGAAAAAGGACTAAAACAGACACAGAAACTCCATGGGGGAGCACAATGGGTTGGAGAGATCAGGAAAGGTGAATCTCAGGTAGACTTTAAGGATGGGAAGGATTTGAACACACAGTTGTGAAAACTCCCTAGTTAGGAGAAAAGGCCTGGAGGTGGAGATACTAATGTAAAGTTGTTGGGATAAAGATGTGGCTGAGTGTTTTTGGTGCAGGACTTGTGAATTACAACAGGATTACAGTAGAACTGGGCTCCTATTCTGTCTCACTCACTTAAAAGACAAGTTATTTAACCAGCTAAGACAGTCTCCTCTCCTGCAGGAAAGTATAATATACAGAGGCTGGAAAAGGAAGGGGAATGGGGGACATGGGGGTCTCGGTTAACAGATGTAAGAGTGCTGGTAGTTCAGGTGAATGAACTCTAGAATATCAAGAAAGTACAGATAGTTGGAGATAATTCAATGTATGTATCAAATCAGAAGAGTGCACAACATGGTAATGACAAATGTTTGAGATGGTTGATATATTTATTGTCCTGATTTGATTATCACACACATTTTGAAACACTATGCTAGGGTCAGCCCATGGCCTATGTCTTTGTGAGCTAGATCTTACAGAGCTGATATATGGTTCAAGTTCCAGACCTGGTGCCTTGAGAAACATGCCAGGTGTTTATGTGAGCATCTCCGAAGTCCCAAAAAGATTTGGCCATCCTTAATGTGCTGTGCTTTCTCTTTCTCTTTCTGTTTTTCTCTGGCAAGTATTCACACTCTTTAGCAAGGTTAAAAAAAGAAAAGAAAAGAAAGAAAGAGAGAGAAAGAAAGAAAAGCCATTCTGTACTCTATGAAATTATACAACAATTATATGTAAAACAGTAATTGTGATATCAAAAAGGACATACTAATAGCCACTCCCTCTCACACAGTAGTGAGACAGTCTAATGAGATAGTGCCTGTGATGTGCTCAGTGAAGCACGAGCACAGAGTGAACTCCCAGTAAAAACAGCGATGGCTGTCCTGTTGCTGATATGAAAGGGTTTTTGCAGACAAGGATGGAATTGGGGTTGAGGACTATAAACACCAGGGAAGGAGACTAGACTTTAATTTGTAAGCAGTGCAGAGTTATGATATCTTTTGGTTTTAGGAAAGAGGAAAAATGCTCTTGAGTCCTTTGGCTGTTCTTAGGACATTGGACAGAGACCCTCATCTGGCAGTTTTCGGACCAGCATATGCCTTTTATTTGTCCCTTACAGTATTTAAACACTTTCCCCATTAGTCCCCAACATTTTGAAGCAGGAAGATGTCTCACAAAAATCTAGATCTCAGACTTTTGAAAGGTTGAAGGTCTGGTAAGCTTGGACTCCCTTGCACTGAGAAGTGGCTGCCCTTTTGGTTGAGGTGCTGTTCTCCATCCTGCTACATCCCACTCTCCCTCTGACCTTACACTTCCCCCACTCTCTTCATTCAGAGTACTTTCCTGGCCTCTGTAGGCATCTGAGCTTATGTCAGAGATCACCATCACTAAGAGTGGGAGGGGTCTTGGAAACATACAGTAATGGCAGCTGACCTGTTCTGAGCTCCTGGTACATGCTGGGTTTATGCTCGGGGCTTTCTGTACTTCTCTTTTAAACTTCATGACAGGAAGAAATCAGGCAGGGGTGACCATTTCTCAATGCTGGTGTTTGACATGCAAAATAAGACCACCGTGGACTGTTTTCTATTTCACAGATGTACGAAGGAGGGAGAGGAAATTACTGGAAAAAGCTGGATTTATCCAAAGTGGAAACTCAGCCCTGGCCCCCATCGTGTCCACCATTGCCATCGTACTGACATTCACCTGTCACATCCTCCTGAGACGCAAGCTCACTGCCCCTGTGGTATGAACCATCTCTAGATTTGCTCTCTTTTGCTCCTCTACCCCAGGAAGTCCCAGGTGGGAAGCCCTTTGCTCCTTTCCTCTACCCAGGCATCACACCACCCAAAAATAGTAAGCTGTACTATGCCAGCATCCAACCCTGATTTTTGGAAGCAAGTGCTTGGGCTGACAAGGCACCCAGGAGAACCTAGCAGTGATTTTCACCTGTTCTATGGCAAGGCAGGGGTAGTACTAGTTACCACTGAAACACAATTTTATATTTGGGGCAAAAACTCAAGTGAGCATTTGACTAGTTTATTTATATATACTACAAGAAGGAGAATTTGAAAACATTCTCTTGATGGGAAGAGTTGTAGGTATTAGGAAAGGCAGTGGTACTGGAGTTAGAGTCTGAGTTTAGGAACCAGATCTGCCTTATGTATATTCTGACTTACTAGCTGTGACTTATGACAAATCATTAAACTACTCTTGCTTTGCTTGTGTTATTTGTAAATGAGATGATGATATTAGGTTGTCAGAAAAGTCATGACACATTTTCGCATAGAAAAATACGTCATGACTTTTCCAACAAACCAATGGTTCCTTTTCAGTGAAGACCAATTGAGTTATTTTATGTAAAGCACTTGGAACCATCCCCAGCTCTTAAGTGCTGTACAAATGTTTGTTGTTCTTATGAACCTGATTCTCATCCAGACCAGGCAAATGAAAGTTGAAAGCCTCAGAAGGAGAATTGGGCTGAATGTGAGAGGTTTAAGGGGATCTAAGTAGTCAAAGGTAAAGAAACATCGAGCTCAGAATGGTCCTGGCTTAAATATGGCTTAAATAGAGAGAAAAAAAAAAAAAAAAAAAAAAACCAGCTAAGATATTAAATGAAGTGTCTGCAGGGCAAGTCAATAAGAAGAAAGTCAATAAACGCAAGACAGTGAAAGAGAGAAAGGGAGAGAGAAATCCAGGTAAGATCATAGAGGAAGGATTGTACTCAAAATCAAGAATCCCAAGAGGAGAGAAGGGTGTGATATTTGCAGAGCCAGTATGCTTTTGCTGGACTATCCTTCATGAGGCCGTTAATCTCATTACTGCTCCCTGTTTCTTGGTGAGGTGCTTTTGTTTTCTCAGGCTCTTCAGCAGGTATTAGTTTATGCATAGTTTACTCTCACATTTTCTAGGGCCTTGAACCCTGCCATGAACTCAGAGCCAGCACCAATAGCAATGTTGTACAGAAACCTGAACAAAACAATGCCTACTTATTGGGACTGCTTTCTGTAGTATGACACCAGCCCCCCACCCCCCACCCCCAAAGTTTTCTCCAGCAACAAATCAAGCAAATCATTCTGAATGAGATTGAGCGCATGCCTTTAATATTTTCTAACTTAATGGTTTAGAAGAAATCTAGAGCAAACCTAAATTCACTGAATGTAAAGCTCTTATTTCTTTGGATTCAGAATTCCAGAGTCACTTCCTCTGGAAGGGTCACATCAGTAGGAGGTCAGTCTCAAGATCTTGGTCATATCAGATAGCCCAGGTGCTCCATTAACCAAGGCCAAGGTGGGTGCTTTGAGACCTGGAAAGTGGAGTCTCCACTGGGGGTGTATTTAGGACCAAATGTGATAGGAACATCTTTCATCATCATCTTAATAAAGAAGGTAGGATTAGTTGAAGCCTGGGACCCTGTCTGCGGGACCCATTCTACAGCAGGCAGGATCACTCAAGATCCATTGAAAGAAGCCTGTGCTATTAACTTACTAAATGGGTAGCCAGGGAGAGGCTGCTAATTACACTTTGGACAGATGAGAAGATGTAATCTGAGGGATGAGATCATGCACCCCTAGGCACTAACAGAAGTGAGAAAAGCCTGTCTTCACTGAGGTTATATAGTACTGACTTTCCACTAGTCAGGGCCCAGTGAGGAAGGCCCCTGTGAAGAAACAAAAGGAGTTTTTTTTTTTTTTTTTTTTTTTGATGGGGCGGAGGAGAAATCATAGTTGAACTTAGGCTCTCTAGTATGTCCTTAGTATTGGGGAGGCAGGGCATAGAGGCCAGGTTCTGTGAACAGGAGAGCTGGTGGTCACACTCCAACAGCCAGCAAGGGCAAGCAGGTCCTTCCAGGGAGCTTCTGCCTTCATCCTCAGGGCTGCGGTGTGTGGAAGGAAACTGTAGCTTCAAAGGATCAGATTACCCTGAAGAACTGAGAGAAGGACATGATTTGGGAAAATATGTATAGGGTTTTGAGCAAATAGTCTTGGTTCAAATAAGAATATGGGGTGGACAGAGATTTCCAAATGTATTCAGTTAGACACCTGCCTCAAACCTTCTCCCTTCTGGATCAACAGAGACAAAGGGATAAATTTCCCACCATCTCAGTGAAAGCCAAAAAGCAAAACAGATTAAGATGCTGCTGTCCCTAATTTTCCAACCCATGGTTTCTGAGCCATAAAATGAAAAAAAAAAAATTTCACTGCACATCCCAACTGTGCCACTATTTCTCATCTCAGTAAGTCTAAACTTTGTGAGTAAAATGGTTCAGAGCTAAGGCAACCTCCAATCTTAAATGCTCATCCTTTTCTTTTGCTCTTCAGGCATTCAGTGTGATTGCCATGTTTAATGTAATGAAGTTTTCAATTGCAATCTTGCCTTTCTCAGTCAAAGCAGCGGCCGAAGCCAATGTCTCTCTAAAGAGAATGAAGGTATAACTAACACTGGGTGAGTAGGGAAGAAAGATTTTGTTTCTGGGTGGGGAAATGGTTAGCTATGGGGATATTGTACCAACCCAATGAAGAACTGAGTCACTTTTCAGGTTGACATTAGGAGACTGGCACCCGTTCAGAGTTAGATAGATAAATGTGCATGGAGGAGGGAGCAGGTGGAGTTTGTTTGGTAGGTGGTCTGCCCTTGTAGGAAAAATGAGACAGAGTCTCTGCTTATGGAGATGATGTTCTTGACTCTACATTTTATCCAAGCCATAATCTTATGTTGTTCCAGGAGTAGGAGTGGGTTTGCACTGAACCTTCCCGCTTTACCTAGTTTGTCCTGTGATGGGTATGGTGATAGAAGTGATAGATAATGAGGAGCCATATTTACTCACTCACTTAGTCACCTGTACATTCATTTATGCATTCATCAAAACTTTACTGTATGCCTCATGTACATAAGACACCTGGGAAGTGTAAATATAAGAGTCTTTACTTCAGAGTCTTTACTTTCAAGAGCCTCCAGGTGCCCTAATAATTTCTGTACATGGTAAGGATATAAGTGACATGCAAGAAGAACAAATACAGTGGTTTTGAAAATAAGGCATGGAAAGAAAACTAGGGGCATTCTATTCAAGAAAACAGCACATTGAGACATCTATGAATTGGTTGAATGATCTTCACTCAAGGCAGAAATCTGGAAGTCATATTAAGCATCCTTGGTCCCTGCAAACATGTTTTCACTTACCACCCATATCCAACCATCAGGAGCCATGCTGAGTCACTTCCCCATTACTATATTTCCTCAATTTTAAGAGGTACCATTGTAAGGCTGGACTGCAAGATGCAGTGCTATCACTTTTTGAAGAACCAACACCGTCACATTAGTTTTATGTGTTATGATATCAGGAATAAAGCTCTTAGATAGAGCAAGGATAATATTTCTTGAATCTTCAACCTTTGCTTTATCCATATTGGCATCGCCTTTGTGCAGGGACTCCATCATCTTTCATCTGAACTACCACAGTGTTTTATGAACCTATTCTCTTTTACAACATTGTCCTCAAATCCATATTGCACTCATCTCCTAGAGCCTTTAAAGTATTAATCTGACCTCTGACACTCAACTGCTTACAATCCTTGAATCCTTGCCCTCTCCTGAACTTGAATCATCCATCTGTGGGTCCTCAGTTTTGACTCCTCATTTTCTACTACCTTCCTATATTGAGCTCTATGTCTCAGCAATCTTGAATTGCTTGTTTCATGCCACACACTTCAACAAACTATGCTTTTGCATACTTCTTGCATTTGCCCATGCTGTCCCCTCCGCTAGAATGTTCTCATCATTTCCACTTTCTCATTTTTGCCAGTACAGACTCAGCTCAGGTACTAACTACATGGACTTCCAGGTTGGGTAACCAAGTGCCCCTTTTCTGGGAATTACAGTGTTCTGGTCACATTTCACTTGTGCATGTTCTCATCTCCCCCAGATTATTATCTCTTGAAGGACAGAACTGTTCCTTATTTATATTTGCATTTCTGCTGTTTACCCCTGAAACTGGCACATGGTGGGCACTTGCCAAATGTTTTGTTGAGTTGAGCTGATTAGGGACCTAGGAAGAGTACTTAGCAGAGACTAAGAACATTACCTTGGTTTCACAAGCATTAGTGTGAACCAGTAAAGTCCATCAACCAAAGACTGGCAAAGGCTGACTATCTGGTAAAATGTAGGTAAAGTAAAATATAGCTTTGGGTCAGCATTCCTCAATGTGGGTGACCCACATATGTCTTGTGATCAAAGAGGCATCTGTCCCAGATAGTATGAGCTAGTAGACTATTTCTGCTGCAGTTTCTCCTGTGGGAATAACTTCAGAAATGCTTTTTTAATGTCCTAGGTAGAATTGCCAAGATTGAGATTTTGGGTCATTAGAAGATTTACTGGGATGATTCATGGAAATAGATGACATCTACCCACTTACTTTTGTCTCTTTAACCTTAGAAAATTCTCATATATAAAAGACCTCCATCCTACATCATCCAACCAGAAGACCCAGATACTGTCTTGCTTTTAGCAAATGCCACCTTGACATGGGAGGAAGAAGCCAGTAAGAAAAATGACCTAAGGAAAATGCAGAACCAGAAAAGGTATTTTTTCAAGAAACGGAAGCCAGTAGAAACCTACAGCAAGTGGAGTCCATCGGCCCAGGGATTTGTTGGCCCAGCGGAGCAAAGTGGCATCCCCTTGTCGGTTCTGCACAATATAAGCTTTGTACTGAGAAAGGTGGGTTTATATTCTGAAGGTGTGGACTTTATCCTTCTTCCTTGAGTTGCATAGCTATGGCCTCTCAAGACAGAATATAATTCAGTTTGAGATGGAGGTGGTAGTGGGATACCTCTAACTAGGGTTTCTACTTTTTCCCCAAAACTTTAAAACTACCTACATGCCATGGTTCCCTCTTTGTCATGTACATAGCTTTGGAAGCATTGTCTCCAACCTTAGGGAAGATGGTGGTTATAGTAGTACTGATATTCAATGGCTCCTTTGGAGCTGGTCGCAACTATGAATGGACAACCCACTTCCAGTGACCAGGCTCAAACAGACTAGCTTTCATATGTCTCTTAAGATTTGTCCTTAAATTCACATTAGAGTATTGGACAATAATAATCGACAATTAAAAGCACTTACTATTTACCAGGTACATAATTAACTCATTTAACCACTCCAATAACCTTATGAAGTAGATACTATAAGTACTTCCACTTTTTATTGAGAAACTTAAAGTGCTAGAGGTTAGATATCTTGCCCAAGGTCCCATAGCCAGTGAGTAGCAGAAGAGGTCTTCGTATCCAGGGTAGCCAGCTCCAGACTCTGTGCTCCTAGCCATGAAAAGCTCTCTTGTGAAAGCAAAATGTTATCAATGGCAACCCAACAAGGGGTTGCAAGGGCAAAGTCAGCCAAGCCGACCAGTGTGTGTTGGATGTTTCCTTCCCTCAAAGTTGGGGGATAGAGTTTTTAGATAAAGCTGTGGATTTAGGAAACGTTTGACCTTCAACTGCATCTCCTGCATGCATCATATTCTTGCACTAGGAACTTGGCAGCAGCACGGTCAGGGTGGCAGTGTTGATTTTTCTCAGCATTAATCTTGTGCCTAGTATTTTAATCTCCCATCTTGTTGACTCACTCTTTCCTGGTGCGTGCGAGCACTGCCGAAGAAGAGCTTCTTATTTATTATGCAATGTGAAGCTTGATAGCCAGCATGAGAATGGCACCTCTTGTAGCTAACAAGGCTATTTGCCACATAGTCTTTGGAAATGAAGTCAGTCCACTGAGTGCAACTGACTCGGGCTGTAGTTAAATCCTGCTGAGTGCCACCCACTCTGCCTTCTCATCCCTTTCCCAGTGCCTGTGTAGAGCCAGTACCTGACTGCTCCAACCCTGTTTTCCTGGGTGCTTCAGAGAGGTCTCAGTGAATAGCTCTCTAGTCTAAAACCGTCCAATTGCTTTAATCCTAATGTTCTTTTCAGTACATTGGATGTGTGCATTGAGGACATGGTCAACATTTTGTGAAATAAAGTAAAAGATTTAGTGGAGGCAATGCAGTATTGTGTGGATTGGGGGTCTACCTCTAGAGCTTGGTGGACTTCGGTTTTAGTCCCAGCCACTTACTAACTGCTTGACCTTGGGTATACTGCCTGAGCTTCTAGAGTTTCTGTTTCTTTACCTGTTCCTTAAGTTTTTTAATAGCACCATTTCATATAGAGGTTTTGAGAACTGAAAGAGATGCCAGATAAAAATGCTAAGCTCATAGTGATTCTGAACTGATGTTAGCTATTGCTGTTGTCTTTTTCTTATAATGGTTATGGCCAGCTTAAGTGCTGCTCTTAAGTGTCCTAAGACATTTAGGCATGCAAGTTTTTCCGAGCTCCATGATTCCATTGAATGGTATCTTTCCTGAGGTCAGGGTGTATTGCTCATAGCTATGTTCTTAGTACTAAGCCCAGCACCTGGCTCAGTGGCTTCCAATAATGTTTTCTGAGTGAACAAATGAATAATCAGAAGCTCTCAGGATGTAAACTTTATGAATTTTTTTGCTGACAACAAGGATGACTAGACAAGGCTCTGGCCTGGCATCTGGAAGTAGACAGGACCCAAGAAAAGCCAAGTACCTAGTAAGGTTATATCCATACTGATGGTCTCTTTGTCACAAAGTCTCCATGATTCCCTAGTTCCTTGAAGTCCTTTTAGTGGAATTAAAAAAGGATCAGCTTCATTTATGTGCAGCTTCAGTGACAATACGGGCTCCATAAGAGCAGGGACTGCATCTACATTGATCACTGTTTTATCCCCAGTACCTAGCATGGAACCTGGTGTTCAGGAAAGACCTGCTAAAGAAATTATTGATGACAGAGGGGCAACTCTTATTTGCAGAATGGCAGGCAGGTGATAGGCCCTTCTGGTCTATCTTGGGGTAAGAAAGGAGCCATATATTTGGCCTATGTTGGGTATATTTGCTCTAAGGGATTGCAGGGAGTAGGTCTAAATAAAAATGTTCTTAAGTGTTCTAACTGCAATATTGTAGTCTCTGCTTGAACACAACAGTGGGCATGCTCCCACCTGTGGCGTCTGCCTACAGTGTCTCCACCCAGGTATTTCATGGCTCTCTCCCTTACCTCCTTCATGTCTTACACAAATATCATCATCTATAGTGGATGGCACTCCATGGTCCATGGGATGAACCTTTAGGTGTGCTCTGATCATTGTCCAACTCCCAGATCTGAATCTGCACCCAAGGACTGTCCTTACCGTCCACAAAATGCTCAGATGTTAACAGGCTGGGGAGCAGCCCTATATAATGACTGTTGAGTATTTATACTCCAACTCCTTCTGTCATTTGGCCACTTTTTCAGTATCTCTGCAGCACTGAGCTTCCTTTGCCTCCTGTGGGATCTGACCCAATAGTTTACCTTTTATGGCCCACCTTCTTTTCCCTGTAACACTTTCCTTCTTCTCTACTAGCATTTCCTTCGCCTCCTGAATAAGTTATTTTCACTTAAATCCTTGGTTCAGCGTCTGTATGTGGGAGAACTCAAGCTAAGTCTTCTACCTTTTCAGTAGGGCTTTCTTTGGGCTCCCTATTCCCCAGTCCTTACCCTGTCTCTTTCCTACTCTTTTTTTCTCCATGGCATGCATCTAACATACTCCATATGTTATTTACTTATCTTGCTTCCTGTTTATCTCCTCTGAGTAAAACATGAGCTCTCTGGGGACAGAACCCACACTATTGTCTGTTGTGTCATTGCTGCATTGTGTTGTTGCTGGTGCTCAAAATAGTGCCTGGCACCTAGCAGGCTCTAATACTGATTTGATGGTTGAATTAATAAATCTCCCACTGTGAAATTATCCACGAACTCCACTTGTTGGAATAGTGTAATTGCTGAGTAATTACAGATGGAGTTGTTAATGTGGAGAAATTAATAAACAATGACTTGAAAAGCACCCAGCTCTCCTTCTTTCAAAGGAAATCCTTGACCCCCAGGATTGTGTAGACTTTTACCTTCCATTCGATTTGCTTTCTTAGAGTTTGAGCTCAGGACAACCCTCATGTCCAGAGCTGTCTATGTTTCCCAGACCAGCACAGGAATGTTTCATATCAGCACTTGTATGTGATTTCTAGAAACCCTCTGGGCTCACTGCTATGCTGCACAAGACAAAACACTTAATCAGGACTTATATCCTTGCCTCTTTCCAGGCCATGTATATTGGGGATGGGATGAGAGGATATGGCTGCACCCTATAGAGTCAGCAGTGACCCTTGGTTCTTGCCTGGCCTGACCAGCATAGTTTGAGAATGACACCCTTGGCTCAAGACCCAGTAAGAACTGGGAGAGTGACACATTCTATCTCTATTTCTCTGGCAGGGGAAGGTCTTGGGAATATGTGGGAATGTTGGAAGTGGAAAGAGCTCCCTCATTGCAGCTCTCCTGGGACAGGTAAGCTGTGTGGTGAGTGCCAAGAAGACAGTGGTACAACAGGTAAGTGCTTCCCTTCCTGCTATGTTTGCCTTTGAGCAGTGGACCCCACAGATGGGCTTAGCTGCAATGGACACTGTACACATAGTTCACAATGATGTTTGGGAGACTAATGTGCTTGGCAGCTCCATGCCCCTTGGCCAGACAAGGGCTGAGATTTCACACAATCCTAGGTTTACGACCACCCCCAGCCGAGGATGCTTGTTGGACAGTGACTGCATCCTGGCCTGGAGCTCCACCTTGGTTAAAGGAAGAGATGGATCAGTAAATCCATCTTTCTCCATGATGTGGGCCTTTTCGTGGGGAAGAGACTGAGACTATAAATATACCTGTTCCTTGTTTGTCACCTTACCCCCAGTACTGTGGGGAAGAGACTGAGACTATAAATATACCTGTTCCTTGTTTGTCACCCTACCCCCAGTACCTGCACAGGGCAGATGCCCAATGTTCCTGCCTTAATGATGAAGTGGCTGATTGAATGCATAAACTAAAGCACCTATTTGCCTCCAGCTTCCCTACAAACCTGTGATAGCCATAGGGGAATCCTGAGTCTTGTCCCTTCTCTGCTACATCTAGCTGTGCGACCCCAGGGGAAATGGACAAGTTATTTGTTGTATTCAACAGGCCTCTATCTTGTCATGGTTTCTATGTTGCATCCCAAATGAATGAGACATTTTCTGAGGAAAAAAAATATATATCAAGTCCTCTTTCTCCCTACCCTGCTATTCAAAGTAGCTGAGATTATCTGCAGCTGGAGGGGGTGGGGAATGAGGAGTGGTAGGAGGGGTTTCAGTCTGAAGTAATGAGATCAGAGGGATGGGTCTTACAAGCTCCAATACGAGTGCCTTATTTTGGCCTCTGCTGACTCATCTGTAGAAAGAGTGGCAACTCCATTCCTCCTGGAGCTAGAGGTAGGGGCTGGGTTGGGGAGCTTCTGAGGTCACCCTTGCTCTGGGATTTAGTGCACCTCTGATATAACTCAGGAGACCCAGCACAATTCTCCACCTAATGTGTCCTCTTGATAGCATCCTAAGTAAGAAATGGTCCAACCTTTGCTCAGGTATCTCCAGTGATGGGGAACTCATTTCACAGCCAGTTCTCTCGTTAGAAGGCTTTGATGTATATTGAAGTAAAATTTGCCTCCTTTTACCTTCTATTCTTTAGTCTGATCCTCTGGAACTTCTCAGAGAAAACAGAATCTACCTCCTATGCAATCGACGTGGATCAGGTCCCTCACTGTAGTCACTGGGGAGACAGGGTGGCACATTAGACTGCCTTGGTTTACCACCTGTGTTAGTCACATGCCCACAGTTCAGTCTTTGGGCAAGTAACTTAATCTCTCCAAGTCTTAGTTTCCTCCTGTGTAAAATGAAGCTCAAGGAGGGTTGTGGTGAGGATTAAATGACATAATGTATGTAACGGTTGGTTATAGGATAATTCCCAAGGCAATAATTCCATGCTACTAAGCCTCTTATATACACTTAACACAGTGCCCACAATGGATCCTACACATTTTAGCTGCTATTATTATTCCTGTTACTATCATCGTCGCTTCTCCAAGCCTAACATTTTCTCTATATTCCTTGGACCATTCCTGAGGCAAAATGGTATCACATCCTTTCATCACCTTGACCATCCTCCTTCTCTGACCCGAAAACACTGCTGCTGCTCCATGAGCACCAGCCCTGAGTGCCAGCCTTGCACATTTCCTTTCCTGATAGCTCTGGACATTACACCACCACTGACATCTACCATGACCTATCAGGTGCCCGTTGTCTTAAATGAATTTACATTCTCAGGATTGCAAACTGGAGCCCATGCATATTTTCAATTGGATTGCTCAATGTCTACAAGTCTACAAGTTCCACATGAAACTGGATTTTCCATTCCTCTTGAAAAGTTAAAAACTCTGGCCACACCAGTCCTGCATCTTTGCATAGCACCACTTGTGCAGAGCAGATGCTCAACAAGCCTGCCTCAATGAAAGAGTGTCCAAATGAATGCATGAACGAAAGCAGCAGCTTGTTTCCAGTATTCCTGCAAACCTGTGATAGCCACAGGGAGATCCTGAGTTCTTGTCCCTTCACTGTCACTTCTAGCTGTGCAACCGAGGGGAAATGGATAAGCCTTTTACTGTGTTTGACAGGTCTCTATCTTGCCATGGTTTCCAGGTTGCATCCCAAATGAATGAGGCTGTTTTTACAAGACAGGGTATGTCAGGGCCACCATCCAAAGCAGTGTTGACTGTGCCCTGCTCTCAGGCATCTGGTTGGGGAGTGGGTCCAGCCAGTGCCCCTGGAGGAGGGGGAGCCTCTTGTGACTGACCTGTTTATAGGGAGTCTTGTTTCACTTGGCACAGGGGTGCCACATGTGCTAAAGCAGTCTCGTGCTGCTTTCTAGTTTGTAGGACTCACAGCTGTCTCTTCCTTAACTGTCCCTGGACCTTTGCAGGTATTTGACTTTGAGACCCTCCATTTGTACAGGGGGGCTTCGTGGTGTATGGTTGACCCTCTTGCACCTTCATAATCAATGCTCAAGCAATTAGTGGGTGGCAGGATGCAAAGGATACTCAAGGAAAAGTCCTGGCATTAGACTTCTGAAAGTTCTCTGGTACTGTCGCTTCAGATGCAGTTACAGAAAGGAGTGGTGGCAGTCAATGGAACTCTGGCCTATGTCTCTCAGCAAGCGTGGATCTTTCATGGAAATGTGAGAGAAAACATTTTATTTGGAGAACAGTATGATCACCAAAGGTAATATTAACTTTTTTTTTTTTTGGAGAGGTTTTTGCTATAGGGCACATGTGCTCACCAGAAAGACAGAGAGAGAGACAGAGAGACAGAAAGTGAGAAATCACCCCCCAGGGGGGATGGTCACGCCACGATCCCTTCTTCTCCATTTTCCTCTCAGGATCTTGGGCACACACGCACACGCACCTGGCGTGAGTTTAAGCCACTGGGTCTGGGACTCGAACCGCCCTGACTACATGGGAGTCCAGCAACATAGCCATTATGCCAACATTTTTTTTTTTAGAGAGATTTTTGCTATCGGGTATGTGCACTCACCAGAGAGACAGAAAGTGAGAAATCACTCCCCAGAGAGACTGGCCAGGCTGTAATCCCTTCTCCATTCTCCTCTTGGGATTTTGGGAATGCATGCACATACACCTGTTGTAAGGTTTAAGCCTCCTTATCCAGGATTTGAACCATGGTCGACTATGTGGGAGTCCAGCGATATAATCATTACACCATCTGCTGGTCCTGGTAATATTAACTTTTACAGTGTGAGGCATGCGAGTCTTTTGTACATGCTGCTATAGATGCTGATGCTTTTGGTAATGATTGTTAAGTGGGTTTCCTTAATGAGTTCTGATTAAACGTCCATCAGACCCACATAGGCGTTGTTTTTGCTCTTCCTGACCCAAGAGTTCAGGAGAGGCACCTTCTGCAGACCTGCAACACAAACTGAGAAGAGGGTAGAATCGGCACTTCATTCCCAGGGCAGAGTAGCATATGTTCTGAGCTTCCCTGTAACAGGGCATATGTTGTCTGGCTGGAGAGAAAAAGGATCTGGCAACTTCATTTTGGGCTGAGTAGCCAAAACTTTGCTTGAAATCATAAGTAGCAAGTAGGCAATTAATCAGCCCTGACATTGTGCGACATCAGAGCTATTAGGCTAGATGACTGTTAGTGTCCTCAGAATGATTTAATGAATTAAAAACAAAGTCCAGCCATAATTATTTGATGCACTTTGGGCTGTCATCTATCTTTAAGCTCTGGAAAGTAGTAGTTTCTTATCCTTCTTTGCCGAGACTGGTGTGTTGTGATGTGTATTTTCTCATAATTACTCATTTTCTTTCTTGGGGAGGTGTAGGGGTTCTTAGCATTCTATCCTCATTTTACAAATGAATAAGCTGAGACCTAGAGAGATGAGTTAACCAGCCCATGGTTAAAACTATTCGATTGCAGACTTAGATCTTGTACTGATGTCTTGAACTCTAAACCAGCATCATTTGTTCCCACTGGAGCTGCCTGACAGCTGGGTCATCCAGAACCTCCCAAGTAACACAGTACTGAAGGAAAGAGAAATTGAGTTAATCATAGGAATCTGCTGTCAACTGTCCTATGGCTATTTGGGCTTTTTCATCTTATCTGAACTCAGACTCTGTCCCTGCTGGCCGGCGTTGGTCAGCATGTGGGTTCTCAGCAAGAGGGCCATTACCTCACCTCCTCTTCCTTGGCCTTGACATTCCATACCAGGAAGCTCAGGTGCAGCAGGAAGGTCTGATCTGTGAAGGAGCCCTTAGCACTGACCCATCTGCTCTGTTCGGTGTCTCTTGGCCCTGGACACCTTTGCCAATGCCTCCCCTTACCCCCCCCCCGCCCCCGCCCCAGAAGGCCTTCTCTTCCCATGCGTGGAAGCAGGCTGGAAGGAGGTTTGCTTTATTTATCAGTTAGGATGTTCAGGGGGCAAACATTTACCAAACGCTTGCAATATGCAGGACACCGTGGGGAACTCAGATTATGTGGTGCCTTCAAAAATTCATGGAAATTGGGTACTATGAAAAAAACTGCATGAATGTCACAAAGTTTTGCACCAGAATAAACTTTTGCTTTTAATTGCACTTTTTATTTTTTTCCCCTTGAAGTACCCTCCTGTCTTTGTCCTCAAGGTGCTCAAGGCTGGAAGGGCTGTAAGAGATGCACAGAAATAACAGTGCATGGAGGAGGAATGTGCCAAATGGCAGAAGATGGGGGCTGGACTGTTCAGAGGCAGCAAAGACCACAAGGGACGGGGGGAGGTGGTCAGGGAAGAGAGCCTAGAAGGACGGATTGAGCTCCCTTCTTATGGCATCTTCAGCAGAGATTTTTCTCCAAGGGTGGCAACAGTGGCTTGTAGGGCCACAGAAAGCAAGAAGTAGGAAAAAATTAAAGATTGCAAGGGGATGAAGATTGCTGAGCAGTCTGAATCTGGTAGTCAAAGAGTGGCAAGGGCAACACTTTTAACAATAACTCCCATTGGTGAAGAATTAGCACCCGACGTTGTGCTTAATAATGGTTTACATAGCTTTCCCCCTTCATTCTCACAACCCAATGACAGTCATTAGCCCAGTTTTATGGAGTGGGGAGTGAGGAACAAGAAGTTACAGTCACTTGTTCATGATCAGGTCACCTGGCTGGATTCAAACCCAGATTGTTCTGATTCCAAAGTCCCCAGTCTTAATCGTTATGCACTCCGGCTCTAAAACTGGTATCTGTGTAGAATGCTCAATGCTGCTCTGTTTTGTCAGGGGTCCATGTGTCATCTGAAGGGCAGCTGCCCATACCCTGCCTACTCTGGCCCCTGCTGCTGTCCCTTTACCAGTAAGGTGTTTATTGCAAAGTTTGAGTTGTGAGGCCTGCCCATTGTCATGCATTGAGGAAAGAAGATTCTCATGATGATGATGCTAGTGATATTAATCAATTGACCAGCCCCTATGGAGGCCCACAGCTGCTGGGATGGGACACCAGCCTGCTGCCAGGTGCACCACCCACCAGAGCAGGAGCTGTTCCTGAGGCAGCCGTGAAGAGTGCGGAGTTGCCCTGGGAAGATTCTGTTTATGGTGGGCTGAATGGGATTGGGCGTAGAGAACACTGAGAGAGGAGGGTGTGGGCTTCTCTGGACATCCTCCTAAGTGCAGACCTTCCTAGAACTCTCAGTGCCAGAAGTTCCTAACAGATGGGTTCTCCCGAGAGCTGGGCAGACTCAGGCTGTGGGCTGCCATGGAGCTGAGCCCTCAGTTTTGCCATCCTTTCCAATATGAGGTGGGAGTTGTAGCAGCGTGGCTGGTGCAGAGTTACTCAGGGCCTCAGCCAACAAAGTCCCCAAAGACTGGACTCTGACCCTTGACAGTGAGTGATGCTGAGGAGCAAACAGAGAGGGTGAGAGTCCAAGAGCTGGAGTCCTGATCCCACTCAGCCTCTTGCCCCTTTCAGTGTCATTCTCTGTGCTTCGGTGTCCTCAGTTGTCCCAGGGGGAGAAAACCTTCTTCTCTCCAACCTGGTAGGAGCAATTAGGAATAGACACGTCAGCAGATGGCATGATCGTTGCCATTAGTAATCACCCAGCCCTATGCCATTAGCCTCTACCCACACATCTTCTCTTTCATTCATGCTCCTGCTAAAGCCCTGCACCTCTTGCCAGGGGAAGCTGTCTCCAGTGACCTCACCACATGGCTGATTCCCTTCACTAATTCCCAGGGGCAGTGCCGGCAGTTGGCACCCTGAGTTCCCTTCAATGGTTTCAGGTACACTGTTGCCATCATCTCTGCATGGCAGAAACCCTGTAATGGGAGGGCCTATCCCTAAGTCAACTCTGTATCTGGGGAGGTCTGGGAGGATGCTAGGGCATCAAAGACAGAGCATCTGGTCAGGGAGTCTCCTCATCTTGCCCCAGTGACACCAATAGCACCTTCTGAACCAGCAGGGGTAGTGCAACAAATTTACATTTGTTGAGCATCTATCCTGTTTGGCATGGGTGCCAGGCTTGAGAGATTAGATGATAAATGCTGTCACTGTGCTGACTTCTGACATTGGCACTCACAGGTATCAGCACACAGTTCATGTTTGTGGCCTTCGAAAGGACCTGAGCAGCCTTCCTTATGGAGACTTGACCGAGGTAAGTACAGTAGAGCTTGACCCCACCGCAGCTGCAAGACTGCCTGTTTCCTCGGTCCCAAGGGCCTGGCTTCACATCCTGATAGCCCAGGAAACGCAGGTCAAGTTCAGGTTCTACCCATCCTGGGTTCTCCATCTGGGTCTATATTTGGTAGGCATCATAATGGACTTGGCACCAAGCCCACTTGTGTTTGGTTTGGTGTGACCACTTCCTGGAAACACACCCAAATCTGCGTGGCATCTCAGGAGAGGTTTCTGGTGAAGACTACCTTTTTGCCTTAAGGGCTGGCTCTGTCCTTCAAAGCAGAGGTCTACAGGAGCTGCACAGAACTGGGGTCCCAAGGGTTCCTTCTTGCCTCACTGGATCTACCTAGCTTAGGAGAATAGGGGTAACCTCCAGACATTGCCCCTGGGGTGCTTGTCCAAAGCACAGGCTCGGTGTTGGGCTGAGGACCTTGCCATCATCTTCTCTCCCCATTCCACTTGCACTCCCTGCTTGGTCTTTCCCACTTGGCCCAGGAGCCTGGAAGGGAGGAGAAAAGCCAGTGTAGGGCGCACATTGTCTTTCTCTTTTGGTGCCATTGATCTGCCTGTGTCCAGGAATGGCCACAGCCTTTGCTGCCTGGCATTCAAGACCTCCTTACCTGCAGTCCAGCCCTGCCTTCCACATTGTGCTTTGACCTGCTCCTACCTGCCCACCACAGTGCCCACTCACTTGCTAGTGTCTAAGTTTCTGCTTATAGTGACCACCCTTTGAGTTCCAACCCAGATCTCCCTCTCACAGTATGAAGAAATTTGCCCCAAAGTGCATGGCACTTGTTGGATTCCAGTTGGCACTTGTTGGATTCCACTTTGTACCATTATTATATGTATAGCAAGCTCCATGATGACATGTGTGCTCGGAGATTGGGGACTTTGTCTAGCCTTAATCCCACTCGCAGAGTCCAGCTCGACACCTGGCTGAAGATAATGGGAGTTCACTTTGGATTCAGTTGGATAGAATCACTTGAAGTAGGCAACTTCAGCTTTTCATCCTTTCAGTAAGTGTGTACTGAGACACAGAGAAAATGGCAGCAGGGGGGGGTCAAAGTGGCGGCTGGGGTGGTGGTGACAGAACCCAAAATGGAAGAGGAGTGTGGTGCGCCTGGTGTGCTGAGAGGCCACGGGGCTCTGGGCCTGAAGGGTGAAGGAGAACGACCTGCTCAGAATGAGAAGAGGAAGGAGAAAAACATAAAAAGAGGGGGCAATCGCTTTGAGCCGTATGCCAATCTGACTAAGTGATACAGAGCCTTCATTACAAACATACCTTCTGATGTGAAATGGCAGTCACTTAAAGACCTGGTTAAAGAAAAAGCTGGTGAGGTAACATACGTGGAGCTCTTAATGGATGCTGAAGGAAAGTCGAGGGGATGTGCTGTTGTTGAATTCAAGATGGAAGAGAGCATGAAAAAAGCTGCTGAAGTTCTGAACAAACATAGTCTGAGTGGAAGTTTGACTGAAAATCAAAGAAGATCCTGATGGCGAACATGCCAGGAGAGCAATGCAAAAGGCTGGAAGGCTTGGAAGTGCAGTATTTGTTGCAAATCTGGATTATAAAGTTGGCTGGAAGAAACTGAAGGAAGTATTTAGTATGGCTGGTGTGGTGGTCTGAGCAGACATTCTTGAAGATAAAGATGGAAAAAGTTGTGGAATAGGCACTGTTACTTTGGAACACTCCATTGAAGCTGTGCAAGCTATATCGATGTCTAATGGCCAACTGCTATTTGATAGACCAATGTATGTCAAAATGGATGAGAGGGCCTTACTGAAGGGAGATTTTTTTCCCTCCTGAGCATCCATGACAACTTCCTCATGGACTTGGTAGTATTGGCATGGGGTTAGAACCAGGAGGTCAACCTATTGATGCCAATCACCTGAATAAAGACATTGGAATGGGAAACATAAAGCCTGCAGGAATGGGAATGGAAGGCATAGGATTTGGAATAATTAAAATGGGAGGTGTGGAGGGGCCCTTTGGTGGTGGTATGAAAAACATGGGTTGATTTGGATCTGGGATGAACATGGGCAGAATAAGTGAAATCCTAAGTAATGCACTGAAGAGAGGAGAGATCATCGCAAAGCAGGGAGGAGGTGGAGGCAGTGTCTCCAGGATTGAGAGGATGGGCCCTGGCATTGACCGCATTGGCGGTGCTGGCATGGAGCGCATGGGTGCAGGCCTGGACCATGGCATGGATCGTGTAGGCTCCAAGATTGAACACCTGGGTGGTCATGGACCATATGGGCTCAGTGGAGCGTATGGGCTCAGTGGAGTGCATGGGCTCTGGTATTTAGCATATGGGCCGACTGGTCCTTGAGCACATGGCCTCCATCATTCAGTGCATGGGCCAGACCATGGAGCGCATCAGCTCTGGTGTGGAGCGCATGGGTGCCAGCATGGGCTTCGGCCTGCAGCGCATGGCTCCACCCATTGTCTGTGTGGGCCAGATCATTGATCACATGGGCGTGGAGCGCATGGGCCCTGCCTTTGAGCGCATGGGCCTGAGTATGGAGTGCATGGCACCCGCAGGCATGGGGGCTGGCCTGGAGCACATGGGCCCTGTGATGGATTGGATGGCCATTGGCCTGGAGCACATGGGCACCAACAACCTGGAGTGCATGGGCCTGGAGCTCCTGGGTGCCAACAGTCTCGAGCACATGGGCCTGGAGCACATGGGCGCCAACAGTCTCGAGCACATGGGCCTGGAGCACATGGGTGCCAACAGTCTCGAGCACATGGGCCTGGAGCGCATGGGCGCCAACAGCCTTGAGCTCATGGGCCCTGCCATGGGCCCGGCCCTGGGCACAGACATTGAGCAAATGGGCCTGGCCATGGATGGTGGAGGTGGTGCCAGCTTTGATTGTGCCGTCGAGATGGAGCGTGGCAACTTTGGAGTAAGTTTCACAAGTTCCTTCAGAGTAGCTGGAGGCCATGCTCCTGGGATAGCCAGAAAGGCCTGCCAAGTATTTGTGAGAAACCTCGTGTTTGATTTTACATGGAAGATGCTAAAGGACAAATTCAACGAGTGCAGCCATGTGCTATACACCAACATCAAGATGGAGAACAGGAAGTCCAAGGGGTGCCGATGTAGTTAAGTTTGAGTCACCTGAGGTGTCAGAGAGAGCTTGCTGGATGATGAATGGTATGAAACTGAGTGGTCGAGAGACTGATGTTCGAATTGATAGGAATGCTTAAGCAGTTGCCTTTTTTAAACATCGAGACCAGATCTCTGAATTTGTATTTTTTCTTGTTAACCATTTTAATTTGTTGGCTGGATATATAAAGATGTTTAAAAAATTCAGTTGCTTTTTGGGGTAATTTGAATTACTTTTTTAATGATTGGGATTCTATTTGACTGTTTGCATTGAGATTGCAATGTATGTAATTTTTTTTTTTTGGTAGTTATGGCATCTTGTTGACATCAGATATGATTTTGATAATAAATATGAGTTGCTGGAAAAAAAAAGTATGTACTGAGAACCTATTCTGTGCCAGGCCTGGTGCCAGGCTTGAGGGGTGTAATGATGGACAAGGTGGACATCCCCCCCACTTCCCAGAGAGCAGAGAATTGCTCCACAAGGAAACCAATAAAGAGCAGCTCCTTTTTCCAAATGCTCCTGGTGCACCCTCCATCTTGCTCACTCATCCATCCTCCCAGATCTTTCCATTCAAAATGGTGTTAATGGTTAAGACATAGCCACTCCTGGTACGATATGCCCTGGGAGGGGGTGTTATGAGGCAGGTACCTCTCACTCAGCATTGAAAAGAGCTTCTCCCTCACAGCCACTGCTCATCAGCTTCCTGGAGAAGGAGAAAGTGGAGCTCTTCCACTCACCAGAGGGTCTAGTGTGCTCAGGGGTCCCTGTAAGGGATTGGGGAGCTTGGCCATGGTGATGATCAGACTGTGTGCCTTTCCCCTGAATCCTGAGAAGCTTTAGAAAGCTCCTGAACTGCAGGGTGGGGAGGGCAGGTGGAGTTTGAGGGTGGGCATCAGTATTGTTCCTATCTACAGGTTGGAGAGCGGGGCCTCAACCTCTCAGGGGGACAGAGGCAGAGGATCAACTTGGCCCGTGCTGTCTACTCTAACCGCCAGCTCTACCTGCTGGATGACCCTCTGTCAGCTGTGGATGCCCATGTGGGGAAGCAAATCTTTGAGGAGTGCATTAAGAAGATGCTCCGGGGGAAGACCATCGTCCTGGTGACCCACCAGCTGCAGGTGACTGGGACATACAGGATCCATGAGGTCTCGGGTAGATGTGGTGCCTGATGTGCACAGTCTCCTCTTGTGCCTGAACCTGTCTCTGCCATCTGAGGCTGTCTTTACCTGGACAGGAAGGTAGGAAGCAGGGGATACAGGAGGCGCTCATGACCACCCCCAGCCATCCCAGCTTCCACATCTTCCCACCTGCTTCTCTTCAGGCATGGCCTCTATTGGCCCTACCTTTGAGCTCCCTGGGAATAAGACCTTTTTGTTATAGAGTAGATTCTCCAGGAGAAGTGGGCTTCTGCCTGGGGGTAAAGACATGGGATGGCTCTCCTTCAGCTCTGGTCCACTAGTGGTGAGAAGATGGGGAGCCAGGGAGAAATAATTCAGACTCCACCTTTCCTCCAGCAAGGCCTGGGGAGACCTGAGGTCAGGGATGTCTTGCCTGAGGATGACAGGGGGGATAGTGGACCCTTGGATGAGGGGTCTGGATTCACCAGATGTGGCACCCCAAGGGAAAGAGGAGGCTGAAGACCAGGACTTTGGGGCTCAGGGTGAAGATCTGGGGAAGCTTCTCTCTGCTCAGAGCCTCTCTCACAGGCTTAGGAGCATAAATCTTGCTGTAGAAAATAACTGGATGTGTCCTCAGAGAGCTTGAGAACTTGTCACTGCATCAGTCTTACATGCCTGGTGGGAATCTAGGACTCTCTTTTATCCTGAGACAAGGTCTCCCTTCGCTCAGACTCTCTCTCCTCTCTCGGTAGTGACCCTCCAGAGTTGTGTGTGTGTGTGTGCGTGTGTGTGTGTGCGCGCGCGCACTTGTGTTTCCTGCCAAAGGAGCTATTCCGGGGGCCTGACCTACATTGAAAGGACTGCAGGAGGAGAAATAGAAGTCCTGTCTTCTCCACTGTCCCACCACTTGTGGGGAATATGTTAAAAAAGAGAGTGATCTAGGGGCAAGAGGCAGGTCTCATTGTCTTGCAAGGATAAGTCAAACTGGAGTGGAGAGGGTTGGCACCAAATGAGGTTGCCATGGCTATGGAATGCTGCAACCAGCATTTTAGCATCCTCTGGCAACATCTAGATGTGAAGAGGGAGGAGTTTCCTCAAAGGTCCAGTAAAACTAGGTTCTCCTTTCATTGTGGTCCTGCCCCTATTCTGAGCCAACCTTTTCCCAGGGCTAGAGCTCTGGACCCAGAATGAGTTCTAAAACTTCTAGATTTTGCATATGTGGATTTTATGGCTTTCTTCTGAGTGGACTTTATTACTTCTAAGAAGCATTAAGCTAGGCTGATGTGGACAAGAGCTCCAAGTTCCTTTCTGGCTAGAAGTCAGGTTGGAGTAGGCTGGATTTCTTCTAGATCTTCATGAGGTGACTGAGAATGGGTTCTGGCCTAGCCAGGGTGCTAAACGTGGTGACTAAGCTCTGTCCCTGGGGACAACCTGCAGTGAAGAGGGCTTTCCTCCTGAGGGACCCTGGAGATCTACGGGGAAATGCTTCACACATGGCATATGTGGGTCAGAGCCATCCTTCCAGGAGCCCTTGGGGAGGGGAAATCCTATTTCAGTCTTTGAAACTCACTAGTCAGCAAGACAAGCTTAGGCAAGCACTCTCTTTCCCTGGACCTTAGCCTCCTGAGTATACCTTTTCCCAAGGTCATTTTATCTTACTTTTTGCATGTTGGAAAATGCAGGCAGCCACCAGGTGGCACCAGAACCTTGATCTGGCTGTTCTTTGTTGGGGAGAAGGGGACTCAGGGCCCTAGAACTAGAGCCTCAGGGCTTTTCCAGAACATTTCTCTGCTGCTTTTACTCCCTGGCCCACAGGCAATCTACTCTGAGTGCTTGGGCTGGACGATTGCTCTTCTATTTATTTGAGGAAGCAAATGGAATGAGGCTGGCAGCTGGCCACTCACAGCCAATCCAGGGTCAGGTTGATGAGAGTCTACAAGACAAAGCTGCTTGAATGTACCCAGTCTTGCCAGAGAGAACTGTGGGCTTGTTGGCCAGAAGGCTTCATGAGGCACCTCTGGGGCTGGTGTAGGTGCTTCAGCATAGGCAGAAAAGGCTGTGGGTCTATCACAGGCCCTACAAAGCTTCGATTTCCCATTCTAGAAAATGGACTGACAGTAAAGCTGCCTGCTTTCTCTATTGGGTTGTGGGAAATTGAGAGATAAGAGATGAGATCAGGCTTTGAAAAGTTAGTAGATGCTGTGGAAAGGCGAAAAGTTACTTCCTAGGAAAAGGCTGTGTCAGAAGTGTCACAACTGGACACTGAAAGCCAGGTTGGCCTTGCTTAGGCTAGCTGGGGAAGCAGATAGGGATTTGGGCAGTCAGTCCAAGGGAGGTATAAAGACTGGAGCTATGGGAACCAGCAGTTAGCGTAATGGCTATGTCGCTGGACTCCCACGTAGTCGACCGCGGTTCGCGTCTCGGACCCGGTGGCTTACAACTCACGCCGGGCGCGTGTGCGTGCGTGCCCAAGATCCCGAGAGGAGAATGGAGGAAAAGGGATTGCGGCGTGACCATCCCCCCTGGGGGGTGATTTCTCGCTTTCTGTCTCTCTGTCTCTCTCTGTCTATCTGGCGAGCGCACGCGCCCTATAGTGAAAACCTCTCCAAAAAAAAAAAAAAAGACTGGAGCTATCCAAGCTTTGGGTCTTCATCCCTGTCAGGCATAGAATGATCAAATGTAGCTACTTCTTTGAGGCTTTCAATGGCAGCAAAATTCGACTTGACCTTGACTGGACCCTGCAGTACAGGAGACAACCTCGGGCCTATATGTCAAAGGCTTTTTTAGGTAGAACCATCTTAAATCACACAGTATCTTGCCTATATTTAGGAGGGGTCTTCCTGCTCTTAGAGGGCTCACCCCACCAGGAGAACTCTATCTCATTCCAAAATGAAAGGAAACCCTTCTTGGCAGAACTCTTTGATCTCAGGAGTGATATGAAAATGAAGGGAATTCAAATTAGAAAAAACAGAAGTGCTTTGGGCCAAATGTGGGATGCTAACATTAAAGGTAGCTACAATTTTTATCCTACAGATAGGGTGGGAGAGCACTTCTCAGGTCAGAGAGTGTGGCCCCAGTTGGCTGGAATCTGCACTATGGTCTGCTTATGTTGTGTTAGAATGAGGATGAAGAAGGCTTGTAATGTTATAACAGAGGGAGAAGATTGCTGAGATCAGATTGTCCCTCTCTACCAAATCTCAGCTGCAGTGACTGTTAATTCCATGATCAGATTTCTTAGTAGGCAGCTCATTGAGGGAGCAGCATCCAAGGAAGTCTTAGTGTGCTTCACCGTGACAGCCAAAGGCTGACTTTTATCCTTAAGAAGCCTGTGAGTACCAGGCCAGTGGTTCCCAACTGAGGATCATTTTGCCTGCTAGGGGACTTTTGGCAATAATCCAGGACATTTTTGCTTGTCTCAACTTGGAAAAGTATGCTACTGGCATCTAGTGGGTGGAGATCAGGGTAGTCGTTAAATATCTCACAATACAAAGGACAGCCCCCCCCCCCCCCCCAAAGAATCATCGGGCGCCTAATGTCACCACTGCCAAAGTTGAGAACTGCCATAGCAGATGGCAGTCTGATGTGAGCTTTCTTTTTTCTCACCAAGATAGAGAAGTTCATTGTATTGGGTTGTTGTATTTTTTCTTACGCAAAAACATATCATGACTTTTCCAATGACCCACTTTGCTTGCTATCTCTGCAGTTCTTGGAGTCTTGTGATGAAGTCATTTTGTTAGAAGATGGAGAGATTTGTGAAAAGGGAACACACAAGGAATTAATGGAGGAGAGAGGGTGTTATGCAAAACTGATTCACAATCTCCGAGGGTTGCAGTTCAAGGTAACTCTGGGGCACCTGGTTTGTAGCATTGGGTGGGAGAGATTGGAAGCCATCCATCATGATTTCCAGCCGGGGTGAAGTTCTGTCATTTAGCTTTCAGAGGAATTTCATTTTGTCTTCAGGATCCTGAACACATTTACAATGCAGCAATGGTGGAAGCCCTTATGGAGAGCCCTGCTGGGAGAGATGAAGATGCAGGTACAAAAAGAGTTAGACTCCCAACTCTCTTATTCCCCTTGGCTCATGAATGGACACACATCTCTCTTTGTTTCTCACCCTAGTTTTAGCTCCAGGAAATGAGAAAGATGAAGGAAAAGAATCTGAAACAGACTCAGAATTTGTAGAAACAAAAGGTATTTATCACCATTCCCTTGGTTAAGTCTTCTTTAGAATTTGTTGGGCATCTACCATTTAGGAAAGAAAATAATAGGGACAGCATATATCCTTTGGTGCAGCTGGAATTGTATAGTCTACTACAGTATGAGCCTTGGGATTCAGCTGCCTAAGTCCAAATTCTGCCTCTACCACTTATTAGTTTTGTGACCTTGAGCAAGAAGATACTTGACCATCCAGAACCTTAGTTTTCCTAATCCATGAAATGGAAGTATAATAGTACCAACTCACAGTACTATTATACATGGGTTCTTACAAAGATAAAATGAGAAGTTGTACATAAAGTGCTTAGCAAAGTGCCTGGCACATGGCAACCCTCAGTAGCCATTTTTATTTTTATAAGCTGGAGAATCAAGGCAGCTAGCGGGGATTGATTAGAGGCAGAAACAAACACGAGAGCTATTTCCCATTCTTTTCTGGGTAGCATTTAGAATGGATTGTGAAATAGTGAAAGGTCTGAGATGAAATAAGGTTATTGGTTCTTCCAACAAATAAGGACTAAGTATTCTGCTATGAGTTAGCTGCTAAGCTAGGTCAGATAGAGAAAAACAAGATGCTTACGTTCTTGGGATCTATGGACTCATTGGGGAGGGTGTCACAGGCAAATGGGTAATCAGGGGATGCTCCAACAAGAGTAATGAGAAGTTGGGGTGGGAGCAACAAAAAATCAAGAGAGAGCTTCACAGAAAAGGTGACTTTGGCCTGGTCCTTCAAGGATGGTTGGGGTTTGTTGGGGTCACTATGATGAGAAGGTGGGAGAGAATGGGGAGGAGTTTGAGGTTGAGGGCAAAGGGAAATTCCAGGAAGGCAGAAAGGAAAGATATGGGAGAGGAGCCTGGTGCCTTCCATTCGTCATTTCTCCCAGTCCTGGTTACCTATTCTGTGCCCTGTCCTGTGCTGGACACCAAGAGGCAGGGGTCAAAATGCCGTAAAGTGCCCATAGCAAAGTGGCCTTCCAAGTTAGAGTCCTATTCCTCAATAATATGTAGCTGGAAAAGAAAAAATAAAAAACTTAAGTACATTTCATAAAATTTAGGGTGCCATTCATTTTTTTAAGACCACTATCATTTTATGTACCACTTAAGACAGAAAAAAAAAATCTCTGCCAATTAAATGGCATGATATACTATTGAGTGGAAGGTACATCCAGATTTCAGAGATGTTAAAATGTGGGGAAAAGAGTCTTCAGGGCCAGATGGTGGTGCAGTGGTAACACAACACTGGACCTACTTGGGAGGGGCCCAGATTTGTGTCCCAAGACCTCCCTGTGCAGCCTAGGCATGGGTACGCCCATGAGCAGGGCTGATTGAGGGTAGGGTAGGAGTGGACTGAGGTGTGAAGACACTGTTAAGGATATCTGTCTTTCTTTACCTCTCTCTCTCTCATGGCAGAAGTACATTTTACAAACACTTTTTAAAAAAAGATAACAATAAGGGAACCAGCAGTTAGCGTAATGGCTATGTCGCTGGACTCCCATGTAGTCGACCGCGGTTCGCGGCCCAGACCCGGTGGCTTAAAACTCACGCCAGGCGCGTGTACGTGCGTGCCCAAGATCCCGAGAGGAGAATGGAGGAGAAGGGATTGCGGCGTGACCATCCCCCATGGGGGGTGATTGCTCGCTTTCTGTCTCTATGTCTCTCTCTGTCTGTCTGGCGAGCGCATGCGCCCTATAGCGAAAATCTCTCCAAAAAAAAAGAAAAAAGATAACAATAAAAAAGAAAAAAAGTGAGTCTTTGAATCCATGCAGTTTGACACTATTAATGGTGCTTGTGACCAAACACTGGGGAATACACACTAGGAAAGACAGCACATTTCACTGCCCCTGAGGCTTCCCAGGCTGAAGCAAAGTGCCCAGCCATTTCTCCTGTGCTTTCCAGGGAAAGCTCTGAGCTGCCTGGGATTTGGGATCCTGCTCATTTCCCCAGCACCCCCTATTCTCTGGAGAAAAAGTGAGATGGTGCAATTTCACTCTGGAGAGTGACCCAGTCTCCAAGGATAAACAGTGGAGTGTTAAATGCTCTAACAGCTGTAGAAAACAAAGGCACTCAGGAGCCAGTTAAGGGGCAGCGCTGCCAGCCTTTCCTGCACCAGAGCATCTTCTAAAGCACACGTAGGCGAAAGGAGCAGCAGCTGCACTCCTGATGGGCCCCGGGCTGCAAGGGGTTTCAGTCAGCTCCTTTAGTGCTCCAGGGTGCCGTTGATTAGACTCTCCCACACGCTGGGGTGTCTCCCTCACTTCACAGTCTCAGAGGGAGACACACTGAGCAAAAGGCAGGCTGGCCATTTTCAAAGAAGCTCACAGGTTCCCAGGCAGAGAGTGCAATGGTGGCTCTATTGGGCAAGGTGCCTTTGAAAGCTTTCTCTGTCCAGGCAGGGTGCAGAGAGTCTGTGTGCAGGATGCCCTCTGGTCTAGTTCTATTTATCTCTGTTTACAAAAATATTTTATTAGCCTGCTCTAAAGTGGATATTTTCATACTTCTTCATGAAGGAGAGGCAGAGACATGCCAGCCAGTGCCAGCTACTGGAAGCACTTTAGCTAGGATCCCTGTACCTCAAAATGCAGTTCCCATGAGAACTTGACGGTCACATCCCTTCCCCTTTGGGGAATGAAGTGGATTTGAGACAGCCACATGGAAGGAATCAGGAGTCCACACAGCCCCCACCTACGCATGGTTTCTCCTGCATGGTATGAGCCTGTGAGCTCTGAGGAGACAGAGATGGCCTCCTCCCTGTATACCCTGCAATAGGGGTTGCCAGTGCCCTTTTGGCTTCATGGCACACAAGCTCCCAACCGCTACCTCTGCTTCTCTTCATCTGGGAGCTCTTAGGAGCTGTCACCCACAAGTCAAGCTGGATGTGCTGGGGAATTAGTACTCCCAAGGAGTGGCCTTCCCTAATGGCTAATGGGAATCAGTAGACAAAAATCCCTTCTCATCACATGAAAAAACTCTGAGGTATATATCTACACTGGCTCTGAGATTTCTCCATGTGGGTATTAAGCTCCAGGGGCCCACAGTGGTCACTGGTTTGATGATAAACCTTTTATTGTTGACTTTCCTTCTCTATCCTCTTTAGGCCCCAAATGAATTCCATGTAATCATAACCTCTTCTTGGGATTTGCTCCTGGGAGAAACAGACCAAGGCAATCCCTGTATCCCTAGGGCTTAGCACATAGCAGGTGCTTAAGGAATATTTCTCAGAAGCTCAAAAGTCCACTTTACAGGATTGAATGGGAGTATGTTCGAAATTTGAAAGCACAGAACAAATGGAGGGATATGTCATATATGCCCGTGGTGGTAGTATGGAGTGTGCAAAGGGGTGCATCTGCCTCCGTCCTTGGGCTCCTCCCCTGCAGAGAGTACCACAGATATTGTGTTTGTCTCCATAGTTCCTGTACACCAGCTTGTCCAGACCGAATCGCCCCGGGAAGGCACCGTGACCTGGAAAACATATCACACATACATTAAGGCTTCTGGAGGTTCCGTATAAAGCAATGGGTTTCTTGATTTAATTTGCATTTAAAAACTCCTTTCTTAAACTGTTGGGTTCACATTTTATGATTTCTTTAACAATTACTCTTTTTTATGCTAGAGCCATTTATCAATGCTTTTATTTTTTTCCCCTTAAAAACTAAAGTCTGCTAATACAGCCTTTTAAATAGAATCATCCTTTATCACCATTAAAGCTGCCAGACTCTATTTTATTGAAGCTGAATGAGCAGCAGCATGAACCAGCTATGGCTGTTCCCAGCCCTCGCACTCTGATTGTGGAGTGCGACAGTGCTCAGCTCATTGCCTGCTTCCCACCTCGGTGTGTAAAACATACCTGTAGTTTCGTCCCTCCCCAACAAGACTGTTTTTTTTTTTTTTTTTTTTTTAAGAATTATTTATTTAATTTTATTTATTAATCCATTTATTTCAATTTGACCAGAGAGAGACAGACAGAGAAAGCGAGAAAGCAAGCTACCAAGTCTTGGACTAGATCCATTGTCATGTGGGAGTGTCCAGCGCCTTAACCACCATGTCACCTGCTGGTCCCGAGACTGAGTTTTTACTGGTTGGTTTTTAAAGAATATTGAGTTGCTTCTATCCAAGTGCATATTGGTGGTTCTTCCGATATATTGGCAATTTGGACCTGTTTTCCAATCAGGTGGAACAGATGTCCCCTTTGGGGTGTAGGGGCCCAATGCCCAGATGTGTTACATCAGCCTAGAAGGTGGCTCCCAGGGGTGGGGGTTTTTTCCTGTGGGCTTTAACGTTCCCGTTGTGATTGGGTCCTGAGGACGGTAAGCCTGCTGCTACCCTCTCATACCCTGTAACCAACCCCCTTAGTCCTCTCCCCTCTTCTTGCAGGGTACCTCCTCTCTCTCTTCACGGTCTCCCTCTTCCTCCTTATGATCGGCAGTTCTGCCTTCAGCAACTGTTGGCTGGGTTTCTGGTTAGACAAGGGCTCACAGGTGAGATTCCCTTTGGCATTGGAAAGGTTGAGTGTGTGGAGCAAAAATGTCCCTGGTGGAGAGTCTACACGTGCCCAGTACTATGCAATGAGCTCATTTGTATCCCTCCACCCCTTTCTATGAAGTTGAGGTCAGTTGCTTACATCACATGATTCAAACTCCTAAAATTTCTTTGATTTCATAAAGACAAGCAGAGCATCAGGATTTCTATGTGGCACCTACAGATTTCAAAAGGGTTGGCTGAAAGAGATAGTGCTTGCATGTCTGTGGGGTCACGCATGTGTAGGATAGAGTCAGTTTTGCAGTCTCTGAAGTGGGGCCAAGACAGGTCAGAAAAGCTCATCACACATTTGCATCCTGCTGCCTCTGAAGAGAAATGGATGTCTTATCATGGACACTGCTCTGTCCTAGAAGGTCCCACATGGCTCTGCTCCCCAGAGTTACCTCCACAAGAACAGGATGTGCAAGCATCAGACTCAGTCCCTGCAAGTGCTGCAAGAACACTGGTGGATTTTTTTTTTTTTTTTTTTTTTTTTTTTTTTTTTTTGCCTCCCAAGTAGCCTCAGGCAGCCCAGACAGGACAGAGTCAGGGACTGGCCTCCTACGAGGCACCAGGGAGACTCAGGGGACTCCTCTGTTCAGTGGACCAGCCTCACAGCCCTTTCCCTTTTCTTTTCCCAAGGGTTGCTGGGAAGGCACTGCTACATGGGTCCCTCTTGGGAAGTATTGACAAGTTTGCTCTACCTTAAGCTTGCTGGAAGCTCTCCCTGCTTTTGACCAATGATTTCAATGGTTTTCTAGAGCTCCTGGGAATGGTGTGAGGGTGCCTGCCCATTCTCTGGGATTACATTTTGGTACAGTTCTGTTTCTATGACAACCAAAGGGATGAGGCTTTGGGGAGACTCACTGCTGGGGAGAGGCTATGGGCACAACTCCTTGAGGCCATTCCCAAGAAGAGAGGCCAGTGGGTGGCCTGCTCCATGCAAGAATAGAAAATCATCTCTGGAAAGTATGTGTGCATACTTCCAAATCTCTCTCTCATGAGGAGCCCTTAAGAAAACAGAGGTTTAGGGTCAAGGTATAACCTCCTCCTAGGTCAGGTGCCATTGGCTCATTGAGTTCACAGCAATGGTGGTAGATGCACAGGTTTGTCCCCAAGACCCCTGACACTGTGGGTATAAACTAAGACAAGAAAGTCTCTTCTTCAAGCTGGGCCTTTTACCAGTTAGCTCCCCAGGGATGTATTTCCTTTTATGGATGTTCATCTATCAGCCATCTCTGGTTTACATTTCTGCTATTACTGTAATCAGCAAAATGGCATTTAGAAGAAAGATGCGTGTTTGCTCCCCAAAGGCTGTCTTGACTTTTAGCTCACAACCCAGAGAAAAATGAAACTGCCAATGTCTGAGAAGGAGGAGGTGGCTTCCCTCCTTGTGTGTTCTCACTGGGCAGAACAGAGCCACATTTTCTTCAAATTCTCCAAGAGCCTCTTGTGCTCACTAGGCTCCCTCCTCCCCACAGGGACTTCAGACAGAGGCCCAGTACCATCCCAGATGCCCCTTGGGAAAGAAATGGGAAGGGAAAAGGAAAGGGAAGGGGCTTTGAGGTTGGCTTACTGGTCAGAGGAGCCCCGAGTTTCCCTGAAGCCCTGAGGGGTGCTGCCAGGCAGCTCAGACAGTTGGGGGCTAGCCCTTGGCTTTCTATACTGTTTGAGGGTTGCCCGAGGCTTGGCTAGCCTCATGGAATCCAGATTTTTTGTTTCTGTGATTTTCCTGACCCAGCGTCAGTTCTGGCCTCCTGAGGCATGCTTAGCTTCTGGGATTGATGCCCTGTACCCATCTGGTTTATCTGCTTGGATTTCTCCACTGACTGTGCCAAGCTCCTAAGTCAGGTACCCCTTGGGGTCATGGCTGCTCGGCAGAAGTCACGCAAAGCTCAGAGGTCTCCAAAGGGGGACTGACTTAATTTTACTCACACAATTTATTCTTAACAAGTAAGCATTTCTTTTTCAGTTTCTCTTCTCTGGAAAAATTCTCTGGAAAATCCACATTCTTCTGATGGTTTACTAATTTTTTTTTTTAAATGTTTTTGCTGTAGGGTGTGTGTACTCACTGGAGAGAGACAGAGAGAGGAAAAGTGAGAAATCATGCCCTAGGCAGGATGGCTATGCTACAGTCTCTTCTCCATTTTCTTCCTGGGATTTTGGGCATGCACATATATGTATCTGGTTTGATTTTCAAGCTGCCATGTCTGGGACTTGAACCATAGTCAGCCATGTGAGAGTCCAGTGACTTTAACCACCATGTCACCTGCTAGGCCCAACAGTATACTAATTCTTAGTGCTTCTCTTGTCTCACAGATAACCTGTGAGCCTCAGGGCAACAAGACCGTGTGTGAGATTGGTTCTGTCCTGGTGGACACCAGGAAGCACATGTACCAGTGGGTGTATGCAGCGAGTATGGTGTTCGTGCTGGTTTTTGGCATCTGCAAAGGCTTAACCTTCACTAAGACCACGCTGATGGCATCCTCATCAATGCATGACAGAGTGTTTGACAAGGTACAGCCACAGGGACCATGGGTGCATCTGGTAGGATTTATTGAGCACCTACGAATGCCAGGCATTGTGCTGGACTCTGGGAACAGGACACAGCCCTCTTGGAGCTTGCAGACTAGTCTAGAATCTCCCGAAGAGCTGATTACCAAGTGTGAAGGTGAAAGCCAGAGAGCCATAGCATATATTATGGGCCCTTGGACTAGGCTGGGGTAGGGAGAGCCATTCTGCAGCAGACCAGGAGGGCATCTCCTGCCCCAGAGAGTCTGAGTGCCACAGGGCTCTGAGGGGCACATCCGGCCCCTCATTCCACTACTGCAGCTGCTGGTAGCAGTCAGTGGCTATATAGGGTGTGGGTGGTGTCTATGCTTTAGGGACAGAGAAAGTAGAACTCATCTTTTTATTACCTTGGGGCAGAAAATCCTCCAACCTCCAAAGGCATCACCCACTCACACCCCAGGCTGCATCCCAGGGGCCCTTCTGGACTTCCACACAGAGATTCATGCTCTCCTACATTTACTGTCCTTGGAGTTGGCCACGGAATGGGAGCAACCCCATCCCTTTAAGTTCACCTGGCCCATTGTATTGTGTCCTGGAAAAAAGATCAGGCCTCACACTCATGATTCCAGGCCCCGCAGAATGGCCGGGTGTACTTAACACACACCTGGACTCTGTTTGACTCTCGGCTTTTGTCCACAGATCTTAAAGAGCCCAATGAGCTTCTTTGACACGACGCCCACTGGCAGGCTAATGAACCGTTTTTCCAAAGATATGGACGAGCTGGATGTGAGGCTGCCGTTTCACGCGGAGAACTTTCTGCAGCAGTTTTTTATGGTGGTGTTTATTCTGGTGATATTGGCCGCTGTGTTTCCTGCTGTCCTTTTAGTCTTGGTCGGCCTTGCTGTAGGCTTCTTCATTCTCTTACGGTAGGTCTATGCATTATTTTAAAAGGAGAAAAACAACAGACTAGTAGAACTATTAACAAATGCGCACAACATAATGTTGAGGGAGATGAATATGTATATATCCTTGATTTGATTATTATACACTGTGTGCATGCCTTAAAAAAAAAAAACATAGTGTCTACTGCAAATGTAAATGCAAACCAGAAATCATAATTAAAAAAATAAATGCGGGAGAAAAACAACACACACAAGCACACAGTTAATTATGTACACTGACCAGGTATCAGGTGATACAGAGTGCTTGCTGTTTGTTCTGAGGGTAGAGCACATTGTGTGGTTTTTTTCTTTTTTAATCATTTATTCAATGCCAGGTGCTATGCTAAGTGCTTTGCATAAATCTGGCATTTTAGCCTCAGAGCAACCGTGGGAAGTGGATATTATTAAAAGGTAAAGTCACTGGTCTCAGGCCAGGAAAATAGTAACCCTGGCTGCTGTTTGTCTGGCTCTGCCATTCCTGCTGCTGAAGAGAGAGGACATGATCCCCAGCCCCCCTGAGCTTTGAGAAGCCCCCACCCTAACTATTGATGTGGTCAGAGAAAGGCCCTGGGAAAGGCCTGAGAGCAGCTTTGCGCACCGGGCATTCCTGCCGAGGCTATGCACACCCATCCTGGAGGAAAGCTCGAGGATGGCTATGATCCAGGCCTCCCTGGATACCTACCTCTCAGCTCTCTGTCTCTAGAGCAAACTGGGGCTCAGCAGGTGGCATGGTGGGTTTTAGGTGAGGGCAAAGGGTTACAAGTCAGAAAAATTTGTATCAGAGCTGGAGCTGACAAGTGGTGTGGTGGTTGGAGTGCTTGACTCCCACATGGCTGGTGGTGGTTTGAGACCTGTACTTGGTGGCTTATTTTCTCTCTACCCTCTCTCTTTTTCTCTCTCTGGTCAAATTAAATAATAATAATAATAATAATAATAAGTTAATTTTTAAAATGATTCTTTTTTTTTTTTCTGGAGAGGTTTTTGCTATAGGACGCGTGCGCTCGCCAGACAGACAGAGAGAGACAGAGAGACAGAAAGCGAGAAATTACCACCAAGGGGGGATGGCGACACCACGATCCCTTCTCTTCCATTCTCCTCTCAGGATCTTGGGCACACACACACATGCGCCCGGTGTGAGTTTTAAGCCACTGGGTCCAGGACGTGAACCGCGGTCGACTATGTGGGAGTCCAGCGACATAGCCATTACACCAACTGCTGGTCCCATAAAATGATTCTTTTAAAAAAGACATTAAAGTTTTTTTTGTTCGATTTAAAAAAATAAAAGAAAAATTTGTACTGGAGCACTAGCTTTGCCAAAAAACTAACTGGAGGATCTTGGAGAAGCTAGAGGAATGCCACAAGCCTCAGTTTCTTCATCTTCAAGATGGTCTTCATTAAAACATATGCCTTATCTAGCTCAGAGGGGGTGTGAGGATTAAATGAGACTATATGATCAATTTCATGTCAATTAAAAATGGAACAAAATTTTAAGCAAATGTAAGAGTTTCCATAAAATTCCACAAAGTGGAATTTTTTTATGTTCCTAGATGTGCCCAGCCCTGGGCTGGACATTGAGGACCTTAAAGAGGGTCCCTTAATTATGGGAGATTCAGCCTACTAACCCTGGCCCTGTCTCCACCTATAAACAGGGTTGTTTTCACCCAGGCACACTGCACTCAGGTCCAAGTCTTAGAAATATTGCTTTGGCCACTGTGTGGACGATGGATAGAGCTATAGAAAGATCAGGACAACCTGATGGGGGAGACAGCTCCTGAAATTTATAGTCTGAATAAGAGCTGACGAGGACTACAAGGAGAACAGAAAAGAAGGGTGGACTCTAGAGCCCTTCCAAGGTAGTGTCAATCTGGTTCCATGACTGATGGAATTAAGGGTATTAGAGGAATGAGAGAGGACAAAGATGTCTTTGAGGTCAAGGGGAATGATTTGAAGAGAGACACAGGTGATATGGGAGAAGAAGCAGTTGGGTAATCAAGGTGACCACTTTGGTTCTGGAAGTTTCAAGTTTGTTCTTCGAGTCTGTACATGATGCCAGAGAACGATGGCAAATGTGGGTGTAGGTGATGCACTGGGGCTGGAGAGCTGGACCCAGAATGTGTGTGGGAGCTGGTGTGGTGTGAAGATTAGTTCCAGTGCCCTGGGAGCCAGGCCCTCACTTTGGAGCCTTTTGGAGACTTTGAGAAGGACACATGACCACAGTTTCCAAACTCAAGAGTTTCTTTCGATGACCAAATCAAAATAATTCCTGAAAGTCCTTTACAAAAATAAAGTATGTCAGTTCTGGGACCAGCAGATAACCTATTGGTTATGCTACTGGATTCCCACATAGTTGGCCAAGGTTCAAGTCCCAGACTCAGTGACTTAAAACTCACACTAGGTATGTGTGCCTAAAGTCCTGAGAGGAGACTGGAAGAAAAGGAATTGTGGCATGGCTATATCCCCCTGGGGGGTGATTTCTTGCTTTCTATCTCTCTATCTCTCTGGTGAGCGCATATCCTATAGCAAAAAACCTCTCTGAAAAAATGTATATCAGTTATTGAAATGGATTCTTTGGGCTTATGTTCATTTTTCTAAGTCCTGTGTTTGACCTTCATTCCTGTTTTTCTGTATACACTGTTGGCTTACTTAACAAAAGCTTTTTCTCTTCCCTAGACCCCTACTTCTTGCTATAAAGACAGGCCAGAGGCTAGAGCTGGCCCAGACTGCATTATCCAAATGTTTTCACATAACTCACTTGTGCTCTGAACTAATGAGGTTTCCTGCTTGCTCCCCTGGGTTAGTTTTAGCTGAGAGATAGGAGGCCAGATTATATTCTCTCTCACTAGCTAATGTGCATTCTGAGGCCGCTGGTTTCTACTCACCAAGGTTCCTGGAGTCTCAGCAGGGTGGGAGGCAGCATCTTGTGTGGGGATGGGGTAGGGGAGGGGGTCAGTTTTAAAGTCAACTCCTGAGGTTAATGATGCTAGTTCAAATTACCTTTGAAAATGCCTTTAAGGCATGTTGGCTGGGACCAGCCAATGGCATAATAGTTATGTTGCTGGATTCCCTCTCAATCATGGTTCAAATCCCAGGCCTGATGGCTTAAAACTCACACTGGGCATGTGTGCATGTGTGCCCAAGATCCTAAGAGGAGAATGGAGGAGAAGGGATTGCAGCATGGCCATCCTCCCCAGAGGGAGATTTCTTGCTTTCTGTCTCTCTGTCTTTGTCTCTCCAATGTGAGCATGCTCCCTACTATTAAATCTCTCTCTAAAATAAAAAAACAGACCATGTTGGTAGTTAACACACCAGGTTTTCCTCCAGAGTTAGAACAGGTCACCTTTTGCTCTGACCAGGCATCAAAAATCATTAGTTTATGTTCAGGGGCTGTGCTGTATGAGCAATTTTGGTCTTCAAAGATTAGAGTCACATCTTGTACAGCAAGACATTCCCGCAACGGGAAGCACTTAGAACTGAGACCAAATGAAGGAACAGATGGTTCCCATCTCTCAGACCCACACCCCTCCCACTGCCAGAGAGAATGGCAGGCCGGTTCACTTTCCCTGGCTAGATGGCCGCATATCTGTCTGCATGCTGTGTTGAGTGTGCAGTTGGATCTGCACAGGCTGAGGGTGAGCCTACTGAGACCCCACTTTGCAGGCCTCATGGCCCCTATCGATTTTCCTGCAGCATATTCCACAGAGGAGTCCAGGAGCTCAAGAAGGTGGAGAACATCAGCCGTTCTCCCTGGTTCTCCCACATCACCTCCTCCATCCAGGGCTTGGGCATCATTCATGCCTACGATAAAAAAGAGGACTGCATCAACAAGTGAGTTCTGCACTGGGCCCTCGCTTCACACCTGACCCTTATCAGGAGGACACAGCCTTCTCTGGCTCTAAGAAGGGAAGTCTGGGCTGTGGGACAGGCTGTGGGTGAAGAGCTGGTGGAATCCGAGAGGAGCAGCCTAGGACACTCAGCCTCTCATCTCTGCATCTGTGGTCCCAAAACATGTGAACTAGGGGAGCTCATTCAACGATGACCTCAGTATGTGGCTTTATGTTTTATCTTTCACTCTAAGAATAAAAATGTGTTCAATTCAGGAAAACAGGAAAAGTAGAAAAAAGAAGAAAACGTCTCTCATGGGCTCCAAATCCCAATTCTATGAATATTTTTGTATATTTCCTTCCAATCTTTAATTTTTTTCCTATTCATCAGAGTTTCTTTTTCTTAGAATCTATAGTAATTTTTTCTTTCTCTTAAAGTGTATTTAACATTTTAAATAGCATTTTTTATGTCATTACATATTCTTAGTAAAAATAATTTTTAAAAGTCACCTCTCATTTCACTTAGGAGACAGATTAGTTTTCTTTCTAAAATTTGGGGACTGGATTAGCAAATTTCTCTGGAGTCCTCTAGCACCAAATTTCACAAATATCACAAAAAGTGTATCAGTCACAATAGACTAATATTAGTAACAAACAACCTAAATCTTAGGAACTTAATACAATAAATCTTTACTCTTCCTGAAGTCACAATTTCATGAGGGTCCTTGGGGCAGGAGTAGGGGATTCTGCTCCACATGTTGTGTCTAACTGAAAGATAAGGAGAGAGAGTAGGCTGGAGGACCCCCCTGGGAACTTTTTATGGTTTAACCCTGGCAAGGATATTCAGCTTTTCTCCAGTTTTTTTGGCCAGATTTTAATCACATGGGCTCACCCAACTGTAAGGAAGTCTGGGAATTGTAGTATTGCTATTTCTGCAGTGGAGAAGAAAATACAGTTTGGTGAGTTTCATAGCAGTCTCTTCCACATAGATGCCCTTTTAAATTTTTTTTAGCTCTTTTTCCTCCTTAAAAAGCTAACACACACATTTCATTATTTGCATCCACTTCTTTCTCTCAATCTCCCCAAACTTTTCCCTGTAGGATCTCAGGGTAGGCTTGATATTACAGCTTATCTTCAGCTTAGTCAGAAGCTAGTCCTGTAGTAGTTTCACCTATAATACCATTCATAAAGAGCCCTATATCACATGTTGGCTCTTCTAATGTTCCGGTCATGAAGAAAGTCTGTGAAGCCTGCTACATTCGTCTACTCACTGACAACAAACAAAATAAATCCAAGCTATGTCTTCCTGGTGATCCTCCTCTAAGATTACCAAAGAAATCCTATGGGGAGCTGAGTCAAATATGATGGATAGGGTCACCTTCTTTTAAAATTTTGTTTCTAAAGGGCTTGAGCTTCTGATATGTATTGCTTTTTGGTACTAGACAAAAATGCTACAGCATTAACAATTTTTTTAAAAAAAAGAGAGAGAAAGAAAAAGATTTGAGGTCAAATTTCAATTTTATCCCAGCTAGTGATTTTGCTTCTGTGCAATCTAACCAACCACACAGATAAGACTGCACATGACTTTTAAGTGACTTAAGCTGTCAGCCGCATTTGTAGGCTGCATAGATACATGACAGAAACATCATGGTGTTTGGAAGAATATGTTGACTAAGCTCTGGAAAAAGTTAGAGTGAAAATGAAGGGGAGAAGGATGCTGCAGAGCTGAGAATAGCTGGTCAAAGGTGCTTCCAGGTAGAATCCACGGAGGGCTTTGAGAACAGGTGGGACAGCAACACCTGACTGTGTCAGAAAGGAACTGGAAATTTGGGGGAGGGGGGTTAAACATGGAAAGGTTTCATTTTATTTCTGATAATTTATACAGGTTGTTCTGATGAAGTCCCTTTCTCAGTTAATAGTTAGCTTAGACCGTTAAAATTCCAGTCTTGTATATACCACATTCAAGTCACCACTCTTTCCCCTGCAAGCTTGGCAGACATGGCAAATCTGTGCTGTGTATGTGTGTTGTTGGGTGGGAACAGGCAGGCTTGCAGTTGGGAAGCACCTGGTCTATTCTTTCAAACACCCTTTTCTCTGAGTCTGATTCTTTGATGCTGGGGTGGGAGAGATGGCCGGTGGATGTGAGAACACATCTTTGGGTGACTGTCTGCCTCTAGTCTCTTGGGGTCAAACCTGTGGATCCAACTCACCATGTAGACATGGGATGACAAGGTGGAGACCCCCACAGGGCCAAATTTCAAGCAGCTCTGCTGAACCTTGTGCATCAGTAAGATTAACTGCATCTTCCGGTGAGTCTGGCTGATCCATCACAATGCATTCCTGGAAGTGGAGGCCTCTTTACCTCAGCGGGGGAATATCCTGTCAAGATTGTAGCCCCACGGCATCTTTCTTCCCTATGCACCCTCACCTCTGTGAAGTGCAGTAACTGACTGGATCCGCCTCCATATAACTACGAAACAAGGAACTCCAGGGATAGGTCTTGCTCTGTTCCCTGACTGTTATCTTTCTGCCACTTTGCCTTGTGCTCTTTTCCACCTCAGAAAGCTCAGTGGACATGCAGTAAGAGTACAAGATTCTTCTCCTAGAAGAGACCCCACCAGCTGTATAAGCAACTATCTTGAGTCTTCTCGCTCTGATTTGGGGGCGGGGGAGAACAGTCAAGAACCCTCCCTTCCCTCTTCTCTATCGTAAATGTTGACTCTCCTCTTAAGGTGACCTTCTCCTCAACTCAACCTGCCTTCTAATAGATCAAGGAGGCCAATTTATCAATTCCCCAAGCTTTTGGGGAGAGAGTTACTGGACGCCATTTATTCTCATTGGGTATTCCAGCTATCAGTTCTAGATAAGGTAGAAGAAGCCCACTCAGCACCATACTCTACTGCCACATGGGAATTCCCAAGTAGGTGCAAATTAAAGATGTCTATGGGGCAGGTTTCAAAGAACACGAATATATGCTCATTTTGGTAAGAGTATACTATGTAGAGGGGCTTCCCCTTTCCTAATTCTCCAGTAGCCCTAACCCTAAGTCTATGGAAGCACAACCTGATCTCCTGTCTTCTCTGATTTTCTCAATTCTAGGTTTAAGATGCTAAATGATGAAAACTCCAGCCACCTCCTATATTTTAACTGTGCTCTCAGGTGGTTTGCTTTAAGAATGGATGTCCTCATGAACATCGTCACCTTCATTGTGGCCTTGTTGGTGACCCTGAGTTTCTCTTCAATCAGTGCCTCATCCAAAGGCTTGTCGTTGTCTTATATCATCCAGGTAACAACAGAGGCTATGACACAGAATATATCTGGGATAGTGCTTTTAGATGAAAACTCAACTGAAAGGATTCTTTTTTTTTTTCTTTAATTGCCAGAGGATGTGTGTGCCTTTTAGAGAGAGACAAAGAGAGAGGGAGAGAAAGGGAGAAAGCACCTACCAATGGGTGTGGTCATGTCATAATCCCTTCTCCTCTGTTTCTCCACCTTACTGGGATTTTGGGCCCGCATGTACATGTGTCTGGTGTGTTTCTCAAGCTGCTGGGGACAGGATTTAAATTACAATCAGCCTCATGGGGTCCAACTCTTCCAGGGACTAGACTTTGTGACCAACCCTCAAAAGGGTTTAGAGATATACAGAGCTTAGTGGCCACATCACTAAAAAGTCGGTGGTTGAGCTTCAGGCACAGTTGGATCATGGCCCTTGGCTTTGCCTTCCTCCTGTGATGGCTTCCCTCATAGTAATACAACAGCGACCAGAAGCCTCCAGGGTGTCCAGCAAGATGAAAGGAGGAAAGTATTTCCCGTTCTAGCTACTGAGAAAAGTCCCAAGATTTACTCTCATTCGGTTAATTTAGGCATTCCCAGAACTGACTAGTGATTTTTGTGAGTTTGGGATGATTGATTCATGCTAAGGGTGGAGTCATGTCCCATTCCACCCCCAAGCTACATAGCTTTTCTATAGTATGGGGTGAGGGGTGAAATGACCACTCGAGAGGCAATAACAATGTCTATGACAAGCAGTTACTGACTTCTTTTCTTGGTTGTTTTTGTTTCTGTTTATTATGATTATTATTTTCAATTGAATAATGACAATAATAGGTAATATATGTCATTTACTGTGCATCGGACACTATATTTTGTCTAAATTAATTCACTTACTCCCTACAATAACCCTATGATACTACCATAATCCTCATTTTACAGATGAGGAAACTGAGACCTGGAAAGACTTGTCCAAGATTACACACCTATCATTGTGAGAGCAGGGTTTGAATCCAGGCTACCCGAGTCTGATGTTTGTCTGCAGGTTGTTTCTTTAAATCTGACTCACATTTTTCTCTTCACAGACTTTACTGACTGTAGTCCTTATCCCTTGTCCCTGAAATTTCAGAACAATGTATCTGAATGTAAATCTTTTGCATGTATTCTGTTCGATGCTTTGAGTTCTTTTAGGTTAAGGTAGAAAAAATTTTTTCTTCTTCATTTTGAGTCTTTCTCTTTTCTGTCTTATCTTTCTGTAATTCATATTATTGAATATTGTGTTTCTTACATTGGTCCTTTGTTTCTTCTTTTTTTAAATCTCAATGTTCCACTTCCCTTTTTTTTTCTGTCTTTTATCTTTATTCTGGGAAATTTCCTTAGTTTTGTCATTTAGCCATTCTTTTGAATTTTAAATTTGGCAATTATGTACTCATGTATTTAATTTCCACAAGTTCTTTCTTATTCTCTGAGTTTTAAAAAGAGTTGTTTTTTTTTTAAATGGGTGCAACATGTTTTTGAATTTCTCTGAGAATATGAATGTTAGAATTGTGAGGTTTTTTTCCTCCCCCTTAAACTCTTCTCTCTTCTTTGACTTAGTTTTTTTCAGGATTAGTTTTTCTTTTCGTCTAGTTGGTTCTTGCTCTTTTGTGTCATTGGTTTAGTTCATGTGTCTTTCATTCTATTTGTATTTGTAAAAGGGAGACTGGATTAGATTTTCAGGATGTCCTCTGTCTTTATATACACCTTGCTAGGCCTCTCCAGATGGGAAAGTTTTCATTAAAAATGAGCGGGTAGGTGATGGGGGTTTTCCATAGGCTGGCTTCACCTCGGGAAAGTAGTAGAGAGCTAGCCCTTAGGTATCTAGATGGTAGATTTAAAGAAATTTTTAATCTAGAGTGCTATTATCAGAGCCCCATTTGTCATAAAGCAACTAATTTTTCAGAGAAAATCACATGTATCTGTATGAGTGTGTGCATATAGAGATTAAATATCCAACCACTTCTGTTGGGAGCAAAAAGGAGAGGAGGGGGAGTAAATGGATCCAACAGGAGTGCATAGACAGATGATCAATCAGCCAGCCTCTCTTTGTGGGCCTCCTCTCACACCTGGAGCTCTCTGGGTTCTGTTAGACAGAGGGCTCTTTAAGCCCGTGTTGCACATTTTTGCTCCCATTTTATCAAAAGGCTTTCATCCTCTTTCCATCTTGTAGAAATTTGTAACTCTCTCCTTCAATGATATCTCTTCCCAACCTTCTTGCTGTTAAAGGTCTATTCTTTCTCTGAAAATTTCTCTGACATCATTTTAACAGGAAGGAAGAACCAAAATGTATTTTTGGTACTCTATCTTAAGTGGGAAAAAAAAAAAAAAAAGAAGAGTTTTCCTTGGGTAGCCAGTTTCCCTCTTTGATGGATGTTTTCATCTATGGTTGCCTAGTAAAATATCAAACAGATGATGTTGAACCATTTTCCTTAATTGGTCCAAGTAAAACAGCTTTCCCCAGCGAAGGTCATGCTTTTGGGCGATATTTTCAGCTTTCCATGAGAGTGTTTTAAAACATTCCTGTAAGGTTGGAGAAGAATGTGCACACAAAGATCTGGGGGAGGGGGTGCTTTTCCTCCAGCTGGTTTTGTGGTTTAACTGAACATTAACCCCCTTTGGAGAACACAAAATCAAAATGACAGAGCTTCACTCGAGAGTAGAGGCGACTCCCTAGATAGATGAGAAATTAGTGTGAAATCCCACAGAGCAGAAGTAAATGCAAAGAACATCAGATAACATCACGGAAGAAAACGAGTATGTATTGGGGCCAACACTGTTGATGTGGGCATCATGAACCTGAGAGGGCCACCCAGGCCTTCAGGAGCTAGTGTTGTACATGCTCTTCCCAATGGCAAGGTTTGTTCATTCATTTACACATATCCACTGAGCACTTACTGTGAGCCAGTAACCATGATATTGCCATGAGTTCAGCACTGAACTATTTGGACAAATCCTTCCCTTTGTGGAGCTTACATTCTAGTGGGTAGCTGGGGTAAATAAAGGGGTAAATAAATGAGAGGGTTTCAGAAAGCGTTTCAATGTTATGGAGATAATGTATGGGCTAATGTGACTGTTGTGGGGAACGAAATTACATCCAACAGTCAGAGGAAGCCTCTGCTAGGAGGAGACTCCAAACTGAGGCCTGAATTAATAAAGTCAAGGAAGATGGGAAGAAAAAGTACTTCAGGCAGGGGATGGGGTGGCAGGGAAAAGCTCCAGGAAGGCATGAACTTGGTGTGTTTGCAGATCTGAGAAGTCTGTGTGGCTTGAGCACAGAGGTAGGAAACAAAGTCTGAGGGGTTAACAAAATACCCAGAGCTTTTTTTTTTTTTGGAGAGGTTTTTGCTATAGGGCGCATGCGCTCGCCAGACAGACAGAGACAGAGAGACAGAAAGTGAGAAATCACCCCCAGGGGGGATGGTCACGCAGCAATCCCTTCTCCTCCATTCTCTTCTCGGGATTTTGGGCACGCACGCACACATGCCTGGCATGAGTTTTAAGCCACCGGGTCCGGGACGCGAACCACGGTCGACTACGTGGGAGTCCAGCGACATAGCCATTACGCTAACTGCTGGTTCCCAATACCCAGAGCTTTGTAAGCAAGGGGCGGTATAGATATTCCAAGATGTTGATTGATTACAGACAATTGGACTAAATAATCCTTTAGGGAGGGGCTGTCCTGCATATTGAAGGATGTTTAGCAGCTTCCTTGTTTTCTATTCGTGGGATTCCAGGATTACTTTCTCCCACAGCTTATAACAACTGAAAATGTTTCTAGGTGTTGCTGAATGTTCTGTGGGGGGCACAGCTATCCATATTGAGAGTGACTGGTTTAAGAGAAATGGGAAGCCATTGGCCTGTGTCAAGCAAGGGAGGCCTGTTGAGGGGAACTCTCTGAAGACCTGAACCCATACTGCTCTCTGCCTTACTCACCTGCTCAGAACCAGTGCCTCCTTTCTGTTCAGGCCACTTGCTTCTTAATAGAGCTTCTTACCCAGAGTTTGCCTAGCAGACTTTTTCTTACCATTAAGTTACGCAGTCTGGCTTTAACCACCTAACTACCTAAGCAAACCCCCCAGCCCCAGCTACTCTCCTCCTGTCCTATCAACATTTTTGTTATTTAGGAATTGTCTTGTGTATCGCCTTGCCAGTCCTCTCAAATGTAAGCCCCATGAATGCAGGGATCTTTCCCATCACCTTCAACCCTGGGAACCCAGAGCCCCAGACAGTCCCTGGCACATTGTCACTGCACAGCCGAAGTATGTCACCTAACAAATAAGTCCAGCCCTGCCTCTGGCTCACTTAGTGATGGAGGCAGATGCTGTGGATGCCCCACCTTACCAGAGTAGGCTGAAGGTGTAGGTGATTCTCACACCCAGGAGTACCTCGGCTGTGTCTGAAGGGAGGTAGTGGATGTACCTCTGCTTCCTTGCCCCAGGACAACTCTAAGGTGTGCTTCTCACAGTCTCCCAGAGCTCCCCGGAGGGACTGAGTCTCAGTGGCTCACAGCTGCCGCCTGACATGAAAACACCTTATATCAACTACCTTCTCTTCTATGCCTTACTTCTCCCATCCCTTGCTGGAACTTTCTGGGTTCACCACCTATATTAGTTTGCTAAGGTTGTTGTAACAAATTACCACCAACTTGGTGACGTAAAACAAGAGAAGTGTATTCTCTTCCGGGCCTGGAGTTCAGAAGTCTAAAATCAAGGTGTTGGCAGTGCCAGGTTCCCTCTGAAGGCTCTAGGGAGAGAATCTGTTCTTTCTTTCTCCCACCTTTTGGCTGTTGGCATTCCTTAGCATTCTTATCTCATAGCCTACCACTCCAGTCTCTGCCTCCACCTACATTCCCTTCTCCTCTGTCTTTTCCTTCTCTATATCTTGGGAGGATACTCATCATTGGATTTAGGGCCCATCAAGGTATAATTCAGGATGATCTCAAGATCCTTAATTACACCTGCAAAATCCTTTTTGTAAATGAGATGGCATCCACAGGTTCTAAGAACTTGGATGTGGACAAATCTTTTCGGGGTAGAAGCCACCATTCTACCTGCCCTAAAATACCTGCTTGCTCTTAAATCTCAGGGGAGGTTCCTGGGTTTTGGGAGGATCCAGCCTTAAAGTGGGTGACTTTAGTAAGCTCACCCCCTACCCCCTGCTCCTAATCCCCACTGCCTATAGTCTGATCTTGACTTTCTCATGACTATAACAGATAGATGGACTTGATGGTTTTCTGGTCTCTTGTGGTGACTGGGTTTCCAGTTGCTTCTTCATCCTGGGTAGAGTGGAGCAGGGAGGGCACCAAGATGCAGGACCCCACCAGGTGGCAGCAAGGGGCTGCTACCCAGCAGTTCTGCTGATCCCAAGAGAATTTCCACCACCGCTCAAAGAGGCATGTGATCAAGTGGTGCTGTGGTGGGATGATTCTCACCATCTGGAGTGCCAGGGAAAAATGTAATTACCATTTGTTTCTAAATACAAAGGAAGTGTTTAAAGGCAAAACATCCCAACAGGAATATCTTCACTTCTGGGTGCTTGGCTGAGAATATAGGCCTCTTTTTTGTGGTCTTGAGTGAGACCAGGGAGGTGTAATTTACAAGGAAAGCCCCCTGGAAGGAGATCAGGGGAACCCGAGGAAGGAAAGAGCTCTAACTGTGGCTGCTTGTTCCTTTACAATAGCTGAGTGGACTGCTGCAAGTGTGTGTGCGAACAGGAACAGAGACCCAGGCCAAATTCACCTCCGTGGAGCTGCTAAGGGAATACATTTCGGTAAGAAATTAACAGGTCAGAGAGTAAGGACAAATTGACTCTGGCAGGATTTATGTGAATATATGATTTTTTAAGATGTGAAAGGGATCTTTTTAAAACAAATCTGACCAGTCACAGTTCTTTTTATTCTAATTGCATAAACTCACCCGTGAAAGGAAGACAGAGAGAAAGACAGAGAGAAGAAGAGAGAAAGCAACTCTAATGGGGTCAGGCCATGCCACAATCCATTTTCCTCCACCTCTCCAACCAGTAAGGCTTTGAAGGATGCATGCAAACATGCCCAGCATATTTTTCAAGCCTCCTGGGCTGAGATTAGAACTTTGGTTGGCCATGTGGAATCTGGTTCACATGCACAGTGCTTACCCACTGTACTAAGGGGCTGGCCCCAGTCGTCCCTCTTAAAATCCCTATTTGCAATACAATTTAAAATCCTTGATGTTGCATGTGAGGCTTTCCTTATTTTTTTTTTCTTTTTGTCTTCTTTTTTTCATCTCCAGAGGATGCATGCACTCACCAGAGAGAGACAGGAAGACAGAGAGAAGGAGAGGAACAGGTACCCCCAACTGGATGTGGTTGTGCTGCAATCCCTTCTACTCCATTTCTCCATCCTGTCGGGATTTTGAGCATGCATGCACATATACATGGCATGTTTTTCGAGCCATTGGGTCTGGGATTCAAACTGCCATTGACCATGTGGACTTTGGCTCTCTTAACCACTAAGCTACAGGACTAATCCTAAAAAACTGTTTCTTAAGGACAGTTTCTATAAGCAAAAAGGACAATTCAGTGGCTTACTTTTTCCCCTCTGAAAAATTAGTATTTAGTGATTAAAGTTGTAAGTTGAAAGAAAAAAACAGTTACTGGGGGGGGGGGGGGTGGAGGGGAGATGGATATGCCACAATCCCTTCTGCATTTTCTTCTCAGTATTTTGGGCACATACACACATATGCCTGGTGCATTTTTCAAGCTGCCAAGTCTGGAGCTTGAACCCGAGGTCGGCCATGAGGGATCCAGATGCTTTAACCTCTGTCCCACCTGCTGGTCCCTAACTTTTCTTAAAAAGCTTTTATGTCCAATTTATAGATCCTGCTCTTCTTTGAAAAGAAGCCTAGACAGTTCTAGTAATCACTTTTTAAGGACCTTTGAATAGCGTTTGGCCCCATTTGCAAACTTAATTAAACACTTTAAAACATTTTAAACTGTATTTTAAACTTTAATACATTCAATATCCTTTTTAAGTGCCTCAATGATTTCGTTTAACAAACAAACCTTCCTGAGTTTGTATAAATCTAATAAATTAAACTTATAAATATAGTGAGCTTTAAGTTTTCATGACAGTGCCAATGCCATATACGAATAGCAAGCTTTTTAACTTAAAATCATGTTTAAATCAATTATTCAATTATATGTACATTTTAAATGAGAATCACAAGCCCAAATTCTATGAATATGAATACTTGAAACACCAAGTATGCAGATTCCTTAAACTAAAAATAATACCGGCAGAGTTTTGCTTTTCTTAAATATTTCTATTCTGAATTCTAAGTCTTCTAGGTGTTCAAAATACTCTCTAAGAATACAGTTACTCTCTCAGCTAATCGAGGTTGCTTATCAACCAGAGATTTGGGCTGGTCAGCACCTTGGTGGAGCACACAGGTCCCCTATTTCTAGCTGCTCACAGGGACTTATAACTTAAGGGCAGGGTTGGTCTTGTAATGAAGTCAAGCTGCTTTCTAGTCCTTAATTAGACTTTGCAGTTCTTGGACTTTTTGGGTAACACTTAAATGTCTTTTTCATGTAACTCTAAAGACCTTTGAACTTGACATTCGATGTTCTTGTCATCTTCCTACTTCAGCACCATGACTCTTGCAGATATTGAAAATGAAATCTGATTGCATTCTGCAAAGCTCAAGGCTTTGTCAGGTTTGTCACACAGCCCAATACTGCTGATGCTTGCCCAGGCCCACAAGGCCCAGTGTGAGCCATCTCTTGCTTATTTCTCCCAGACAGCCCTCCGTCTCTTCACTGAACTTCAGCCACATGACTTCTTCCTATTTCTCAAATTGCCCAAACTTGATATGGCCTCAGTACCTTTGTACTAGCTGTCTCCCTTGCTCGGAAGGCTATGGAATCAAATCCTCACTAGCCTCATCTCAGCATTCCAGGTTCCACCTCCAACAGCATGTTCTCATAGATGCCTTCTTCTATCCTCAAGTAGTTTTGTTTTTGTTTTGTTTTGTTGTAGTTTTTTTTTTTTTTTCTATAGGGCACATGTTCTTGCCAGAGAGAGAGAGAAAGACAGACAGAGAGAGAGAGAAAGTGAGAAACCACCCCCAGTGGGGACAACCACACCATAATCCCTTCTCCCTTCCCCTTCTTGGGTTTTTTGGGCATGTACGCACATGCGCCCTGTGTGATTTTCAATCTGCCAGGTCTGGGACTTGAACTGCACAGTCAGTTATCTGGGATCCAGTGCCTTAACCACCAAGCCACCTGCTGGCCCCCAACTCTAAAGTAGTCTTACTGCCTTCGCCCCTATGGTCTGTGTTTTATTATATTCTATATTCTATTGCAATACTCTGGTTTATTGTCATTTACAATTTTGTTCTTATTTATTATCTGACATCCCCAGTGGTATGTAGTTTATTTCAAGTGTAGGGCCATACTAGTCTACTTAACCATTAACACCAATACCTTGAATTGGGTGGATGAATGAATGAATGAAATGAATGGAAAAGGGAATGGTTATTAACCTGTCATTCATTGGTTACTCTTTTTTCCAGACCTGTGTTCCTGAATGTACTGATCCCCTCAAAGAAGGTACCTGTCCCAAGGACTGGCCCAGCCGTGGAGAGATCACCTTCAAAGACTATCAGATGAGATACAGAGACAACACGCCCCTTGTACTTGATGGGCTGAATTTGCACATCCAAAGTGGGGAGACAGTAGGGATAGTTGGAAGAACAGGTTCCGGTGAGGACAAGCTCTACTCTTGTTTCTTGCACATTGTTTTCTTTGGATTTCCACTGAATGTTCTAGTTAAGCCACACCAGAGAGTGATGTGTCTGTGTGTCGGATTGGTTGTTATTTTCCCTCAAATCTCTTTACTGTAAATTAGGATTTCAGGTTGAATGGGTGTGTAGAGATGGAAGCAAACACACATCAGTTTCTGAATTAATTAAATGAGAATCATTCTGGTGAAACGAGGCCCTGAGGATGAGTCCTGTGCTAACAGCCTCTGCAGGGATGGGCAGGTTAACAGTGTGAGGGTAGCCCCTCACCCCTCAGAGTGAGAATTTTGTCCGCACTGTCATCCACACAGAGCCATTTTTACTGCATTAAAAATGCCCTTAATTAAATGCCTGGATATGATGGAAGTACAAACTGCTGTTTGACTTGTTCTTGCTTTGATTGGCCCCAGGAAAGTCATCATTAGGGATGGCCTTGTTCCGTCTGGTGGAGCCAGCCAGTGGTACAATCTTCATTGATGAGGTGGACATCTGCACCGTGGGTTTGGAAGACCTCAGAACCAAGCTGACTGTGATCCCCCAGGATCCTATCCTGTTTGTAGGTACAGTAAGGTAGCTGTTTTTGATCATTGTGCATTCCTATTTTTGGATAGTGAAATCAGACTGATGAGGAACTTTGTTAAGTCCCCAGGGCGTGGCTGCCTGGGGCTGTTCTGTTTGAGGAAAGCAGCTCCCTGAGGCACTGACAGTACTGTTGGTGCTTGTTTCTAAGTAAAGCCTTGGGAGGAGCCAGGTACAGGGCCCTGAGCTTTTCTTGTGCTTTAAAAATCCTAGTGTATTAAAAATGTGAGGACTTCAAAAAGTTCATGAGAAATGCATATTATGAAAAACGATCATGGATTTCTAATTTTTTTTTACAGCAAAATAAACTCAAACATTAATTCCATTCTTCATGAACTTTCTGGAGTATCTTAGTAATATACCTTACTAATAAAATAACTATGTGCGTACAAATGCATTTCATAAATCCAGTATTAATGAACAAGATGTTTATATACACGAGGTAAGCAGTTATCCCGGTGACCCTGGACAGCCCTCTTTTATGCCTGTATCTTAGCATCCCAGGTTTAGCAATGACTGCTCTCAAAAGTACCCCAGTGTGCACAGTAAAATAAGTGGTTACCCTACGTATGTAGCCATCCATGGGGAAGTGCATTAATTCATTCCACTATTCAGTGAACAGAAGCTGTTTCAAGTACAAGAACAGTAGGGTTGCAACTTCTATGGGGCTCAGGGTCTGATGCCAAGGCAGAAGGGGAAAGCCACAGTTCTCAATTAGTCCAGTGCAGTGACTCTCCCTCTAATGAGAGGGACACGTCTCCCACTGAGCACCAGATGATTAGGGGAACTGTATTTACCGCATTTAGAGTTGACCTGTATTTAGAGTTTGTTGTATGAAAGCTACATTCTGAGTCTTGAAACACTAGACTCACATCCTGTCTATGAGATGCTCCACCCTCTGAGAGGCCCTGGGAGCTGCAGATGGATCTCATGCCTCTGAAGGCTGAGCGAATGAAGTGCCAGATGGAGTTGCTCATTCTCTTCCTGCCAAGAATTCGTATAAGGTCAAACCCACTCTGCTGCTCAGGGCCTCTGAGAGCCCAAGTGAATTTTCCTGGGTGCCAAGCTTGGTGCTGCCTCTCAAAAGGGTTTCACATTTCCCTGCCTGCCTCAGAGGTCTTTGCTCTGTCACAGAATTGTGGGTTCTCGGTCATGTGGCCTGAACCTGGAGATTCACAGGCTTTTGTCCTGGGCTAAGCACTGCTCCTGGAGCTTCGGGTTCATTACATACCATCTCCCATTCTCCCCAACATGCTGCAGAAAACCTGCTCCCGTTTCTCTTGTCCTCTGAAATCCAGCTGCCTCTTTCCTTTATTGCAGGTACAATTTGGATCCCTTTGAGAGTCACACCGATGAGATGCTCTGGCAGGTTCTGGAAAGAACATTCATGAGAGACACAGTAGGTCTCTGGGGCTGTTCAGGATGAGTCTGTTTCCTAGCCCTTGTATCCCAATACCTGACCAAGCTTTAAACTGTGCTAGCACTGGGTTGGCACTTGGCCAAGGTTATTTGTGGGTGGCACATATTTACTATTTAGTATCAAAAGCCTTAGTAGCTAATATTGATTAGGGCTCTGCAATGGCCCAATCAAGAGCTTCACCTACATCATCTCCCTTAGTACTTCCACAGCCCTCCGAGCGTGGTACTTCTACCCCCGGTCTTTAAGATGCAGAAACTAAAGCTCAGAAACTATGCCTAGGCTAACGAGTGGTAGAATGGAGATTCGAACCCAAGTCCAGCTGATTCTAAAGCACATGACATGCTCTGCCAGTCTGCCAGTAGCCTCATTTGCTCTGAGGACGGATAAGCCACAGAAAGCTGGGAGCTGGAGCATGTCCTAAGAGTGGCACATGTGACTGGTTTGAGAGGACTGAACTGTGAGATGGGACCCTGTCCCATCTGAGCAATGCAGCTCCAGCTGAGGGTGGCAGGTGAGCATGTCCACATCTGCAGCCCAGACGGATGTTCTTCCAGGACTCAGTATCCAAGTGAGCATCTCCCAAAGCCACTGGGTTTGTGTTGGATTGGGTAGACCAGTAACCAAAAAGTTCTCTCATCCCATCTCTGGTAGTTAGTCTATGGAAATAGTGACCCTGAAAGCCATTTCCGGATGTTTTTGTGTTCTCTGAAACCGAATGGGCATCATCTGTACTTTTGGCGAGTTGTCTATGGGGCTGCATAAGTCATACTGTGATTTTAAATTATTAACGTCCTCCTCCTCCTCCCTGGTCTGTCCCTGGTGCCTGTTTGCAATATTGAAATGACTGTTGTTTTGCACTTTCTTTTCCACAGTAAAATAAAGCACCATGATGAATGCAAGATAAGGGGGCAATCAATACAGACGATGCAGGACAATTTTATAGATCATCAGCATAAATATGGCATTTTCTGTGTTTTATAGATAATGAAACTCCCAGAAAAATTACAGGCAGAAGTCACAGAAAATGGAGAAAACTTCTCAGTAGGGGAACGCCAGCTGCTTTGTATGGCCCGAGCACTTCTCCGTAATTCAAAAGTAAGGAAACAGCACGGAAAATGGATTGGTCAAATTTTGGATATTTCCTGCAGCGCCACTCAATCCAGGAGGTAGAGCCTCGCGTTTGTCTTTTAGCAAAGAGAGAGCAATTGAGTCATTTAAAAACCGATCACTTTTTTCTTAAGACAAAGTTGTGAGGAGTAAAAATTGAAAAATAACAGCCATTTACAGCAATAGCACCTTCCTCCCCTGGGCTTCCCTTTGGGAGGTCTTGCTTAGGTTTTCTCTCTGCTATCCTAAATGGTTTGAGTTTGAAAAATCTGCCTCTCAACTTTTTCCCTTTGTCCCTGAACAATTCTGAGTGCTGATAAACAGGACCCAGGATACTCAAGGCCATCAGAATGCCAGGATATGAGAACTGTAAAATTCATATTTGTTTTTCTTTGCTTACTGGCTTTGAGGAAAGGATTGCTGTTGCTTTAGAAATCCTGTTCTCTGAATCCTCATGAAAAATGTAACCCCCTGTGTGTGTCCTAGTCTTGCTAAAGGCAGGGGAAAGGGAACCAGTGAATATGGCGCCCCACTGGTAAGTGGCTGTGTGACTTTCTTTGCATTTCATGCTCATTATAAAGCATACCCCTCCTCTCACAGATGAAAGAACAGAGCCACAGGGAAGTTAAGTAACTTGGCCAAGATCAGGCAAAGGCAGGAATTGAGTTCAAGCCCTCTGATCTGCAAAATCAAACCAGTGATTTGCAGGATACGGTCCTACCTCCTTCCTAAAAGAAATCCATATGCTCATTCCTGGAACTTTTGAATATGTTACCTTACCTAACAAAAGGGACTTTGCAGATGTGATGAAGTTAAGGGTCTCAAGATGGGAGATTATCCTGGATGTGGGTGTGCTATGAGTCTTTACAAGGAGGAAGGAGTTATCAAGAAGGGAGATGTCCCCAGAGCCTGCGAAAAAGAATGCAGCCCTGACAGTGCCCGGACTTTAAGACTGCCGACCTCTAGCACTGTAAGATAATGCATTTACGTTGTCTTAACTCTCCACATTTGTGGTCATTTGTTTCAGCAACAGTAGGAAATGAGTAAATGCTGTTATTATACGTCATGCTGACTCATGCTCACACAAGAGATAAAGCCTATACGGTGTTCCTTCTTACCAGTTTGTAGGGTTAGAATAAAACGCTTAAGAAGAGGAATAACGAACATCCATCTTGCTTCTCCAGTGAGTTCTTCTGAGGACAATAGAGGCAGTGCTGTGCAACTTCTATTTTGCTGTCTGTCTCTAACTTTCGGTTCTTCTTCTTCTGTTCTTTAAATGAATAGAACCAAGACTACATGAGGGGATCTTCAAAAAGGTGATGGAAGATGTGTCTTCCGAATACATCTTGCATGAATTTCAAAATATTTTGTACCAAAATAAACTTAGATGTTAATTCCATTTCCCCCCAACCGCTTTGGTGTACCTTCTTCGGTTTCTCTCTGAGGATAGCTCTGGCTTAGTGTGGTTTCCCATTGTTCCTCCTTCAATAGATCATCCTCCTTGATGAAGCCACTGCCTCCATGGACTCCAAGACTGACACCCTTGTCCAGAGCACCATCAAAGATGCCTTCAAAGGCTGTACGGTGTTGACCATCGCCCACCGCCTAAACACGGTTCTCAACTGCGACCGTGTCCTGGTCATGGAAAATGGGAAGGTGCAGGAAGCTCCTGATGGCTTTCCCTCCCCTGAGGTTTCAGTGGTTTGGGCTTTAGGGTGGGCGGATATCTTCTGATTGTTTCAGTACTTCTTTTGTGACTTTCAGGTGATTGAGTTTGACAAGCCTGAAGTCCTTGCTGAGAAGCCGGATTCTGCATTTGCAATGCTACTCGCAGCAGAAGTCGGATTGTAAAGGTCCCCGTGGCTGATCTTGGAGGAGTCGGTGTGAGATGAGCAGGGAGGCTCTCATCGCAGCGGGCCACCCCCGTCCACTGCCCCTCCCACCCATGGAGTATGAGCGGAGCTGGTTGAGGTCTCCCCTCTTTCCTCCAGTTTATGCTGGCTCATCTCATGCTGGCTCACCTCGCTCGCGAGGATTAGGGTTGGTCCTGGGTGGTGAACAGAGGTAGATGAAGCACGTGGATTAAAAAATACTGCCCCTCGCCTTCTAAAATCCCAAGGGTCCCTCTTCTACTCTCCACCAATACCACCTGAGCTCCTGAGAAAAGAAACATTGTAACTTTTAGTTAAACACCAAAGTAAATAGACTAGGAAATGCCTGAGGATGGAGTTTGCTAAGGTTTCTTGCCTTGCTTTCAAAAGGGAAAAGAGTAGATTTTTCTTCCCGCGTTAAGTCCTATTCACTTCTGTCTTAACCGTGTGACAAGCAGTAACTACACAGATCTGTAGCATGAAAGATGAATTACAGTGTTTGGCAAGAAAAAAAATTTAAAAAAAAATTTTAAATCATATTGTTGGTTCTATTTGATCTCTTAGGATAACCAGGAAAACAAAATGCCGGAGTTTCTCTATAAATGACATTTTTATATCTTCTTTATTGGTCATTAAAACGCAGTAGGAAATTAAAGTCCCCTGAAATGTTGCCTTGCCATTATTTTACTGAAGATATTTCAATTTCTGTACTATTTCCTCTCATAGACCCTTGTTGCCGTCTCCCTTGACTCGGTAATAAACCCTCAAAATCGTTTAACAAATAAAAGGCTTTCTTTCCAACCTCAAGGCTTGCTGTGATGGATACCGTGGACACGTATTCCCAGTAGTTCCAGGAGTGAGTGCCAATTCATGGTGATATTTGAAAAGAAAGAAGGTCCGATAGGCTTTTGTGTTATATTTACCAAGGGGGCACACTGGGGTTCTAGCCGTTGCTCATTCTTTGGGATTGAAGGCCTCCATGATGTTTCCAGTGAGGGTTTCTGGACTTACTTTCTAGCCCTCAGAGCTGAGCTCTGCATGTGGCACAGGGCAGCGTGGGCAGGGGGCTTCCATTCAGTGCCCCTCATCTTACACCCCTCTGAGTCTTGACCAGGTTCTCCAGCCTCCCCGCCTTTCTACACATGGAGGAATGCAGTGTCTGGCACGTATGAACACTCAATAAGTACTTGTGGGCCCAGCCAGGTGGTGCAGTCCACAGCATACTGGACTGCTATGCTGGAAGCCACATGGCAACTATAGGTTAGGGCACCCAGGTCAGCCTGAAAACATGTTGGGAACACACATGAGTACATGAGATCCCCATGAGCTGGAGGGCTAGGGAAAGGGGATCATAATACAAGACCTTGTTGAAAATGTGAGGATGCTTTCTCTATTCATAGGCTATTGGAAGAAAAAAAAATGAAGGAAAAATAAAAATACTTGTGGCATGCACACATGGCAGCATCTGATGAACTCATTGAAACACGGCTATGCACTCAGGTGGTTCTCCCTCCCAGGTGCATTTGCAGGTCAGGGCCTTAATTTGGAGAGGCTGGAATTCCTGGCACATAAGCCAACAACTGGCATCGTAAGGGCTAGGCTTGTGAGGTTTGCCTCTAACAAATCATCCTCCATTTCTCCTCTTGCCATACTCAGGCAGGTGTCTGCCGGGCCAGAGATGGAGCAACGGCAGCTGGCCCAGGTAGAGTCCCCAATCTGGCGAGTGTGTTAAAGCCCCAGCTGTTCTGCAGCAATTGTACCATAAGCAGAGAGTACACACTAAGAGGAATATGGCTGAAAAGGACAGGAGCAAGGGGGTTCCTTTCATGGGCAGTTCCATGCCAAGTTTGGATCTCTCTGAGAAGGGACACAGCATGGTTTTACATCATTTGAGATTTTCTCTATGTTGTGTGACCCCGATGTGAGGTCATCAAATTCACATCCGCATGGCTCCAGAGCAGCTGCCTCAGGCTAAGCGCCATCATCACCTTAATAAATGTCCAATGACTCCCCTGATTTGGCAACTAGGCCTGGCAGTCCCTGCTGGCCACAGGAATGTATGCCAACTCTGTGATGGGAGGAAGGAATGCTTTATTTTCTACCAACCTGGCACCAGCCAGCCAATCAGTCTGCGATTTCAGTCTAGGTATTTCCATGCGAATAGGGAATAGGCTATCATAATCCCTATTGCTCATTCGGATGCACTGAAAGATGAATCTCTGATGGCTCTGTTTTTGCCCACACCCTCCTTGGCTTGTACTAGCAGAAGAGAACATTGACATCGATCTTGACATCTGCTGAGCCTTTGTGATGTGCCAGGCACCATGATAAGCATTTTTCCATGAATTACTTCCCTGAATCCTCACTTCACCCCATGGGATAAAAACTGAGGTTCACCGAGGTGAGTAACTTAGCTACAGACACAGAAGGGAGAGACAGAGATAGGATTTGACCCTAGTGGGTCTGACTCTAGAGCCCTGACTCCTAACTCCTCCACAGTAGAACCCCTTCTGCCCTTTCCTCTTACCCCATTGCAGAGACAATAACAGGTGTCATTCTCACACACGAGAGAGAGCAGCTCTGCAGGAACGGCTGCTTGCACACGCAATGACATGGACTAGTCTCAGTGACTCTCCCCACGCTCCACCCTTTATTGTCACTGCCATGTCAGTTGAGGGGAAACTTCATTAAATAATAATAACCAACATTTAGGTAATATTCCTTGGAGCACAGATTTAGTTTACTGAATCCTCACCACATCCCTTTAGATAGGTGTCTGCCATTATGTGAATGTGTATGTATCTCCACATTCATATGCTGAAATCTAATGGCTGATGCAATAGCATTAAGAGGTAGGTAGTTTAGGAGGGTTAGCAGGTCATGAGGGCCACTCCATGAATGAGATTAGTGCTCTTCATAGAAAGTCTCAAGGTTCCAGGGGAGTCATCCCTTCACCATAGGAGGACACATAGAAGGCACCATTTGTTTTCATTTTTATTTATTCATTTATTTTTAAGTTGACCAGAGAGGGACAGAGTGAAAAAGAGAGTGAGGGAAAGTGATAAAGCAAGCCACCAGGTCTGCGTTATTCAAACCATGGTCAGCCACGTGGGAGTCCAGCACCCTTAACCACCACGCCACCTGCTGGCCCCAAGAAGGCACCATTTATGAAACACAATCCTTGCCAGATACTAAGTCTGCAGTCACTTTGATCTTAAACTTCTGAGCCTCCAGAACTATAAGCAATCAATTTATTTTGTTTATAAGTTAGCCAATCTATGGTATTTTGTTAGGGCAGCCCAAATGGACTAAGAAATATCAGTGTTATCCTCATTATCAGTGATGAGGAAAGGAAGGCACTGTGAAAGTAACTTGACCAAGGCCATCCCAGTAGTGAGGTTTGAACCAGGCCAGCTGATTTTACAACCTGTGCTCTTAAATTCTATGTACAGAATGAGCACCCCTAATCCAAAGATTTGAAATTTGAAATGCTCCAAAACAAGGAACATTTTAAGCAGTGGAACATCATAGTGGAAAATACCACACCTGACCTCAAGTGAAAGGTTGTGATCAAAATGTTGCACCACACAAAATATTGTATAATAGCTCTTTAGGGTATGTATAATAAGGTTATATGAAACATAAATGAATTTTGTGTTTAGACTTGGGTCCCCAAGATATGTCATGTATATATAAATACTGTAAAACAACATTGAAATTGAAACCCCAAACAGTTCTGGTCCCAAGCATTTTGGTTAAGGAATATTCAGCCTGCCATTCTGTTGGAAACCTGAGATCCTCCAGGTGAGAAAGAGCACAATATGCAGGGTCCTAAAGCTTATGGATTAGTCAGGATAGATTCAGTTACGTTGCAGTAACAAACAACCCAGAGCAGCGGTTTAGTTCTTGTTCATGTTTACCCATTACAGGTGAGCTATAGTTATGCTATTTATCATCCTTACTTTGTGACCCAGGCTGACAGAGCAACCTCTGCCTGGGACATCATCAGTCTTGTGGAAGAGGACAAACAGACATGGCAGTCAAAAGTGACATATGTCACGTTTACTTGAATTTCATGGACAAAACAAGACACATGGCCACTACTGAATTCAACAGGGTGGGGGTCGGTCATGGTATATACTCTATCGCAGGGAGGGGCATTACGAGGTATAAGGGCCAACCTTATTTCTGCAAGAAGCTTTTTGGAGGGGCAGCAAATATTTGAACATAACTACAACCTACCAAAGCCTGAGCGTAGGTATTGGTTCTGCCATCGATGGGCTGTATGTTCTGGGGAAAGCAGCTTGCCTTCTTTGATTCTCCATTCTCTTATCTGTAAAGTTTAGTATATGGTCTACAGTCTTTTTCAGTACAAACTTTCAGTACAGGAGAAACAAAAAGGAGTTATGAAAACAGTTTCTAGAGCATTAATGGTGGAATTTAGGAACCAGCAGATGGCATAGCATTTATATTACTGGACTCCCACATGAGTGACTGCAGTTTGAGTACTGGACCTAGTGGCTTGAAAATCATGCTGGGCATGTGTGCCTGTGTGCCCAAGATCCTGGAAGGAAAATGGAGGAGAAGGGATTGTGGAGTGGCCATCCTCCCACATCCCCCCCCACCACCAACACCAGAGGTGATTTTTCACTTTCCCTTTCACTGTCTCTGTGTCTTTTTCTCTTTCTCTGGCTAGAGCATGTGCCCTTAAGGCAACAACCTCTTTAAAAAAATAGTGGAATTTAGACACTCAAATACAGTGCTCCCCCTAAATGTAATTACATATGTTCTTAAATGTTCAGTTTATAAAATAAGTATAACACGGTTGAACCAAGTTCTGAGCTTGTGCTCCATGTCAGCTTTACTATTCATGAGGAAATAAATTCTATTGAAATTTATCACCATTTATTTTGGTGTCTAGCTTCATGTGCTGTGACTCTATTTGCCTATTGGGTGATCTTATGCTCAATGTTATGAATTAGAATCTCTTGAATATCTTTTGTTAGAAGCCAACAGAGAGTAGAATAAGCCACTTACATTGTCATTATAAATTAGTAACAAATTGCCTGTGATATGTTGTCCTGAGGCTAAGTTTCAGAGTAGCTCAAATAGAGCAAGAGTGGGCAAACGGTTGCCCATGGGCCAAATCAACTGGCCACTTCTTTTTATAAAATAATTTTTCATTGGAACTCAACCATGCTCCTTTGTCGAGGCATCACTTATAACAGCGTTTGCATTCCAATGGCATAGGTGAGTGATTGTGACTAAATGTAAACCCTAAAAGTTGAAAATATTTACCACCCTGATCCTCTATGGAGAAAGTTTGTTTTGATCCTTGGGTTTAGGCATTGGAATGTGACACGATGCATGTGAGAAGGAAGTCTTCTAGTGGTTGGGGGTAGATTCTGAAAGCATTTCCTCCCACTGCTTGGTCTGTATGTGGTACCTGAAGCTGTAGCTGCCATCTTGTGACCATGGAAGAAATGGATAAATGGGTGGAGCACAGATCTTTGCTTATGGCATTGACCTGCTGACTTACCATCCCCATAGCCACCCTACTTCTCTTGTGACAAGAGGAAACATTTTCCTTATTGTTCAAGCCAGCGTGATTCGGGCTTGATGTTACTTGTAACCAAAAGCATCATAAATGATGCAGAAAATATGTGCAGTCCTCCTTCTGAGAAAGATTCTAATCTTGATCTGAGGAAAAGAGAGCCCTAGTACCCTCTCTGGGAGTTACATTCATTTTCCTCCAACCTGGATGTGGCCCAAAGGAGCATTGATTCACATCCTAGCAAGGGGGAATTTTCAATTCTCAACTCTCCAAACCTTCTTGCTTTTTATGAACATTTCCCTTACCTTTCCTCCCTCCTGCCCAAGATGAGAGAGACTCAGACAGAAGTTACAGATTTTATTCTTGCTATTCAAGTGAACAGATCTGAAATTGGCCCAGAATTGTTGGTAAAAGATGTGAAATGTTCTTTGCTAAGGGCTAGAATCGCTTTGGCCAGTACAGCATGATTTAAAATGAATTGAAAAATGCAGGAGGTCATTTTGGGGTCAGATGGACGATCAAAGAAATCACTTTTCTTTGGCCCTGTGTGGAAGGTCACCTCTGGGTGAAGCTAAATCGAGCACTAAAATCTTCAAATAAATGCTGATTTCCACGGAGAAGCCCTGCCTGACTTCATAATGTGTATGTTCACGGCTCCCACTGAAAAGCTTTCCCTGTGATGGGACCAGCATTAAAGGGCCAGACTGAGTCAGGGTCTACTACTTTAGCACAAAATGCAGCTTGGCAAGGTTGATCTTTATCCTCAACTCCAGAAGCCTCTGGATTTCCAGGACTCCTCCTTCTGGAAACAAACAAACAAATAAACAAAACAGAACAACCAAGGAACCTAAGTTTGAACGGTAGCAATTATTTTACATTTAAAAAAAATGTATTATGGTAAGACTTATATAACATAAAATTTACCATTCTAACCATTTTGTGTCTAGTTCACTAGCATTAAGTCCATTCATATTATTGTGTAAATATCACCATCATCTACCTCAAGATCTTGTCTTCTTCCCAAACTGATACTCTTTGTATGAAACTTCCTGTTCCTCACTCCCACAGCCCCTTTCTATCTCTATGAACTTGACTACTCCAGGTGCCTCATTTAAGTGGAATCATATAATATTTGTCTTTTTGTGTTTGGTTCATTTCACTTGGCGTACTGTTTTCAAAGTTCAGCCTGTGTCAGAATTTAATTCCTTTTTAAGGCCATCTTAATAAGTGTGAAGTGGTATTTCTTTGTAGTTTTGATTTGTATTTCCCTAATGACTAGTGGTGTTGCACATCTTTTCCTGTGCCTGTTGGCCTTGCATTTCTTTTAAAGAGAAATTTACATTGCTAATCATGCAAGATTCCTTCTCTAATATACCATTCTTGAATGAGTATTCTCACTTTGTCAATATGGACAGGCACTTAAAGACTATTAGCTATGGGCCAAGCACCTGCCATACATCATCTCATTAAGTCTTTAAAACAGCTCATGCAGTAGGAATGATTCTTCTTCTCCTTTGCTTAGGGAGATTGCGTACCTGCTCAGGGTTACTCAGATGGTAGGTGGAAGACACTGGATTCTTAGCCCAGAGCTGGCTCTCTTATTCAGTCTCTTTATAGGTTAGGAAACTGAGGCCCAGAAAGCCTAAAACTGTTCCAAGTTCATTCGAAGAATGATAAGGGGAGGATTAGGACCCTCCATTACAATTCAGTGCTATGGTTATGACACCATGTTGCCATAAAGGAAACCAAACCATAAAGGAAATAAAAATAAAAGTTCTTTTTCTCCCAGGAAGTTTATATTATTGGAAAAAATGACTTAAAAGTGCCAAAAAACAGGACCAGCAGATAGCATAATGGTTACATTGCTGGACTCCCATATAGTCAACCCACAGTTCGAATCCCAGACCCGGTAGCTTAAAACTCCTCCTGGGCATGTGTGTGTGCATGCCTCAGATCCCAAGAAAAGAATGGAGGAGAAGGGATTGTGGCATGGTCATCCCACCTGTGGGGGGTGGTTTCTTGCTTTCTGTCTCTCTGGCAAGCACACATACCCTATAGCAATAAGGGTGTTGAACTTCCACATGGTCAACCACGGTTTAAGTCCCGACCTGGTGACTTGCTTTCTCACTTTGTTTCTCTCTCTCTCTCTTTCTAGTAAAATAAAAATAAATAAATAAATAAAGTTAAATAAAATAATTCTTTTCAAAAAAAGTGCCAGAAAATATACAGTAAAATTCTAGAAAATGGAATGTAAGGTTAGGTGGTGAGTTTATTCATTCTCCCATTTATTTATTCAGTCACTCATCCAGTATTTCATCTAATCATTCAATCTTTTGAGCCTTCCTTCCATTTGAAAAGAGATATATGAATGAAGATTGGAAGAAGTGAGAATGATTCTGGAAAAGATCGATGGTCCTTGCAGCATAAGTAGGGGTCACAAAGGTGATGAGAAATGGGAAGACTGTTTCTAGCTCAGAAACCAAGATCTGGAAATGAGGATGAACCTGGATGTGGGAGACAGCCAGCCACTGCCTATCTAGGGCTGAATACTATTTGGAATATTTTCAAGTACTTCACTGGCTGCATCTCCAAACACACTTGGTGACCTCCAATGGCTTGGATACAACTGGCAGTGGGAGAAAAGTTTGTTGTAGAAACAATTAGGACAGGCACTTGGGAAGAGCCCATAAGCAATAAAGGGAGTCTGGCCAAGGAAAAGCAGAGGCCTACACAATCTTCCTGCAGCAGAGTCAACTAAACTATAGGGAAGATAAATGGCATCAGTCCCACCGCATCTTCTGTCCTGGGACAGGATAAGCTTTTTAAGCACAAAAACTGTCAGTGACACATAAGGGTCATGTTTGCCAGTCATTAACCATGCACACTGCCCCCTGCCAGCAGGAAGCTCGTTCCTGGGAGTGCAGTGGAAAAGACAGGACAGCCAAGTCCCCTCTGGCACACCCATTTAAATTGTTTGCCTCTTTGCTTCAGCAATTGGTAAATCAAAGATCATCTACATAGCAGAATCATTTAGGAAATGATGAGGCCACTCTACAGAGAGCACATTTGGCTTGGCAACCAAAGGGATCTTTGGTAAGTGGTCATAATGGCGCAATAGTCCTAATCAAATTCCTTAGTTTTCTCTGATGCAGGGAATTCAGAGCCAAGTGTCCTCACTCCAAGCAAAGGCAACATGTTAATGTGTGGATTGACAAACTGGACAACAGGGAGATGTGGCATAGAGAAAAAGAGTACAGGCACTGGGTTTCTAGAAACCACCAGCAGCTGGTACTCTGCCCAGATCTCTATAGTTGTGAGTGCATTTGGTACGCTTTTGCTATCAACAGTCAGCACCTTTAACTCTTTCCAAGATGGCCTTGGGCTACTGGCACCAGAGTGCCCATACCCAAGGAAAGGCAGTAGGACCTAAAACTTACATTCCTCAACGGAAGCTCCCTTGTTTGGAGGTGGCCTCCTTTTTTTTTTTTTTTTTTTTAGAATTATATTAATTTAATTTAATTTAATTTAATTTATTTTAATTTGACTGGGGGTGGGCAGTGAGAAAGCAAGCTACAAGGTCCTGGACTCGAACCATGATCGGTCATGTGGGAGTCCAGTACCCTTAACTACCATACTACCTGCTGGCCCTGGTGGTATGATTCCAAAGTGTGACTTACACTTGCATGTTCTCCATGGATTCAGACTGAAGTTAACCTCCACAGGACTAGACCTGGAGTCATATCCTCTCTGGGCTTTTCTTCTTGTCTTGTTTTCCTCTGGTCCTTGCAAATTTTCCCTGAGAGCACTTCCTTGATAAATCACAAACATGTAAATCCTGTACTGGATCAATTTCTGGAGCATCTGGCTTAACACAGGGAGCTGAAGAAATCTTAGCTAAAACCCAAGTCCATCATTTCTAAGTCTCCAGCCCTCCCCAGAGACTAACACACACACTCTATCCTAGATCCCAGGTGGCTCAGATGATAATGACTCCACAAATTGTCTCGAGAGGGTGAATGTAAGACCCAGAACAGGCCAGAGTGTCACAGCGCTGCAGTGCTGTGTGAGGTTTGGGCTGGACCCCTGATTCAAGCTGTGTCAGTCAGACTCAAGTTCAATCCTAGCTGAGACTAAAGGAGAAAGGTGAGTTCTCCTTTGGGATTATGGGTCTCTCAAACCACTCTGGCATTGAACTTCCAGATGCCATTTTTGGAAAAGTTTGTTTATGTATGTACGTATGTATGTATTTAAAGGCACTCCCAACAGTGTCCCCAAGCCACGATCTACTCCCTAGCCTCAGCCATCCTGGATCATGGGCATGCACACATGTCACATTATTGTTGGGCCACCATCTAACCCCAGATGCCATTTTTGATGTCACAAGGAGAGAGTTTGCCTGAGAATGAAATCAAAATAGAAGAAAGAATAGAGAGATAGCGATGATGTTCCTGTGTGCTCTGAACATCTCTCATCTTCGGTGAGACAGCACAGTCTCTGTAAGTGAATTTGCTGTTGACTCCTGGTAGCTCCATAGCTTTCTAACCCTGTAAGTATCAAGAAGCCCACATGTGGGGTTAAGGGTCCTTACCCATTGGTCAAGCTCTAGCCTATCAGGCCAGGCTGGGAACTAAATGCTATTTCAAGCCCCCCTGCACAAAATCTCTGCTGAAAATCAGTCTCTGAATCATGGCTTAGGCCCAGGGGTCCTCTGCTCTACTGTCCCACCAGCACTTGAAACGAATAATGGGACACTTACATAGTGCTTGCTATGCATCAGACACTGAGAGTTTTGTTTGGATTGCTTCATTTAATTCTCATAAAAGTTCAATGAGCAGGTGCTATTGTTATCCACATTTTGTTGATCAGGACACCGAGTGGCTATTGCTTGAATATTTATGTCACCCCAAATTCATATGTTGAAACCTGATCTTGAACACAATCGTATTAAGAGGTAGGACCTTTTAAAAGGGATTAGGTCACAAGGACAGAGATGGGATTAGTACCCTTTTAAAGGAAGCCCAAGGGAGCACGTTCGCTCTTTCCATCATGTGAAGTCACGTACGGGACACATTTATGCGAAATGGACTCTCACCAGGCACCACATCTGAGGGTACTTTGATCTTGGACATCTAAGCTTCTAGCACTATGAGTAATAAATTTCTCTTGTTTATAAATTACTCAGTATTTTGTTTTAGCATCTTAAATGTACCTGTGAGGTATAGGCAAGTTAAGTAATTTGCCCAAGGATCTTATATTTTTAAAGTACCATTAATTTTTTTCAGTGTATTACATCCTTAATTTCCTCCCATTATCACAACAGTTTCTTACATTGAGATTATTATCTCTCATTTAGGATTTAAGGGAAAAAAACAGAATTCCAAAGCATAAAAAGTTGAAATAAACTGCCGTGATCAAACACGGGTTGGTTTTTAAAAGTCTGTATTCATTCTTTAAACCGTGGAAGCGCAGAGTCAGAAGGAACATTGAAACCATGCAGTTCTGACTGCTCATTTAACTGAAGGAGATACCGAAGCTCAAAGGAGAGAAAAGCTTGCCTACAAGGAAGTTGAGCAAGTCGGGGTCTGGAGTCTGAACCTTCTCAGTTCTTTTATTCTATCATGCTCCTTATAAAATGTGTGCCTCCCTCTGTCTGTGTGTCTCTCTCTCTCTCTCTCACACACACTCACACACACACACACACACACACACGCCAGGGACTACTCATCTCTACTCTCATTCCCTAACTCCCCAACCCAAGATGGCCTCCCTGTAAATTCAGAAGGAGCAGAGGGTCCATGCTAACCATGTCCCCCTCTGAAGAGGAGCATAGTGTTATAGCTCAAGCCAAAATGATTTTAATTTCCCTCAGGAAGCACTGTCAGTGTCCAAGGGACTTTTGGATTTCTATAAAACTTTAGAAGAAAAGCCAAGGAGGAAAACAATAGATCTGTATCCCCCCCAGGAAGGTCAGGGCTCTTCTGGTCTGTCAGGGTTGCCGAAAGGATCCTTGTTCTTGCGCCCTTCATAGATTGTGAAATTTGGGAGAAAGAGGAGAAGGAGGAGGAGGAGGAGGAGGAGGAGGAGGAGGAGGAGGAGGAGGAAGAGAGTGGTGTGTCTGATCAACCAGGAAGATAGGCATAGCCAGCAAACCCTGTGGGCTGTCCCTAGCTCAGAGAAGATAGGGTGACTGTGGAAGGAAACTGCAGCCAAGGTGAGTTCATAAGAGAAAATCAGAAAGATGAACGAATATAAATGAAAACTCTCACTGCACTCCCTTCTCTCCTCTCCCTTCTGAAAGAGCTAACGTGTGTGGATTGACGTATTATCTCTTGAGTAAAAGTCTGCAGCACAAGTAGAATTAATGAAGGCAATAGCATTGAAATGCATTGTATTAATAGACCCAAGCAAAAAAAAAAAAGAAAAAAATCAAGATGAGTTTCATCCTAAATGATTCCTAGCCAGGACAGAAAGAAGATGCATAAGGCAACGGGTAGGGAGGGAAAGAAGTGTTGGGGGGTGGTGAGAGGGAAGACATTGAAAAATGATTACTGAAGGATATCTATTTGAAGTCCTTGGTGACAGCAACCCCAGGGATGAACTAACTGATTAAACAGAAACATGAAAACATGCCAGTAACTCAAGGGATTGGCATCAGAGAGGAGAATGATGAGAGCAAAGGAAAATTTGAAAATCAAGTGCAGAGCATGCCACTACAGATACATGGTTTTTTGCAACTACACGCAAAGCAGAGTCCCTGGGAGCAGAGTTCCTGTTGAAAAAGACATGGAACATTGATAAATGCAGTGTCAGGTACTGGCCCACCAGCTTCTGGCACCTGCACTACAGGTGCTCACCTGGCGGTGAGAGAAAATCAGTCAGATCAGCGACTAGCATCTCCAGGGAAAAACGAGGATAACATGAGCATTTCTTAAGGCTTCAGACTTCACAATTTCCTGTGAATTACTCAGACCCAGGGCAATGGGAACTCAGGCCTGATAGTGTGTTAGGTGGCTTTCCTTTGATGGTGCCTCTTTCCCTCATCTGGTCAAGAAGAGGCAGGGGGAAATAATATTCCTTCCTGGAGCAGAGTCAGTGGTTTCACCAAACACTCCATCTGTGCTACCTCACTATTCTCAGTTCCCTAGCTGTTATGAGTGGGATATATGCAATTCCCTTGCAATTTGGGTTAATAGGATTAAATGGAAGTGGTGCATGTCAATGTGAGCTGATTTATCAAAGAGCCAATGTAAACCCTTTAGGTGTCTCTTCCCCTGCTTTGCTCAAAGAAGACATTTCAGATGTTGGAGTCTCCATCATCCTGAGCTTCTGATTAAGTACGTTGAGAAGAATCCCCACTTCATTTTCCTACTCTTCCCATTAGCTGACCTGAATAGAACAGGTAGTATGAGTGACAAGTAAATTTCAAAAATGTTAAACAAGAGGTAAATCTTCTTAGGGCTGAGATTTTACAGCAGCATGGCCTTGTACACTTTTATTAATACACTGCCCAAGGGGCCAGCAGGTGATAGAGTGGTTAAAGCACTGGAGTCCCACGTCACTGAACATGATCTGAGTTCCAGACCTGGTGGCTTGAAATTCACCCTGGGCATGGGTGCATGTATGCCTAAAATCCTGAGAGGAGAACGGAGAAGAAGGGATTGTGGCATGGCCAGTCCGCCATGGTGGGTCATTTCTCACTTTCTCTCTTTGTCTTTCTTTGTGTCTCTGGCCAGCACATGTGCCCAACAGCAAAACTGTCTCGAACAAACACTGCCCAATAGGCACCATTCACTATCCCAGTTGACACCTGAGAAAGCATGATGACATCAGTAAGTTGTCTTAAGAGCTGATTATTTCAATTCATCAATCATTTGTTGAGTAGCTACTAAGTTTCAGGCATTAAGGTAGGTCCTGGGGTTACTGAGAGGAAAGAATCCAGGGTCTTTCCATTTAGCTTGGAGGCAGGTTTCTGAGTACATAACAAGAATGCAGTGTGAGGACTTTCACTGTATTGAGTTCAAAAGTACATGGGGGAAACCAAAGAGCTTAATCCTAGAAGCTTGGGGGCAGGGATATCAAGAAGATCCTACATAACAGGTGTCCTTAGAGCTGGCTTTGGAGAAAGTTTTAGATGTTCTAGTAGAGAAGGTTCAAAGACTACTCAAAGGCTACTCGGAGTACTAAAGATTGGAATATCTTCATTTTTGCTTCTCTCGACTAACTTGCCTCCTTCATATCTTTTTTTTTTTTTTTTTTTTTTTTTGAGAGGTTTTTGTTATAGGGTGCGTGCGCTCACCAGACAGACAGAGACAGAGAGACAGAAAACGAGAAATCACCCCCCAGGGGGGATGGCCACGCCACAATCCCTTCTCCTCCGTTCTCCTTTTGGGATCTTGGGCACGCGCACACACACGCGCCTGGCGTGAGTTGTAAGCCACCGGGTCCGGGATGCGATCCACGGTCGACTATGTGGGAGTCCAGCAACATAGCCATTACGCTAACTGCTGGTCCCTCCTTCATATCTTTTAAAATCATCCCAGGCATCACTTCTTTCTGAAAGACTTTCCCATTTCTCCTTTCCCTTCCTGACCCCTCACTACCACACATACAACTCCAACTTCAGTCTGGGTTGGGTGTTCCTCCTCTCTTCTCTGTAGCATCTGGCCCTCTGACATAACTATATCTTTTTGTTTGTTTATTTTTTGTATTTTACTATTATTATTATTTTACATTACATTTCATCACATATATATTTACAGTGTATAACGTTTCTTTTTCTTTTTTTTTTTTTTTTTTTGGAGAGTTTATTTATTTATTTATTTTTTGCTATAGGGTGCATGTGCTCGCCAGACAGAGAGAGACAGAGAGACAGAAAACAGGAAATCACCCCCCAGGGGGGATGGCCACCCCGCAATCCCTTCTCCTCCATTCTCCTCTCGGGATTTTGGGCATGCACGCACATGCGCCCGGCGTGAGTTTAAGCCACTGGGTCCGGGACTTGAACTGCGGTCGACTACGTGGGAGTCCAGCAACATAGCCATTACGCTAACTGCTGGTCCCGTATAACATTTCTTTTTCTAGTGCGATTACCATGCATATCAGTCAAGACAAAAACATTACAATCCATGTCATCAAACATAACTGCAATTTCCATTTTCTCCACTGCGTTACCATCTTCTGGTGGCAGAGCTACTTAATAAATTCTCAGTGCTCAGCAGAGGGCTTTTTAACTAAAAAAAAATGTGGAAAATGTCAACAAAAATCAGAAACATGAGCAATCCAAAAAGAAACCAGGTAAGAGTTCATCACAGGCTGAGGAAAACTGGGTTTTATTGGGCTCCAGTTTCTTGGTGTAAGAAGGAGGAAACTGACGAGGGGAGAGACTACACAGGTAAGAGTCCAGGGGACTAGAGAGAGTCCAACTCAACTGGGAAAACTAGCTGAGCCAGGAGAGGACAGACCTTTAGTAACAGAAGGAGAAACAGCAATTGAGTGTGGTAAGGTCACGGAAGTCCCATAGCTATTGACTTTGTGAAGTCATTAATGGATTGGCTGTGGACCAGAAAATAACGTCTCTCCTCCTTATGATTTCTCATTTATCAAAAAGTCTCTCCAGCTTTCTGGAATTTCTGTTCACACATTTAAGTGTCTCAATGGTAAATTCCAAGTGTCATGATTCTAACTGACATTTCCCCCAGGCTAAGACCTGAAGATGATCCTGTATATCAACAAATACTTGAAGAGCCCTCACCATAGATTACATACAGTGCTAGGTCAGGGAGGACACTGCAGTGACAGAATATATTTTGTCCCTTGAGGAGTTATAGCCTACAAGGGAAACAGATATAACAGTTTGCTGTGAACTGGGCTGGAGATCTCAAAGCTCCCCCCCCTTTTTTTAAGAGAGATTTTTGCTATAGGGCATGTGCACTCACTGGAGAGACAGAGAGAGACAGAAAGACAGAAAGTGAGAAATCACCGTCTGCCCCAGGGGGGATGGCCAAGCCACAATCCCTTTTCCTCTACTCTTCTCTGGGGATTTTGGGCACACAAACATGGTGTGAGTTTTAAGCCACTGGGTCCTGGACTTGAACCACAGTAGACTATGTGGGAGTCCAATGATGTAACTATTATGCCATCTGCTGGTCTCCCAAAGCTCATTTTTATTGGCCATTAGCCATACCTTTTGTGGATAGCTGAATTTGTTTAAAGGCTCAATTTGTGAATGTGCATCTGTAGAGCACATTAAGCCATAAAATATGAAAACCAGTCTGTCTTAGTCTTTCTGGGCTGCTGTAACAAAATACCTTCTATGCATAAATTACTTATGAACAGCATCACTTTATTTCTCAGTTTTGAAAGCTGGGAAACCCATGATCAATAAATCAGCAGATTCAGTGTCTGGCAAAAACTGTTTCTTTCTTTCTTTTTTCTTTCTTCTTTCTTTTTTAAAAATTTATTTATTCTTCTTCAGTTTGACCAGAGAGAGAGAGTGAGAATGAGAAAGAAAGCCACCAGGTCTGGGACTTGAACCATTGTTGGCCCTATGGGAGTTCAGTTTCTTAACCACCATGCCACCTGCTGGCCCTAAGGACTCTCTGTTTCAAAAACAGTATTTTCTTGCTGCCTTCATATGGTACAGTAGAAGAAGTTAACAAGCTTCCTCAGGTCTCTTTATAAGAGCACTAATCACCTCCCAAAATGTTCCATCTCTTGGTACCATCACCATGTGGAGATAAGGTATGAATTTTGGGGTGACACAAACTTTCAGACCCTAGTACAATCCCAAGATGGACTTGAGGCCCAGAGAATCCAGTCCAGTGGTTGAGTAATTTTAAAGCCAGCACTCCCGCCCTTCACTTACATTTTTCAAACACCAAGGAGGATACATGCAGACCTCAGTCAGCCATTCTGAATACATTTATCACAGTTCTGAAAGCTCCCATCCACTTTGCTTACGTGCTGCAGTAGCTACAAACTCTTTTTCTTTTCCCCAACCACCCTGAAAAACCTCATCTTCCAGGCCCTGCTCCTCAGGCCTTTGGTATCTCCCTTCTTCCTCCTGTCTCCAGGTTCTGTGTCTGAAGCACTGGTCTGCCAAGTAATGCTCTTTTCAAGGGGGACAGGGCAGGCTCAGGCAGGATGCTCATTCGTGGGTAGGGGATCAGAAAAGACTGGGAACATTCATTTTTGACACATTTTAGCTCTTGACTGTAGAATGGACTTTAAATATTGAGCACAAAGGAAATGCCCAATGGAAGCTCAGGCATCTATGTGCTCAGGCTCATTCTTTGAATTTGTGACAGAGGGCCATGGAAGTTTCCTGGGACAGCACTGTGGATGCTCCAGAAAGAACATTCCATGTCCTTCTAGAGGCAAGATAAAGTCTCCGCATTCTTGCTGAAATCTAGAGGACATCTCTAGGTTGATGATTCAGACTCCAAATGTAGGTTTGCCCCAGCATTTCATGGTTGGCTTCCTTTCCCACTGCTTCAGCATCCTCAATCAACTTTATTAAATGCCTGTGCTTTGATGGTAGGGCACACCTTAGATTTTCCAACTACAAAATGATCCTATTTTAAAACACTGCAGGCTCTGCATCGCTTGAATACTTCTGAGTTCCAGATCAATCCTGTTTAAGCCAAGTTGTTGAGAAAAAAAAAAATCCCCAGTCATTTTCTGTTCATCTCAAATTTCCGGACTTAATTGCCCAATCCTGGGGTGTCTCTGCCTCTCAGTCTCACAGCTTGATGAGATTGATACCATTTTCTTATAGGTAGAAGCAGAACAGGAGGGTTAATTCCTTCATATGGGGCTGAAATACATTTTTTGATAGTTATAAATCTGCCAGGAATTAGTCTAAACCACACACAGCACGTGAAGTTTGAGAATTAGAATTCAAAGCACATCTATTAACAGCAGATAAACCCAGTTAAATGCTCATGTCAGCTAGGAGACTGGGCCTTTGAGAGGACTCTGCTCCTGGGGAAGCCTAACTCCAGGTATTTCTAGATGACTAAATATTCCTGTCAGCATCTCTCATGCCTCACATCCTGATCATCAATCCCATTCTTGACTTCTTCCCTCTCAATATTCTGTGACTTTTCTGTATCTTATCTAGGCATTAAAATAGTGTTTATTTTTTTTAACTTTATTTATTCATTTATTTACTTATTTATTTTAATTTGACCAGAGAGGGACAGAGTGAGAGAGAGAAAGTGAGAAAGCAAGCTGCCAGGTCTGGGACTTGAACCACGGTCGGCCATGTGGGAGTCCAGTGCCCTTAGCCACCACGCCACCTGCTGGCCTCTATATTAGTGTTTCTGAAGAAGTGTTATCCGGAGCCTTAGTCCCTCAAAACAAACTGTGAAAAAAGGGTTCCTTGGTCAAATACATTTGAGAAAGGCCTTGCTGGGAGACTTACAGGGCAACTTAACTGTGTCCTAGTTTGGGTTCCCCAGGAGCATTTACTGAGACAAAGATTCCAGTTTCCTGGGAGGCGTGGGAAGAGGCACTGGGTTGGGAAAGCAGCAAATTAAGGATGCAATGTGGAGACAGTTATCTCTGTGAACTGCTGCTTAGTTTTGCTGGGGGGAACTTGGGAACTTTAGACCTCACAATCATCCTACCCAAAGAACAGTGTGGGAGAGCTGCGGATGTTACACATCAACTCTTCTCCCTCTTGGGTTGCAGGCCACTCCTAGGAGCGTTCCTTGGCATTTCTTGCTGGCCTGGGTAGGCACAGTGGGCTCCAAGGGCTAAAGTCTCTCAGACAAAGAAACACAGGAGCTGGCAAGGGAAGCAGAGTCATTATGTACTGAAGTGCAAAGAGCCCAGGGTATGGGTGGATAGTGGCTGTGAACCCCCAAAGTTAAAAACTTTTTTTTTTTTTCAAAGAGTGTCAGTGTGACAAATTTTAGATAAAGCTGGTTTAGATACTTATCAGGCAGACATATAAAACCAAAAGGTGAATGTGGTGCTTATGTTAACGAAAACTGAAGATTTTTAGCCAGGAGAAAAGATTAAAAAGATACCTGAGAGGGTTAGCTTTGTGACACAGTGATAGGGCACTGCTTAAGCAAAACCAGATCCCATGTGGTGACTGTGGTTCAAATCCCTGGCCTGGTTTGCCTCTTGTATTTCTCTCCTTCCTCCTTTCTCCAGGTTCTGTGTCTGAAGAGCTGGTATGCCAAATAATGCCCTTCTCAGAGGACAGGGGGCAGGCCAAGCACACATGTGAGTATCCTGGAGCTGACAGGCTGGAGGACTGAATGAAAGGAACTATGTTAGGAGTAGTCTCTGGGCAGGATTCTGCTCTCTCTCTCTTGCATGTACTCTTGCCTTTGGTCTATCATAAATGAAGGAGGAGGAGGATTATTAGAAGAAACCTGAGAGATGAGGGACGTCTATGAAGTATTATCAGGTACGGGAGCCAATCAAGCCTTTCTCTTCTTAGAAGCCAGTGGACAGATTTGCTCAATGAAAGGAGTAGGCTTATCATTATAAGTAGGCTTATCATTATTGGACCAGCCACCAATGAAATAAAGATAAAGTGAACTTTCCAGTGATGGATGGACTCCAGAAGCATCAGAGAGTCTCTGCATGGGTGTTGGAGTGGGATGGATGTTAAATGAGGAAACATTTGATAGAAGGCCAGACATTTGGGCTCTGAGACTGTGTGGTATTAAAGTCATTTTGATTCTCCCTCCAGATTTGGAGGACAGGAAGAGGGGAGAAGCCAGGATTCCCTCTCCACTCTCCCCGGCCTTGCTTGCTCCCCTCTCTGCATACTTGGCATTCCTAGCACTAGCTGTGTCTCTCAGCTTCCCTTGGTCAACTTTGCTATGATTCAGTTTCTGTTGGAAGGCTCAGTTCTGAATTTTGGATAAAAGATGGAAGATTCATTTTAGCTCATAAACTAAATATTTTAGTTGCTCACCAACAGAAATGGATCCCCCATTATGCATTTGTCCATTGACAGAGGAACTGGACTCACAGAACTCTTCACAGAATTGGGCTGGGAGGGAGTTAAAGTAGAGCAGTGGCCCAAGGTATTGAAGTCTTCACTTAACGTGGCAAAGTCCCTTCTCTTTCTTCTTTCCCTTATTGTTATGGTAAAATTCCAGAAGAAATAAACCTGTGCTGAAATTCCCCAACCCTGTTTCAAGCTTCCCAGTTACCAAGGAGGCAAGCAACTACCCTTCAGGCTTTTAAGTCAGAAACGTGTGCTTTTCTGTCGATAAGAAATAATAGCTGTCCTTTTGTTCAAAGAGTCATAAAAATGGATTAGCCCCTTGGGAACCTACAGATTTGGTTTAAATTAATCTTCTGAAGATGTGTGGAGAACATGAAAAATAAAAACCCCAGATTAATAATAGAAAAGAACTGAAGCACTTGCCAGGAAAAAAAAAAAAAATCAAAGAAAACAAGCAAATCTAATTCCCCAAATCTCAGCAGTATTTCTCCTCCTACTCCCTATAGTATTCCATATCCCAACAGAACAGCCCTGTGTGTGTAGTGTGGCTCCAGGACCCCTCTAATTCAGTTTACCTAGAACTTCCCAAATCGGAATTGCTCTTTTGAATTTTAATCCACCCAAAGAGACAGAATTCTGTACTGGCTTCAGGGAACATCAGTGCATTAGGAAGTGGGAAAGGGTTTGTCACCTACCTTTCTCCTCTCAGATCTATTGTTTGCAACCTATAGCCCATGTGGTGTTGTAGGAAACTACATTTACCAGACTCCTTTGCTCCTTGGGTGGGATGAGAGGAGGAGGAAAGTCAGGATATTTCTTCCCTTTTCTCTCTGCTTACTGAAGTATCTCTGGCTGTGGCTGTGTCTCCTCCATGGCTCAGCTGCACTGGACAGTCCCTCCTCCACTGTCTCAATTATTCCCAGCCATGGTTTTAGCTCCTACCAGGAAGTCTGGCTTTTGCCCTGTCCCTGTGGTGCCATTGCTTCCCATTGTCCTGCCAACCCTCAGGTGATAGTAATGTCCTTCTTGCTGTTGCTGATTTCTGGCTTATCTCACAGTCTTCCACCTGACTTCTTGGCTCTTGAATTACCAGGGTCACCAATTCACATATTAAACTGCTTCTGTTTGGAAGATCTGGAGTGATTTCTGCTTTTTTTTTTTTTTTTTTTTTTTTTTCCCATATCCCAACTAATTTATTGGACTGTTCTATAGGTGGGGGACCAACAATCCCTTTAACCATTGACCAATGAAATGGAAAGCCAATTCACTTAAATGAGTATGCTAAACAGAAGGCTGCAAGGAACGAGGATTTTGGTCAGCATCATTATCACACAAGAGCCACAAGGACTATCAATGTCTTGGTTCCCATGATTTCCCTCTGTCCTGACCTAGAACATTTGAGGCTATTATTGTTTCCATTACTTATTATTATCACCCTATTCACAAATACAGAAACCGAAAGCCAAGAGAGGTGAAATCAATTGCTCAGGTCAGTGTGGGGTTTGAACACGGGCAGTCTGACTCCTGAACTCTATGCTACTCTGATCCTTGACATATTTTGCACATGGTCCGCCAAATAAGCACTGCCCACACCCCTCAGCTTCTGTTCTCAGAAACAGACTTGTTCTGGTTTCATCTGACTTCAAATGAAAGCTGAGCTAAAGAAGGAGAAATAACATACTAAATTTGTACAACCTAAATTTCATTTGACTTCTGACCAAGGTAAAGCCTTAATCAGATCTGCTACAAAATGGTGGAAACAGCTATGAAGATCCCTTCATGGATAAAGATGCGATCTCCAATCCTCTCACACTTTTACCATCTATATGAATACTCTGAGGGCAATTGCAGATGCAGAGTGAGGTTAGGACTGAGACCCACTCACAGAGCAGAGCCAAGCTCATTACTCCTGAGTGGATGGGGCATGACCCTAGCCTCATTAGTAAACATCTTTTTTTTTTTTTGGAGAGGTTTTTCGCTATAGGGCGCGTGTGCTCACCAGACAGAGAGAGAGAGACATAGAGACAGAAAGCGAGAAATCACCCCCCAGGGGGGATGGTCACGCCGCAATCCCTTCTCCTCCATTCTCCTCTTGGGATCTTGGGCACACACGCACACGCGCCCAGCGTGAGTTTTAAGCCACCGGGTCCGGGACGTGAACCACGGTCGACTACATGGGAGTCCAGCGACATAGCCATTACGCTAACTGCTGGTTCCCTCATTAGTAAACATCTTTAAACAACTGGCAACAGCCATTGATGCAAACTCCTTTTCTTCCAAGAATATTTTAGGCCACAGACTAAAAGGCTATGTCCCTTCCCATTCCCTGGGAGCCAGGCCTCATTAAGAAAAGAACTTAGTTGTGTCCAAAGTTCCTTAGCATGACAAATTAACTAAGCTTTTTATAAACTGTGGCCTTGGGGATAAAGAGGAACTGGGTTATTCCCAGCGAGTCTGCTGTTCCACCGATGCAGGAAACCTGTTGTCTTGCAAAGTCCCAAACAGAGTGACTAGAAAGGCACAAGGCACCTATTAGGGAAGAAAAGAATTTGAAAAACACTGAATGAGGACTGATTTGATTACTTATTGGGGAACTATTGTCTGGTACTGAGACAAGAAATGCAAGAGGGAATTTGTTTCAAGTTTTTTTTTTCATCATTACCACCATCATTGTCATCATCAACACAATCATCTTCAGACCCAAACAATACTTATTAAGTCTGCTGGATTAGTCACCTTATCATGGTAGCCAAATAAATCTGGAGTAATTAATTATTAAATGTGAGCCCACATCTAAACTCACGTCAATCAGCCAAACACCTATCAACCACTTTCTGAGTATCTGCGATGCGCTAAACCGCTGGTTCCTAAGCCTGACTGCACATTAAAATCACCTGGCAAGATTGAAAATAAACAGTGCTTGAGCCTCTCATCAGACTAATTAAATCCAACTCTTTGATCATGGGACCTGGCATTTGTATTTTTTAAAGAGCTCCACTGGAGACTCTAATCTGCAGTCAAGGTTGGGAAGAGCTATAAAAAGAAATATGTATGGAACTATGGAGGGATTAAAAAAATCCTATTCCCTGATCTCTAGATGTTTGCTGCCTAGTTAGGGAAATAAGATGAGGTTAAATGATAATGTATGTATTAAATAATAAAAAAAGACAATTCAAGACAACAATTAAAATAAGACAGTGATTTGAGGTAGCACATAACTGATATTAAAAAAGACAATAAAAAGTTCAAAAAGTATAGAAATAAGAATATGTTACAGTATTACAGAGTGCTTTATGAAAAAAAATTAGAAATTGAGAAAGAAATTTAAAAGGCAATGAGATGGCATTTGGATAATTCCAAACAGAAATAGATGAAATCGTTCTAGAAAAATCAGATTGAGTTTGTTATTTTCTGGAATTAGTAGATATACCAAAAATGTATTAAATGGTGCATCAGTAAATGAAAAGATAAAAATCGTGGGTTCTGGATATGTTAATTTCCTTGCCCATAGTAACCTTTCATGGTTATGAAAATGTATGTATAAAAGCCACATTGTACACCTAAAATGTAAACAACTTACTAAAAAAACAAAACAAAAACAAAAACAAAAAAACAGGAAGACTGTGGGCTGGTTTGAAAATTTTCTTGACAACCAGCTGATGTGCTCGGCTTCTATTCTACAGGAGGGGGTGTTGATGCTGAGCAGGGGAAGTGGCAACCAGCAGAGCTTTTCAAACTTTTGTTCATAGGGGGCTTGGATTTATAATGTAAAGAAATGTACTATGGGGGGCCGGCAAGTGGCATGGTAGTTAAGGGCGCTGGACTCCCACATGGCTGACCACGGTCCAAGTCTTGGACTTGGTGGCTTGCTTTCTCACTTCCTCTCTCTCTCTCTCTGATCAAACTGGAAAATAATAATGATGATAATAATAAAAGTTAAATAAAATAATAATAAAAAAGAAATGTACTATGGACTCAAATGGAAAATACGGATTTGTGGAAAGAGGCATTTAGAAAGCTGTTATTGCATTACCTCATGAATGAAAACTTTGGATAAAATGGTGGTTGTAGTGAGAGAGAGAAAGATAGACAACAAGCTCTGGAAGAAGAGCTCCTGGCTTGGATAACTGAGCAAGTGATGGTGTTATTAACAAAACAGGACGAGCAGTCAGCCTGGGATAGCAGAAGATGAAGACTTTGGGACAGCTGGCATAGTTAAGCTATAGTTCAGTCTCTTACTAATCACATGAACTTAGACTTTTTTTTTTTTTTTTTTAACAGATTTTTGCTGTAGGGTGTGTGCACTTGCCAGAAAGAGACAGAAACAGCGAGAAATCACTCCCCAGGGGGAATGGGCATGCCACAATCCCTTCTTCTCTACTCTCCTTTGGGATCTTGGGCACACACACATGTGCCAGTGTGAGTTTCAAGCAGCCGGGTTCAGGGCTCAAACTATGGTTGACCTTGTGGGAGTCCAGCCCCTTAACCACTGTACCACCTGCTGGCCCCAAGCTTAGATTCTATTTTTTTTTAAGATTTTTTTTTTTTTGGCCTTAGGGCGTGCGAGTTTACAAGGAAAGAGAGAGAGAGAAACAGTGAGAGAGAAAGTGAGAAATCACTCCTTGAAAGGATGGGCATGCCACAATCTCTTTTCCCCCAATTTCCTCCTGGGATTCTGGGCATACATGCACACATGCCTGGCATGAGTTTCAAACCACCAGATCCCAGAATTGAACCAAGGTCAAGTCTAGTGATGTAACCACTACCCCATTTGCTGGCTCCAGGCTTAGATTCTTTAAGATTTGGTTTTATCAACTACACAGGAAGATTTATAATATCCACCTTTCTTTCAAAAGATTTTACTAATATTCTGTTTAATCCAACTTAGCCAAACATTATTATTTCAACATGTATCAAACATTTAAAAATCATTGACTTTTATTTATTTATTTATTTATTTATTTATTTATTTAGAATCCAAATATAAGTGAGACCATACAATACATTTTTTTGCTGTATCTGGCTTATTTCATTTAGAATAATGTCCTCTAAGTCTACCATGTTATGGCAAAATGACAGAATCTCTTCCTTTTTAAAAGCTAAACAAGGGACCAGCAGTTAGCATAATGGCTATGTCACTAGACTTCCATGTAGCCAACCATGGTTTGAGTTCTGGACCCGGTGGCTTAAACTCATGCCAGGTGTGTGTGAGTGTGCCCAAGATCCCGAGAAAAGAATGAAGGAGAAGAGATTGCGGCATGGCCATCCTCCCTGGGGGGGTGATTTCTCGCTTTTTGTCTCTCTGTCTCTCTCTGTCTTTCTGGTGAGCACACGTGCCCTATAGCAAAATCCTCTCCAAAAAAAAAAAAAAGCTAAAAAATATTCCATTATATATAATATAATATTTTATATATCATGTTCTTTATCCATTGATGTATAGCTAGGTTATTTCCATATCTTGACTATTGCCAATAGTACTATAATGAAATGGAAGTGCAGATATCTTTACAAAGTGGTGATTTAATTTCCTTTGGGTAATTAAATCCTAGGATTATGATATCACTAGTAGCTGTATTTTTAATTTCTTTAGTAACCTCAACACTGTTTTTCACAATGTCTGTATCAACTTACATTCCCACTCACAGTGTACACCCTTTCCTACACACCCTCTCCAACACTTATTATCTCTTGTCTTTTTTATCATAGCTATCATAACGGGTATGAGGTGGTATCTCATAGTGGTTTTGATTTGTATTTTCCTGACAGTTACTGCTGTTGAGTACATTTTCAAGTATTTTTTGGCCATTTTAATGTCATTTTTGAAGAAATATCTGCTCAGTTTCTTTGACTCTATTTTCTTTTTCTTTCTCTCTTCCTTTTTCTTTCTCTCTTCCTTTCTTTTTCTTTCTTTTTTATTAGTATAAAAGATCTTAGGACACATGTACTTACCAGAGAGAAAGTGAGAAAACACCCCCAGGGGGATGGTCATGCTGCGACCCCTTCTTCTCTATTTTCCTCTTGAGATTTTGGGCATGCATGCTCACATACTGGTGTGTTTTTAAGCCATCAGGTCCAGGACTTGAACCATGTAGCTGGCCATGTGTGATCCAGCTGTCTTAACCACTACACCATCTTGCTGGCCCCCCTTTGTCCATTTTTAGTCAGGGTATATGTTTTCTTAGAATTTAGTTGTATGCACGCTTTATAAATCTTGGATATTAATCTCTTTTCCGACATGTGGTTCGCAAATATTTTCTACCAATTTGTAGGTTGGCTTTTCATTTTGATGGTCACTTCCTTTGCTGTGCTTTTTGGTTTGATGTAGTCCCATTTAGAATATTAGAAATAATTAAATATGATACCTACTCTAGAGTCTTGCACAGAGTAATAATTGGTGATATTATTTCTAGTATTATTATGAAACATAGGAAAACATGTTTGGAGGGATGGGGGTTATGTCATGAATTGAGTTTTAGGCATGTTATATTTTAAGGATGTGTTGGGTGAAATATCTAGTAGACAATAGAAAATATGGGCCCAGAGCTAAAGTTCGGTCCTGAAATAAAGATATAATGGTCATGTACATAGAGGTGACAGCAGAGACTCAGGGAGGTGGACAGGACTGTTCAGTGAAAATAGGTTGAATAGAAATAAAAGAGGTTCAAGATTGGGTTTGAGTTTGTATCAGTCAGTACTCTAGTTAAAAGTGACAGAACCCCAATTCAACTGGCTTAAGAAAAAGAAAAGTGGAAGAAGGAGAAATATTTATGAACTCAAACAAAAGGTATATAACAGATCTTCAAAAAGTTTAAGAAGATGTGTATTATGACAGAAACTGCATAGATTTCAACTTTTTTTGCACAAAAATTAACTCACACTTTAATCCCATTTATCCACAAAGTTTTAAATGTTTCTTGTATTTGATTTTACACTTGGCTACATGGTTGTGATGCTCAAAAATGCCATGAGGGCATAAGAATTCTTCATTCTGCTTTCCTCTAGAATGCTTTATTTTCAGGTATATTCTTCCTGTGTTGTGTCAAAGATAGCCCTCAGATTTTATTCTATTAGCTTAGAAATCCCAGCAGAAAGAGGACGCATCTTTTTCAACAGGTCAAAGTCCTCCTTCCTACAATTTGCTACTTGTAAATAAAGTTTTATTGGAATGCAGCCATACCATTATGTTTTTGGCTGCTTTTGAGCTATAGCCATGAAACTGTAGTTACTATAGAGACCATATGGCCTGCAAAGCCTAAAATATTTACTATTTGGTCCTTTATGGAAAAAGTTTGTCAACCTCCACACTAGAATCCAAGTTCCTAAGAGCAGAGACTTTTGCCTGCAGTATGCATTGTTGTGTCCCCAGTGCTAGAAAAATGCCTGGTAGATGGTATGCACTCAACAAATAATTGTGGACTCAATACACAAAGGGGAAATGGGTACTGGTTTGGTATAAAGAGTATATGTCTAGAAATGAACTATAGAGAGAATACTCAGAGGGTGCTGACTTGAAGAACTTGAGGAAAACCAGGGGGGAAGAAGAGACTCAAGGAGTTGGGCTCCTGAATATGGATGCTGAGAGGATACTAGTGAGTTTCTCAAAAGTCATTGCAGTATTTGCAACCTGTGAAGGGCCAGGAAGTAGAAACAGCTAATGTATGCTACATTTTGGAATTTGGGTGGGACAAATGCTCACCAAGGAAGGTTATATTGGAAGGGGAACAGTCTTTTCTTACACTCAGATAGATAGGTAGGATAGGGACAAGCCAAGACTGGAGGAGGCTCAGCTCTAAAAGGCCTGGGTCCCCTGGGATCCTAGCTTAAAACTTAACCCCCAGACCCCCAGCCTGTTTCTCTGACATCCATCCTTCAAATGGCCAAGAAACTTGTCACACAAGGCTTCAAATCACACATGCTCAACAGACTCTACCATCCCTTTATTGATTAATTCTCATTTCCCTCCAAAAGCCAGAGCTTTGGGCTTTTCCCAGTGGATTAAACATCTGAGTCTTTGTAATAAGCCCTGGGAGAATTACCTTCCATGCTGTATGATAATTTAGAGCAGAAAGTAAAAGGGCTGGTTTTTCTTTTTCCCTTCTTTTCCTTTTTCTCTTAAGTTTAACTCAAAGCTCCCCTCTGCTAACTTTATCAGAGGACATTAATTGATGTCAAAATCACACAATTCATTTTCAATTGTATTTGAATCAATTTAAACATTTGCAGAGTCAATTAAAGGCAGGATCAAGTATTTCGGTTCCATTTCTCCAGTGTCAGTTCCTTCCCAGAGGCATTCTTTACATGCTGGTTTTCTCTGTGTGAGTCTGAAGTGAGTTCAGGCTCTGGGAAGGAGCACAAGCAGAGTCTCAGTGCTCAGTAGGAATTCACAAACCCATTTGCCCTTCCTCCTCAGCTCTTCAAAACAGGCCTGTAGGGAACCAGCAGTTAGCGTAATGGCTATGTCGCTGGACTCCCACGTGGTCGACCGCGGTTTGCGTCCCGGACCCGGTGGCTTAAAACTCACGCCGGGCGCGTGTGCGTGCGTGCCCAAGATTCCAAGAGGAGAATGGAGGAGAAGGGATTGCGGCGTGGCCATCCCCCCTGGGGGGGTGATTTCTCGCTTTCTGTCTCTCTCTGTCTGTCTGGCGAGCGCACGCGCCCTATAGAGGGGAAAAAAAAAAAAAAAAAACACCTCTCCCCCAAAAAAAAAAAAAAAAAACAGGCCTGTGAGGAGAACACTGGCACTTCCTCTTCTCCTTTGATTCCAGGGAAAAGAGTATTTAGGCTCCCTTTGAGGGAAAGCAGTCTTGGCATACATTCATTCCCTGGGCTTAGAGATCCAAGAACCCCTTGGGATGTTGTTTCAAATAAGATTTTGCATGTAGGTTTTCTTTCAGAAAAGGTTTTTCAGCCATCATTCCAGGCTAGGAGTTGGGATTGTGTTAAGTCAGTGTCTTGGAAGAAAGAAGACATTCTACTGCTTAATAAAGACTCTCTCTTTCTCAAGGGAACCATCACATTTTTCTCACCTTGGCTGGCAGCAGCTATTTGTGAGTGTGTGAGGGTAGGAGCAGAGATGTGAGCCCCTGGGTGAGGTCTGGCATCCCTCCCCTTCTTGTTCTTTGATTATCCCGGACAAAAATCAGTTCAGGATTGGGCTTCAGAGTCACAGGAAACACAGAACCAGTGGACATGAAGGGTTACTGAGGACCCCCTACCCCCCCACCCCACTAGTTTCCTACTCTGCACCCCTAACTCAGGGGCTCATTGACCTGTGTGTCTCCCACAAACTCATACGGTGTCAGTATGAGTGTACATTTGTGCTTTTGTGAGTGTTTGAAAAACCAAAAGGATTACCTTAGCTCCTAAGAAATAAAAATCAGATCAATGAATACGAGTGAGAAGGGTGGAGGAAGGGATGTTAAAGGCTCCTATCAATGTCTAGAGTCATAAAACAGTAAATTCTCAAGCCCTTCCTTTGGAATCCTTTTGCAGTCGGGCTTATTCCAGTATGATACCACTAGGGGTCGCTGTGGTCAGGGAGGACTAATAAGAGCCGCGCTGATGACAGAGGTGGGGGGAAATACAAAGCAATGATTATTTCAGTTCATGAGTAATTTTGTGATTTCAAAGGCTTTGGGTAGTGTGCTTGGCCCCTGACCTCATTTTGCAAGAATGTGACTTCTTTCTAATAAAAGGTGGCCCTCCCAGGATGGCCCCATCAGAAGAAGGCCATCCTGTTCCATCCACAGGCATTGTGTTGACGGCTGCAGGGTGCCATGGCTGACCTGGGCGCCGTGTTCATCTCTAAGACAGTTTTTAAGGAGAAACAACTTTTCTCTCTGGAAAACCCTTCCAAAGATGCAGGTGTGGGCTGGGTTCTCCCATCTCAGTTAACAGACTTGGAAGAGACTAAACTGGATTGGAAAGGCCCAGTATGACCAGCACTTCCCCTTAGATTCGTTAATTTTCCATTAGGCTAAGCCCAAGATAAGGAACTGTCAGTGTTTCGATTTAATCTGACTCTGCATTTATTGAGCACCTACTATGTGCAGGATATATTACTCTAGTCCTACACAGTATCTATATCAGCTCTCTTTAGAAGAGCTGTGTTAGAAATTTAGAGGGGTGGTGAGGAAAACAGGTGAGAGGCTTTTGAAAACAGGGCTTGCAGGAGATAGGAAAGTAAGAAAAGCCTGTAAATTGCATCTATTTAATTTACCAGGAAATAGAAACTGGATGGGGAAACAGCACATTAAAAGGTAGGGTGCAATGCTTTCTTTATTTCCTGTGGCTAAAAAGCATAAAAGCTGGAAAAATGAATCCCTGCTGAGGAGTGATTTTCTCCACGTTGTTAAAAGGTCATGGTAGCATTGTTATTGTTATTTTTGTCATTCTTATCTTGGACATTTTTTGGTAGTGTGAGCAATTGACCACAAAGGACATGCATCATCGCTTATCAGTTTAGCTTTTTCAACCTGGAACAAAACAAAACATCATACCTCCTCAATTGGAAATGGACTGAAATCCGCAGCATTAATAAGTGAGTTTTTAAGCCATAGCCTTTTGGTCCAGACCCTGGCACTCCTAAGATTTGGCACTTTAGACCCTAGGAAAGGCAGACTCTCCTGCAGTTTTTGTGAAGGAAGGATGCAGGCAGGATTTCTGCACATGCTGTCTGCAGCCCTCTCTTAGGAGCAGACAACACTGCAGAAAAAGAAAAAAAAAAAACAAACTTGGAAATACCAACCCTATGTTCTCTTTATGTATTCAAGCAGTCTTGATCTGCATTGGTGATAGTCTTGTTTCCCAAAGATAGTGAGGGATTTCTGAACACAGAGTCAAAGTTGGGACCTGTGGTAGAGCAGTCTGGGAAATATTTATGTGTCTTTGATGCTCATGTATATTAAGAAACTTCTTTCTCTCTCTTTATGATGGTTTTCTGTAACAACAGTTCAAGGAACACTAAGGGTGACATGTAGAATGATTCTGACACCTAGTAGGTACTCAACAAATACAATTTTCTCCTTTTCTCCCTTCCTTATCAACTTGCATCTGTCAATCCAGTGACCTCTGGGAAGAAAGAGCTGGCCTCTGATCTTGTTACTGGTGCCCTGGGGCTCTCAGGCAAAGCTGGTATAGTCAGCTCAGGGGGCCGGAGGGCAATTTCCTTGGATTTCCAGGGCCAGAAGGGGGAGCAGCATCAGGAAGCAAGTGAAAATCTGCATGAAAAGCTGATACACGGAGACAGAAACTTAATGGAGATGCTGTGGGGGTATGAAAGATTTCATTTTGCTGAGAGTAACAGCAAGGGGCTTTAAGTGTCTTATGGGTTCTGCATGAGTTATGTATTTTCTGCTTGTAAAGAATTTGACAGGTTTTAAATGCATCAAACTGAGCAGATTTGTGGTGAAATGCAGTACACATATGCCGAGTATTTTAGTACAATTATCACCACCAGGAATGCTTCTCTCCGGGTGTGAAAATACAAAGACGGATACCTCCACTTCCTTTGATCACAGTTCCCAGCACAGAGATCTCTGGATTTACATAAATAAAAAGATGAATTTGTATGTCTGGAAATCACATTCTACCAGATTTCTCAACTTTGTCTTTTTTAAGGAAAGCTCAGAACTCAGGGACTCTTAGAGATGGAAGTGACCCAGAATGACTATTGATATCAACCTCTTTGAGGAGTTTCATCTATATTCTCTCTACCCAAAGTCTGGTCCACTAACAGTGACATCGAAATTGCTGGGTAGTTCGTTGGCCAGGGAGAATCTCAGCTCCACCCCAGACCTAATGAATGAGAATACACTTTTACCTAGACCTGCAGGTAATTCAACAACACAATGAGTAGAAGTGCTCTTCTCCATCAGCTATGACAGATGCCTCTTGCTTCCCCAATAACAGCCAGCTCTCCAGAACTTTCCTACTCATTAGCCACTGCTGAGTATTCTAAAACAACATGTGGAAAGTCTGCCCCCTCTTCCAAGTAAAACAATAAATTTACTTACTCAGCAAATACGAATAGTGTGCCCACTCTGTGATAAGTACTTCTGGGAAGGAAGGAGCTATGTGAAGATAGCATCTGTGTCCGATTTGCTCTTTCTCCTCCAGACAGCCAATAAATTCAACCAGATCGAGAAACAATATGGCTTCCGATCCCTTTGTTATTCTTCTTCAGTTCATTCAAGCTGTCAAAGTAATTCTTCCAACATTATTTCATTCAAAACATATTCATCGAGTCCCTTTTGAAATCTGGCACTTGGGGCCAAGTGGTTTTGCAGTGTTAACACAGCTGGACATGTATGGTCCAGGACCTTCCTGAGCGTGTGGGGTCCAGGAATGTATGCCCATGATTTTATCCATCTGAGAATGAGGGTGGATCACAGTGTGAGGACCCTATTAAAGGTACTTCTCTCTTTTTCTCCAGAAGGAAAACAAGAAAGAAATTTAAGAACCTCTGCCACTTAAAGGAGACCCCTAATGTAGCATGAAAACTTAATAATTTAGGAGGACTTATACTTCTGTGATCTGAATGGAATTACATGGAAGTCTCTAGAGAAAGCCCTATCTCTATTGCTAATGAGTGAAGGGAGGCGGTGACAAATTATTTTACTTCTCTGGGTATCTTCATCATGAGTGAGACCATGAGATACATCACTAACGTCTCTTCATGTTCTGCATCTCATTCCAGATGCTATGAAAGGGAAGAGAAAAAACAAGCACTCTGCACATTACATTACGTGCTCCTTCCATCTTTTTCTTTCCACTGTAATTATTGAGCCTCATCCAATGTCAGGAACATCCCGAGGCCCTGGAGATGCAGCTGTGACAAGAGCAAACCCAGGATCTGCCCTCACTCAGCTTCCAATCTGGGAAAGAAAGACCCAAAACAGAAGGATCTATACATGAGCCTCTTCATTAGCATCTCTGCCACTCAGTTGCAGTGCTCCTGGCAAAACAATGAGAAGATGGGACAGAAGGGGAGAATTTGCTTCTTCAAGTGCTGTGGCCTATCCTGTTGTGCTTTCTCATTGCTGTTTTGTAAGCAGTCTTCTTTTTTTTCTTTTTCTGGAGAGGTTTTTGCTATAGGGCGCATGCGCTCGCCAGACAGACAGAGAGACAGAGAGACAGAAAGCGAGAAATCACCCCCCCGGGAGGGATGGCCACGCCGCAATCCCTTCTCCTCCTTTCTCCTCTCAGGATCTTGGGCACGCACGCACACATGCCTGGCGTGAGTTTAAGCCACCGGGTCCGGGACTCGAACCGCGGTCGACTACATAGGAGTCCAGCGACATAGCCATTACGCTAACTGCTGGTCCCTGTAAGCAGTTTTCTTAAGACAGAAATGAATAAGGAAAAAGCTTTCTGCTTTTTTTTTTTTTTTTTTTTTGGACGACTTTCCTTTTAATACCAACTTCTTCAACAACTAACTGCGCCTCTGTAGCAAAAAGTGGAGAGACATAGAAAATCTGCAGCACTGGGGTGGGGCGGCAGCCATCCTTCTCCTTGCAGGGGATGTCAGCCTCGGCAGCAGAAAAGAGCTGGGTGGAAGTGGGCTCCAAGGTGTGATTTACAGAGGCTCTTTCACCAGGCCGCTCCACTGAGCATTCTGGAAACAAAGCTCTGCCATAAAATGAAAAATGTGTGTTTATGGGCAGCCCAGGGAGTGGATGTTTTGCTCCTGTTCAGAGTCCGAGGGTGAGGGCTTTTGAGTTGACTCACAGACATTTCCCAAGTGGGCTTCTTCCAAGCATTTCTTTGCCACAAACAGCAGAGATAATTGAAGGGTAGCCTTTCTACAGGACGCCTACTGCTCTGCTGTGCAGGAAACTTTTTGTAGGAGGAAATGACACCTTAAACAAGTTTTGTGGTAGAGCGGCATCTATGAAGTATTCTATACAAAGCCTGTGTCCTTTTCCTCAGAAAACCCAGGCTTCACGCAGCCTTTAGGCCCAGGAAAAGAACTCCTCTGCTTGGCCATGATCTTATTCTGTTTCTGTTGCTATAACAAGACATCACAGACTGGGTAACTTACAAACAATAGAAATGTATTTCTCATAGTTCTGGAGTCTGGCAAGTCCAAGATCAGGGCACCAGCTGATTTAGCATCTGGTGAGGGCTCACTTTTGAGTTCCAAGATGATGCCTTGTTGCTGTGTCCTCTAGAGAGAATCAGTGCTGTTTCACAGGGATGGAAGGGTCAGGCAGCTCTCTGAAGTCTCTTTTATAATGGCATTAATTTCATTCATAAGGGCAGGGTTCTCATGGCCTCACAAAGACTCTTCCTCTTAATACTATCATCTTAGGATTTAAGTTCCAATATAAATTTCAGAGGGAAACATACATTCAAACCATAGGAGCCACAAGCCCACCACCCAGGAGTTTCTCACTGTGATTCAACAATAATTCTTGTACATCTACCAAACTTAGCATCAGCTTACCAGTAGCTGCATGATACAAGGAGGATCTATTCATCTCTGCCTCCTTCCCAATTCCTTGACTGCCCATTTAAAGCTCCAGTGACTAAGAATGAAGCTGGAGCTTTGGAAAGATGATAAATCCTGCCAACTCCTGTGTGTCAGTTAGTGTTCAGAACTGCATGCAAGAGAAAGCACCTTTGGCTTCTTGATATAAATGGAGATTAATGGGAAAGATAAAATAGGCAGGAGCTGTTCTATCTTGAGTGTGGATACAATGGCCACTACCAACTCCACCATAGCATTTTCTCAAGGTTCAAAGTCTGGGGGAAAAAGTACCTGCTGCAGTTGTCTTGGGATGTGTTTGGTTCCCTTAGTCTCTGTGATCATCTGAAATTATGTTGCACCAAGTCTTCTCTCAGTCAGGCCGGGCAAGAGGTAATCCCCCAATATAAAAATGACAGGCTATTAGTGAAAGGGATGGATTAAAAGTAGCCATAGATGTATGTTCACCATATAGCTGGCCTCAGCCTCTTTCCTGCAAAAAGTGACCAGAAGCAAAACACAGTGGAAGATGTTTAAAGCTCTCTTAACTTAATCCTTGCTAAAGTTTGAATATGTGCCCTAAAAATTCACTTGTTCAATCATCGTAATGGAATTAAGAGACTGAAAACTTAATCTGATTATGGTGTCAAGAGGATGGGCCTTTGGGAAGAGATTAGTGATTAGATAGTTAGAATGGAGCCTCCATAATTGAGTTTTGATGGGTTTATAGAGAGGAAATGAGACAGATAGACATATACAACATAAACCATGCTGTCCTGCCCACTGTCATGGTCTGATGCAACCAGAACTCCACCAGAGGATTCCTAGAACTTGAGCCTCCAAATTGTGGCTGAATAAACCTCCATTCTTATAAATCACTCAATTTCAGATATTTCCTGTTATTAGAAAAATCATACTAGAACAATTCTCTTCATCTTTTTTTTTTTTTTTTTTTTTTTTTTTTTTTTTTTTTTTTGCCTTTAGAATATACCAGAAGCAACATAATCTCTTTTATAATGGCATTAATTTCATTCATAAGAGCAGGGTTCTCATGGCCTCACAAAGACTCTTCCTCTTAATACTATCACCTTAGGATTTAAGTTCCAATATAAATTTTGGAGGGAAACATACATTCAAACCATAGGAGCCACAAGCCCACCACCTAGGAGTTTCTCACTGTGATTCAACAATAATTCTTGCACATCTACCAAACTTAGCATCAGCTTACCAGTAGCTGCATGATACAAGGAGGATCTATTCATCTCTGCCTCCTTCCCAATTCCTTGACTGCCCATTTAAAGCTCCAGTCTCCCAGTTTGATGTCCTTTTCTGTAAAATGGGGCTAGTCCTGTCAAACTTGCAGAGTTGCTGTGAGGACTGAAAGAGGAAATGTATGTGAGCATTCTTGAAGAGCAAAGCACGTCCTGTAATTGAGAGATATTAAACTTGCTCTGAATAGGCCAGCTGTGCCTGATTATCAGCTTTTCATTCTCTCCCATCCTCACTGTTGCTTTTCATTTGCACTTGTTCTGATTTATTTATTTAGTTAGTTTTACCGTGCTTTTATCCTCAGAAGGTTTTACTTTCCGGTAGCAGAATTTCCTCTTTAGTTTCCTGGCTGGCTGACATTTGCTTATATCTTGCCTCCATGATTTCATGGGGGCCTTTGTCCTCCTCCTTTGGAGTTCGTGTGTTGAGACAGTCATAAAGTTGACCGTCTGATGGGCAGCCTTCCGTCTGAACCCACAAGGGAAAGGGTAACATTTCCTCCTGCAGTCACACCCCTCTCCCCAACATGTTTTTTTCCCTTTCTCCTCCCTCTTCTTCTAAATGTGTCTTTGTTTGGAAGACCACCTCAAAAAGGCCAAGTGATATGGTGTCAGCATCTCTGTCTATGGTTCTTAGGGTCTGGAAGTAACACATCTTCCTAATCTCTTATACTGTACTGAGGTTATCCAGATATAGTAGTAGCAAACAGAGATTCTCAGTAGGAGAGAACCAATGAGAACCAACACCCCGTGTTCTCTTGAAAAGAACACTCAGGAGCAAAACACAATTAATTAAGAGAGAAGTCAAAAATAAAGAACTAAGGGTGGAGAAGCCAGGGGCAAAGGGCAGGTTCTGAGTACTGGAGTCACTTAAACATAAACCAGGAATAAATGCATTGGAAATTATAATTACGGAATAGCCTGCAAATGTCATAAACCTTGAAAATTAAAAACAAAACCACACTAATAAAAAATAAGGGAAAGGTAGTGCTAATATCCCTATCTTCTGTAGAGTATATAAATATTTAAAATTGATATAGATACCTAAAAAATCATGATTTTGACCTTTCAAGTTTTAACTATCATTATTATTTAATCCAAGAGAGTTTTCTTAGGAATTAATATCTCTAGTAGTACAGAAACTCATTTGAAATTTATTTATACTTTTTTTCAGATAAATGTCAGTTTTTCCTCTTTATATTTTTTCAGTTTAATGTCAGTTTTCCTATTAAATTCAAATAAATAGTACAATTTATTTATTTTCTTTTTTTAATATTAATTTTTTAAATTTTTAATTAATTAATTTACATGCACTCACTGAGCCTTTTCACAGCATACAAAACGTGATTTCCCATCTAGAATAAATTGCATAGTGGCTTAATCATACATGTTATCATATATGTTATCATTAATAATTTTCCATTTCTAGTTTCATTAAATAGGTATTTTTTACTGTATTTTTTAATTTCAAGAAAAGCAGTTTTAGCTTTAATAAATCAAATAAATGCTAAGGAACTTTGCTTAAAACTTAAAGCCAGGAAACAGGTTGGGACTCTGTTCAAATAGTAGGTACAGGAACCTATAGGCAGCTCAAGACAGGACAAAAATACTTAAAACCGGGAAACAAAGCCTAGAAGAAAATCAGCAATGTTTCAGTCAAAAGTCATTAAAATTCTATTTCATCGATTCAGTCTCAATTTTTAATAATGACATGTCTAGTATCATCCACCTCATAGACCTGTATTTAATGATTCATATGTACCTATGCAAAAGAGAAAGGGATGTTTGGAAGTTGACCCTGTAGCATGGCACCTAGGAGCTATACAGAGAAAACCAGATCCTACATAGCTGACCGAATTTGAGCTCTGGCCCTGTCAACTTCACTCTGGAGGTGTGTATCAGAATTCTTACAGGATGAAGAATTGGAGAAAAAAGAACTGAGCTATAAGTAGACCCCACAGAGGGTTACTTTCTCTCTCTTTCTCTCTCTCATGTGTATGTGCATTAAAGGTGGGGAGCAGAGAGGGAGAAAGAGTTTGGAATGATGTTCTTATAATCTTTAAAAATCACTTCATTTTTAATGATACCTATTGTCGATGGTTAGATTTGGGGTATTTTACTTTCTTCTTTATAGATTTAGTATTGCTTCAATTCTTTCTAATAAACACAAACTATTAAAAAAGTACAATCATTACATTTTTTTAAAAAAAGCATCCTAAAGAAAAGGACTCTGGGTTAATTGGGAAAATCTGCTATAGGGATGAATAATTTAACATAAATTCTTAGGGAAACATATGATTATTCATGTTTACATAGACTATTTGAATATATCTACAAATCCTACTGAGTTTTAACTCTGACACAGATTCTTCTGAGGCTTAAAGTCTTCTGATTTGGAAATTTCTCTGTATGTGAATATATGACCATGTCATTGTTAAAGTATGACATCCAAGGTTTCTTAATCCATGTTGGGGTACAGAGCTGGCAATAAAGTTGGAGCAGACAGTGAAAAATGAACTCTCTGTGTTAACAGCAAATGAATTTATTATGATCAGTATTACCACAGTGAAGGAAAAAGAGACTACGCAATGAATTAATGATGTGAGGGAAGAGCTGACAGGAGAGACTCCTGTCAGGGTGACAGCAAGCTTAACATTGTGACTTAAGGCTCTGTTTTTATGCTTCGACCACCTCCAGTTTGGGCTTGATATAGTGACAGCCGCATGCTTTAAGACTGTCTCCTGTTCAGGTTATTTTTCCCTGGGTGGCCATTTGTCTGCTCTCCGTTCAGGGAGAGTGAGCAAGAGCAGAAGGGCTGCTGGAGCAGACCAGGTCTGGAGAAATCAGAGTGATAATACCCTACTTTTCCTAATCCGTAGTCCCTGAGAACAAAAGCATTGGAGGACGTTGATAACACAGGATCGTTGTAAAAGTGGCAGCTTTAAATTTTAATTGATCAGGGGGAATCATAGTTTTTCACATTTATGTCATCTTTCTGACCCAAGTCCAAACATTGCTGCCACCAAAGCACTGACGTTTAACTAGCAACTTTACATTTATGCCAAAAAGCAAGGAACTCATGACCCAAGTACCCTGTTCATGTCTAATTCAACCATGGGGAACCTCTGAAATTGCTCTCCATAAAAAAGCCATGGAGGGATCGGATGAGTGTTGAGTAAAACCTGACACTCTGTGAGGCTAATCCAGAGGAATAGATTTTGGGTTTGTGCCCAGAGACCTCCCTGAGTACACTGGGCAGGTATATGCCCATGATCTGGGTCTAGCTGAAGCTGGGGGTGGATCATGACCTCAAAACCCTTATCAGGGTGCAGTCTCTTTGTATCTCTCACTTATGGAAAATAAAATAAACTTTTAAAAACAATTAAGTAGGGACCAGCAGGTGGTGTAGTATCTAAAGCATTGGACTCCCCCATGGCCAAATGCAGTTTGAACCTGGACCCAATGGCTTGAAAATCACACTGGGCAAATTAGCTTGCATGCCCAAAAATCCCAAGAGGAGAATGGAGGAGGAGGGATTGCAGAGTGATCATTTCCCCCAGGGGGTGATTTCTCATTTTCCCTCTCTCTGTCTGTTTCCAATGAGTGCATGCACCCTATGGCAAAAAACTAGAAACAAACACCAAAACCAGTTAAGGAATACATGCATATATATTTACCCATGGAGAAATATGTGGCATTATTTTGTGTGTATTTTAATGTAATTTGCACCATACTACATACATGCACATAAATGTATATTAAAAGTCTAAAGAAGTCTCATGTTTTTTTTTTTTTTTTTTTTTTGAGAAGTTTTTGCTATAGGGCGCGTGCACTTGCCAGAGAGACAGAAAGAGACAGAGAGACAGAAAGCGAGAAATCACCCCCCAGGGGGGATGGCCACGCTGCAATCCCTTCTCCTCCATTCTCCTCTCAGGATCTTAGGCACTCACGAACACGCGCTCGGTGTAAGTTTTAAGCAACCGCGGTTGACTACATGGGAGTCCAGTGACATAGCCATTACACTAACTGCTGGTCCCAAGAATTCTCATCTTATAACAATAGCAGCCTTAGGGAAAAGGTAGAGGACCAAAGTTAGGCATGAGGAGCAAAAGAAATCTAGCAAAGTGATATCCATAATTTCCCTACCAATGTCTTGTTCCCTCTTTTCCTTCCTTTTGTTCTTCTTTTTATTATTATTATTAGTTTTTAAATTAGTCAAAGGGTATGTGTACTCACCAGAGAGAGATTAAAGGAGAAAGCACCCTCCACGGAGCATGGTCATGCCACACTCCCTTTCCTCCATTCCTCCCTCCTCTTGGGATTTTGGGCATGCATGCACATTCACTCAGTGTGTTTTTCAAGTTGCCAGGTGTGAGACTTGAACCACGCATTCAGGTGAGATACAACTCCTTGACCACCAGGTCTCATGCTGGCCCTTTTATTCCTCTTTTTTAAAGAAATATAGTTATGCTTTACCTCCACAACTGAAAACTGTTTTTAAATATTTGGGAATAACAGTCTCCAGAAAATCTGATTGAGCTCAATTATATGCTTAATGATTGCCTAATCAGATTGCTTCTTTGGTTGTTTTAACAACTGATTTCTGCAGAGTAGCTATGCTTTCTGATGCAGCTGATTCGATCCAGTCACTAGGATGAATGAAAATGTCAAATAGATGGTTTCTTGATCTGCGATGTTTTATGTTTGCTTTTGCCAGACTGCACATGCACTCACTGCAGACATTTAGAGAGAGAAGGAAAGTGAAAAAGAGAGAGAGGGAAAGTGAAAGCACCCCTCACCGGTTATGGTCACACTGCAATTCCTTCTCCACCATTTCTCCCTCCTTTCAGGAGTCTGGACCTGCACACATATGCCCCCAGCATGTTTTCCAAGCCACCATGTCTGGTACTCTAACTGCACAGTGAGCTATGTAGGCTCCAGCTTCCTTAAGCACCATGCCACTGGCTGGCCTTGATAGGACATCTTTACCTGAAGATATATTATGTACGGCTAGAAAGAGCAAGGAACCTGTTCATGAGCATTATACAGCAGTCACACAACAAAATGTTGAATGCATAAAATGGACAGATGAACAGATGGGTAAATAGAAGGGTGAATTAATCTGGTAGGAGAGATAATCACTTGTTAAATCAAGAATTACCTTGCACGTAAGTTATATAAATTTGAAAAACAAAATGAAAGTTAAAATACATTTTCATTTACTCTTGACCAATAGTTGGATTTGATAAAGGCAGTATTTCTTTCCTTAAAAAAAAAAAAAATCAGCAAAGGGGCTGGCAGGTGGTATGGTGGTTAAGGGTGTTGGACTCCCACATGACGCACCACAGTTTGAGTCCTGGGCCTGGTGACTTGCTTTCTCTCCCTCTCTCTCTCTCTGTTCCTCTCTGGTCAAATAGAAATAGATGAATAAATAAATAAGTCAAATAAAATAATTCCTTTTAAAAAATCAGCAAAGTGAGGAGTTGGCAAGTTTTTTGTCTAATGCTAAACTGAAGCTGAGATTTCTTTTTTTTTTTTTTTTAGGGGTGCAACTAGGGAGCAACAAACGGTTTTCTTCTCTCTCTGTGAAATGAGGGGAAAACATACAAATAAACACTGAAATCATTTAGAAATGTAGCAGGGTGATTACACAAGTCACAGGGAGAACAATGGTGCCCAGAGGGGCAGCAAAGCGGTCAGGAAACCCGAATCACTGCATAAATATGGGCTGTTGTTCTGAGAGAGACAGCAGAAGGAGGCAGTCGTCACTGGCAGCCAAGTTCACTCTCCACCTCAAAGGCGATAATGGAACCAATAATCCCATAACGAGAAGCAAGAGACTCATCTTCTCATGGGCCTCAGAGAAACGGGAATAGAAAGAGCCGTTTTTGCTGGATTGGCATGATGTTTTCCCTTAAACGATCACCTCTTACTCCTCGTTTTCCACTTCCAGCCCAGGGTCACTGCCCTCTCCTTCCCACAGTGGCTCTTTATATTTTTGCAGTTTCAGAAACAGAGAAAAATGAAGACTGAATGTGAAACATAAAACTTACATCCTGTGTTTGCACTACCAGCCCACCCGGTATCAACCCCTCAGGGGAAACACAGTCTCTTCTCTGAGCTCTGGAAGGCTTTCCACAGGCATCTGGACAGAAGACACTTCCTGGTGTATGCAGCAAAGAATCCCGCCACAGTTTGAAAAGTGTGGTATGGTATAATGCATGGGGACCATGGCTTTTCTGGAGCTACTGGGCAGTAACACAAAGAGAACAGCTGGAAGTGAGTGGAAACAAGACGGAAATGGATTTTCCTCGTTTATATCACCACCTAAAGAGGGCACCCAAGGCTCTGGGTGGGACGAAGAAAGAAGAGGGAAGTGAAGCCCCTCCCTTCTCCCCCACGTCATTCCCACCCCACACAAAGGCTGGCAGTGATTGACTTTGGAAGTGCCATATACGCATTTCTGCTTAACACACATGCTGTCAAACTTGTTTTTCTGCGCCTTGAACAATTCTGTCAAATGCCATAAGCCATTCTGTCAAAAAAACTGTTTTTAACTGTCGGATCCTTCGCCTTGGCTCTTATTTCTTTAGAGCATTAACCTTCTTCATTGGCTGTTGGCCAAACATGATGGAAGAAACGGATGCTCTAGGGGGTCCTCCCAGTGATTGATGTACTATCTGGTGATAGCTAAGCCTCAGGCCTCAGACGTGAATGCCTGCAGGGGCCAGGATTAACATCAATGAGCAAAGCAGGCCTGATGGGACATTGGCAAAGCAGACTGTCATTGTCCCACCTAAAGGAAAACCTGGTACTTGGCCTCAGGGGACAGACAGATGATGGGCATATCTTGTGTTACCAGATTTCCAGATCAGTTCATCTATTTCAGGAGCCACAACAATCCTGCCCTTTATATTTCTCTTAGTTTTGTATTTCTTTTGGTCACTCTTCAACTCCTCAGTTAAGTACTCTAATGCTACCCTCAACTTTTAGGAAATTGTTGTTTTTCTGATTCCATGATTCTGAAATGTGATTTGCCAGATGCTAGTTTATCTCTCCCTCCACAAAAACTTATTCAAGAGTCGGCACTTAACTCATGCTGAACAAATCCTAGTCTCTCATCCTGATGCAGTGATTGGGCCAGGGCTGGACATGTGACCCTAGTTGGCCAATCAGGTCTTTTCCTTTTTCTTTATTAATTAGAGTTCTGCAAGAAGCACTTTCTGTTCACTATCACTGAAGAATAATTGGTGGTTCTGACTTCAACCTTGTAGAAGAAGCCAGCCTACATGAACTGTGGCAACACCCAGAGACCACAAGGACAGGGTCCTAAGGGCAGTCAAGTTCCCAGCCTCAGCTGTATCAGAGAAAAGCTTCCTTCCTTTTCTTTTCAAAGATTTATGTATGAGTAAATAGACTTCTCTTTTTTTTTGCATATCTAGCTACCTATCTATCTATTTTAATGCTAGAGACTGCATATGATCCCCAGAGAGGAGATATATCAGAGACAGGGAAAGATAGAGAGAGAAAGTGAGAAAGCATCTCTCTTGCAGGATGGTCACACTGCAATCTCTTTTCCCTCCATCTCTCCTTTCAGGATTTTGGGCATGCATGCACATGTGGGACTCAAATCTTGTAGTTCACAGTGTGGAATCCAGTTGCCTTAACCACAACACCACTGACTGGTGCTTGCCTAGCTATTTTAGGTTGAGTTTCTGTCACTTACATCTAAAAAAAAAAAAAGAAAGAAAGAAAGAAAGGAAGAAAGAAAGGAAGGAAGGAAGGAAGGAAGGAAGGAAGGAAGGAAGGAAGGAAGAAAGAAAGAAAGAGAAAGAAAGAAAGAAAGAAAGAAAGAAAGAAAGAAAGAAAGAGGTAAAAGAAGGAAAGAAAAGTAAAACCTAACAGATAGGTGAACTCTGGAATCTGACTGCTTGAGTTCAATCTGCATCTGACACTTGCCAACTAGGTGGTCTTGAGAAAGTTCATTAACCTCTTTGGCGCAGTTTCTTCGTGTGTAAAATAAGAACACTAACAGACCGAGGAGATGATGCATCATACAGAAGTAGTGAGAATTGAAAGAGTCAGTACATATAAAGCACAGAATGTAAGAAGTGTGAGTGAGTGGCAAAAAAAATGATTAAATATCTCAGAGAGAGGGACCCAATCTGTCAGCAACTGAAGAGCCACTTCTGCTCAACAGCAGTTTGAAACCTGAATGGTGATTGCTCTTCTGTGGAGTTCTCACCCTTCAGAGAAGAATGGTAACTCTGCATAAGAAAGATGCCTCTCTTTTCCTTTCCCAAAGAGAAAGAAAAAAGAACTTTGTAAAATCAAATTGATGTTACATCAAGAAAGGAGAAGACAAACTAGAGAGGAACTCTACAACAAGGTGGAATTCATTAATATTCTGAGAGGGATGGAAAGTTAAAGAGATAGTATAGTCATTATGAGACATTTAAACACCCACTGCAAAGAGAAGTTACTAATGGGTGAGTGTAGGTATAATTTAATGCTTGCATTTATGAGAAAAATCCAGCAAATGACAGGTCTGTAATTTTGACTTCAGAAGAGGAGGTAATGGAAATGCTGTTCAGGCTCAGAGCAGCAGAGTGCTGTGAAAGTTACTATTTAATTAGGAACTGTAAGCACAGATTCTTACAAGGTAAGAACCTTAGTTTGCAAGCAGTGGGGTCATTGGCATTCCAGAGAATTGAAGAGGCAGTGGAGAAGAGGCCTACCAGAAATCCAGTTTAAGGAGAAAATCCAGGGTCCTGAGTCCAAGGAAATCTTCCCTGCAAACTGCCTTTGTCACCTAGAGTCCTTGGTACCAGTCTTAACGGAAATGGTGTGTCTTCAAGAACAGAGAGGAGAAGAACAAAGTTGAACAGTGATCTCCATGTTGGAGAGACAGAACTAACACAGGAAGAGATTAAATGAATGTCAGAGGGATTGTAGTTTTGATGGGAGAATCAGAATCTAGTGAGAAAACCTCAGGTTGAGGCTTTGGATACATGGTCATAGTGATTTTCCTGTGGGAGATCTTCAAGAAGAGATGTGACAGCCATCCAAAGACAATTCGAGAAGTGTGAGGGAGACAGGTCTTTTAGGGGTGATTTTATGGCATTTTGCCAACCCTCACTGGCTCCTCAACACAACACACCCCTGTGAACTATACTGACATTAGCAGATTGTCGTGGAAGGTTTGGACACTAAAATCCTTTAAAGAGAAATAAGGATTTCATGCAAAATTCATGATGCCTGGGAAAGCTGCTCCATTAAAACAGTGGGGTGAAGCAGATTAGATGATTACGAAGCTCCTGGCTATGTTTGACACACTATCTTTTCAAGGACAAACTTTTTAAAAGGCCTTTAAAAAATGGTTATTTCTTATTCAGACAAGTCCTGTCAGAGACTCACAAGAAAGGTGGCTTATCAGCCTCAAACTTTGTTTCATTTACTCTTATTTGAAAAGGTAAGAAAGAGAAATTAAATCAGAGACTAACTTGGAGAATCTGTGGAGAATATACTCCCCTGGGTCAATATAACTGGCCCCATGACCACTTGGTCTGGCTGTAAACCTCAGGGTCCCATGTCCAACAGTATGTATGTCTAGGTTGCCTCTGGTGACACCAATCTTAATTCAGAGAATACAGCTGTATCTTTTTTTAGTATCTGAATGCTTATACCTTTGCATAGTTGTCAATTTAATCTCTAGGTTACACCTGCAGGAGGTGGTCTAGTATAGAGAAGCAGAATTATTTGAACCAGATGACACAGATTCTTGTCCGAACTTTAGCTTTGATTCTAGTGACCTTAGGCAAGTGACTGTCCTTCTCTAAGCCAATTTCCTTTCCTGTAAATTTAAGGGAAATGAATGGTGGTTGGCCTTGAATGTCCCTTTTACCATTATAATTCTATAAAATTATTCCTTCCTGTGTCAGAAAGAGAAGCTATAATGTGAATTATATAAAAATGTGTTTTGGGAAAAGCATGTTGAATAATGAATAAAATGAGGGCTGTGAAGACCAGACAGAGTCAGACCAGAACAATGGATATAGGGTAGAAAATTGTCTCTGGAGACCTTTGAGGAAATCAAGAGAGGAACCTTGAAGGGCACTGTGATAAAAAAAAATTTTTTTTTTTTGAGAGATTTTTGCTATAGGGAGCATGGGCTTGCCAGAGAGACAGAGAGACAGAAATCAAGAAATCAACCCCCAGAGGGGATGGCCATACCACAATCCCATGTCCTCCATTCTCCTCTTGGGATTTTGGGCATACATGCACACACACCTGATGTGAGTTTCAAGCCATGGGGTCTGGGACTCAAACCATGGTTGACCATGTGGAAGTCTAAGCACCTTAGCCACTACACCACCTGCTGACCTCTCAGGGAAAAAAAAAAATTAAAACAAGGGAACAGAGTCAGTGCAGACAGTATGTAGGTTCTCTACCAAGCTCAGTCCTGGGGTTTATTCTCTAAATCCAAGTTTTAGATTCACCTCCTTGAAGCATTTGTAGATGAATTCCACCTACAGAATTGTGGACAGGTCAAACTTCTTTAAGAAACTGTCAGCAGCTCTTCCTGGCCTAGGGAATAAAACTTAAATTTCCTATCTAGTTTCCAAAATTTGCTTACAGACCTCTCTCTAACTACATCTGGTAAAAGCTGAATGTTATCTTTTCCCAACTATTCCTGAAATTTTCTCATTTATTCCTTCCTGGAAAGCCTGTCAGCTACCCCTCTGCTGGGGGAAATAACTTCCTTTATCAAGATCTATCACACCATTTCGAGCCCCAGAAGTACTTTATCCTACAAGGGTACAAGGTTTACAGGAGCTTGAGACATTGTTTATGCTTGAGATGAAGGAGGTAGAAATAAACAGTTCTAAAATTTAAAAACTATAAAAAACCCCAGAAAATTATTTAAAAATTAATTTTCTTTAGTCATGATAGGGTGCATACACATGCATGCAAGTGTGTGTGTGAGAGAGAGAAAAAGAGAAAGAGAAAGAGAGAGAAATTAGAGAGGAGAGAGGAACACCTTTTACAGGGTCTAGTCACACTATGTTCCTCTTCCCTGGTCCTCCAGTCTGTCGAATCCTAGGCACTCACACACATACCTGGCATGTTCAGCTGACCAGGGACTCAAACAGAGGTCCAATGTTGGATTCAGCCTCTCTAGAGCAGCATATCACTGTGCCATGAAGCCAGACCTTAAAAAATATTTTGACATTTGGTGGGGTCTTGAAAGAAAGAGTGCCTGGGGCTTACAGATATCTCACATGAGAAGACCCTTGCTGAGACTCATGGTTGGAGGGCTCTCTTCTTCCTTCTTGTTTTTCTACTTTGGAGGTTGTCTTAGTCTCTTGTTGCATTGCTAACAAAAATACATGAGATTGTGTAATTTATAAAGAATAGAGGTTTATTTGACTCACAATTCTGGCTGGAAAACCCCAAGGCATGATGAGCTTGGCATCAAGTTGTCTACTTCACAATGTAGTTGAAAGAATCAGGTGGTGGCGGTTGTCTTCAGAGAGAATGTAGAGTGTATTCTATGTGGCCTTCTCTTTCTTGCTTTGGTCTCACTCCCTCTCTTTATAAATCTACTAGGACTCAATCGTGGGGGCCTCACTCTAATTACCAGATCACTAATATAGTTCCCCAAAGCATGCATGTGTGCATCATGTGTGGGGATGGGGTGGGGAGAGGACCACTCCTATGGTGCCTGGTCATGCTGCAAACCTCTTCTCTTTTCTCCATCCTGTCAGAGTTTTGGTCTCATGTACGCATGCTCAATAATTTTTTTCAAGCCACTGAGGCTGGGATTTGATGCCTGGTCGCCTATGTGGGACTAGACTTGATGCCTATTGACTCTGTGGCTTCCACTGTGCAGTGTTTAACAGCTGGGCTATGGGCTTGGCCCTAGATCAAGTGTTTGTTCCTCCTTAATCCCAGTACAATGATGCAGTACATGAATTTGGGGGGATGTATTCAAACTATAGCAGGGATATATTTAGCAACCCACTAATTTCTGTGCTGCATCAAAATGACCTGTGTTCGCTGTTACTTTCTCTGCTAGACTGTAAGCTTCTTAAGGGCTGGAATCCTGTATTCTCTAGGGGTATCAATTAGCATCCCATAGACCAACAGGCAAGTTTTTCAAATCAGGAGATTTCACCAAATGCCCAGGTTTCTGGCTTCTTTAAAAATTCAAATGATCTGGATATACCAGCCAGACCTTTGCACAGTAACAGGTGGACCTGAGTAGGTGGGGCATGCAGCCTCTTATTTGCCAAGCCTTCCTGTGCCCAGTTCAGTCATTTATGTCAACATACCCTGGCAACTGCAGGCACTGCATCTGGGACCTTCCTGTCTTACAGCTTTTGTGTAGCTCCTCCCCTTCTTTATACTTATCTCAGAGTCTTGCATAGTACAGAAGTTTAACATGTATTTGTTGAGTAAATAAATGATAACAGAGTCTGAAGCTTGATGCCCCCCAGAATTCATTGTCAGAATCAGACTGTGAATTGCATAAAGCAAACTTTAGCTATTTACTAATAACATGACACTATTTTCCCCTTTCCAGCTGGCTGAGGGAGGGAACCTAATAACAAGCTATGTGGAGTATAATTGGATCATTTTACTGAAAATGATCACAGCAGTAGCAAATTATATCTGTATGATAGATCTACAGCATTACTGGATTTTTTTTTTTTTGTCAAATTTGCAGGCAAATTATTGTCTTAACTCCGAAATGATGTATCCAAAGATTTGTTAATGTGAGAGTGTCAGATGCAATGGAAATTTGTAATGAAACATAAACTGAAAGCAAGATGAATGTGTGCCATCTAGTGCTTCCATTTTTCTTTTATCAAACAAAATTAGTCTTCTCTCATAAATTGATAAAAAATACGCTTTGCAAGATGAGAAATCCAGTTGAAAGGAATGCCAGAGAAGCCTAAGCCTTGTTGATCAGAGATTGGAAAGTCATCGTTTCAAAAAGCCGACATTTTGAATTTACTTCTGAGAGCCAAACTATAGAAGTCAGGTTTGAGAGACAGGTTCAAAGGCATGCTATCCCAAACCTTATTTGCAGAATGAAAGGTGATATTTTCAGCAAAATGGCTGGTTTATGTCAATTTGGGTGGTATCTCAACTTTCCCACCAGATTCTAAGCAACTTGAGGTTAGGGGCTATCTCGCACCCCTCAGTTTGTCTTCAATTCCCTGTTTCAGTACCTTGTGTACAACTGGTGCCTAAATATTTATGACTACTTGGTTTATAAACACACCTGTTTGTCCTGAAATGCAGCAAACCATCTTACGACTCTCTTAGAAAAGTAGAAAAAATCTAGGAAAGCCACAGAAAAAAAGAGTAAATTTAAGGGCAGCATTTGTCATTAATAATTCACTCAGGGAGAAAACCTATATTCAATTGTATGAGTAAGTTTCTCTAGTAATGCTGTGAAAATATTACCGGCTTAGTAATGAGAAATGGGATTTATATATGAGCTGATTGCATCAAATCAAATGTAGTTGTTCAGTTTCAGAAATAGGGTTTGACCTGTGAAATACTCAAGTCAAGGAAATAATGAACCAGAATGTGATAGATATCTGCAGTACCATTATTCCACAACTCAAGATATACCCTGTATTATCTTTAAGCATGAATATATTTCTGTTCCTTGACCACCTAGTCACTGAAGCCAATAGTTGATGAAGCCCATATCAGTGAAGGGACTTGACATATAAGTGCTGTTGTTTTTTTTTTTAATTGCCAGTGGGTGTGCAAGCTCGCCAGGGAGGGAGAGAAAGAGAGAGAGAGAGACAGAGAGAGGGAGAAAGCACCCTTCAATGGGGCATGGTCACACTGTAATCATTCTTCCTCCATTTCTCCATCTCACCAGGATTTGGAGCATGTGCGCACACAAGCCTGGTGTGTGTTTCAAGCTGCCAAGGCCAAGATTCTGCCACGTGGGATCTGACTGTCTATGCGCAGCACTTAAGCACTATACTATGGGACCTGCTCTCAGATTACATCATTTTAAAAACACATATCTTCCTACCTACTTCATTCAATCTCTATGGGAGGAGTGAACTTCTCCACCACTTGACTTTAGACTGGGTCATGTGACTTGCTTTGGCGAATGGGCTTTTAGTAGAGGAAACTACAAACAGAGTCTTAAGTTATGCTACGCACTTGCACTCCCACCATTTAGCTAGGAAGAACACGCTTAGGTGGCCAGTGACTCTACTTTCTGGGCCCTGGACTGAGACTGGTGAGGCAGGAGCAGCCCAGTGAGTGCACACATGTGAGTGAGCCTACATTTAGGGGTACCATGAGCACAGAAATTGCTGACTGATGCAGGTGCTCTACCTACCCAAGGTCAAACAGCTACTGGGGAGAGTTTTTATATACCTGATGGCTTGAAGACTCACAATACCTCAGCTCTCCCACCTTACAGAGGGAGGAAATGCCTATAGAACTGGGAAATATTGCCCTCAGGGACTCAGAAAAGTGGTGATGGGACAAGGACAGCAGCTGCTATGGCCGTTCATTCTAAGACTCTACAGCTTGACTCCTGTGACATAGCTGTACTTTGAAAGAGAGCCCACTTACACTGCTTTGAATAATTATGTCTTCAAAGAGTGACATGAGGGGCCAGATGATGGCATAGCAATAAAACATGATGTGCAGTGAGGCTGACACACAGCAGAATGTTGCCAGTTCAAGTCTGAAGACCTCCTTGAGTGCACCTGGCACCAGTGTGCCTATGATCTGGGCTGGCTGAAACTGGGGGTAGTTTGTGACATTTAGACTCTCTTGGGTGTGTTGTATTTCTATATCTCTCTGTGTCTCTGTCTATTTCACTCATGGATAAATGAATAAACTTCTTTTTTTTAAAAAAAAGAGCTACATGAACAGACTCATTAAAGACCTCGAAACACTCTCCCTGTCTCCCTCTCTTTGTCTCTTTCCCTTTCCCTCTCTCCTCTCATCTCTCTCTCTTTCTTTCATTTGAAGGATGGAGCAATATGGTACAGTTCACAGTATAAGTGAACTGAATACGTGTCAGGAAAACTACACTGTAGTGCAGACTCAGACTTTGGCCAAGGGACTTCACCTCTCTGAGCGTTGTTTTCTCATTAGTAAAGCAGAGTTGGTAATAACCTGCCTCACAGAGGCATTGATGGGTCTATAAAGTAACAATTCCAAAGTCCTCATGACAGTTTCTGGCTCAAGTTCTGTCTCTGGAGAGAGGCAGGTATCTCCCCCTGTAGCCTCCTGTAGCAGGAAAGGTTACACATTTTCCCCTTTGTCAGGTAAAATGTGCAAAGCTAGCAGATTCTGGCATCTTCCTGTCAAGAAAATTGGCACATAGTAACCTCCTTGGCTGAACTGAACAGATCACCTGGGTCCTGCATTGCTTCCGTAAGAATCCTATGTTCCTATCAATACTCTTATGTCTGTTATTCTCATTAGAACGGTAGCACCACTTACTCTCCAGTCTGATCCTTGGATTTCACTTCTTGTTTGCCACATTGAACATTGCTGACTTTCATTTCCAGAGCTTCAGTCAGGTTTTAACTTCTCAAGTCACATTCATTCAGTAAACTCTATGCTTAGCCTGGAGTAGACAGAAGAGTCCTGCCTTGTCCTCTGGGAGCTCACAATCTCCTCAGGGAAAAGTCCTTTAGTAGGAATTGTTATTTTATTCAACACGCATTTATCTGAACATCTATCATACGGCAGACTCAGTGTCGAGTACTGGGAATTCTGTAGCAAATGAGACAGGTGCTTGTGGAGAGAGTTTGCATACAGCAAAGTTATCCAATGGAAATACAACATGAGGCCCCACCTGAGTGGTACAGTCTTTACCATACTGATGTGTTGCTTGTAGTCACATGGCTGACCATGAGTTCAAATCCCAAGTTGATCTACAACATGCTGGACATGTATGTTCAAGATCCTGACTAGCTGGAGGGCTGAGGAAAGGGAATCACAGTGTGATGAGACCCTGTTGAGAGTCTCTCTCTCTCTCTAAGAAATCAAATAAATAACCTTTCAAAAAAGAAATATAATGCAAGGCACATGTAACGTTAAGTTTTCTAGTAACTATCCTAAAAAAAATAAAAACAAACAGGTGAAATTAATTCTAATGATATGTTTTCTTTAACTCTGTACATCCAAAATGTCATCATTTCAGCACATAATCAAGATTTTTGCCTTCTTTCCATATTAACTCTTTAAAATCCAGCATGGAATCTGCATTTGTGGTACATCTTCATTCAGACTGGCCACATTTCAAGTACTCAGTACCCCCATGTGGCCAGTGGCTTCTATACTGACCAGCACAGATCCAGAAAAATATGTGAGCAGTGGAGATGACATTCGTATGGCTCCCCAGAGGAACATGAGGATAGAATGGGTGGCTGACATCAGAAAGTTTACCAGGGCAGGCAGGGCGAGCTGGGCCTCAGGGATGGGAGGTTGAGAGAGACAATAGAAGCACCAGCTGATGAAATATCACTACTGAGTCAGCCCATACCAGACGGAACAATGAAGCTGGAGAGAGGCTAACATGAGGAACCCCAACTCTGGAACACGTAAGTCATCCCAGCTACAAAAACCATTCATAGGGGAGAAAGACCAGCTGTGGGTTCATGAACACAACCTGTAGTTGCCTCCAGACATTGATTCATTTATTTATTCAGCATAGATAATTGTTAAACAGCTACCATGTTTCTGAGGCTGTGAATATAAATAGTATAGTAGTGAGTAAGTCCCTTCACCATGGGAATCATATTGTGCTGGTGGAGGTAAACAATAAAGAAATAATAAGACAATTTTAGATCATGGTAATTGTATCATGGGGTGGAGGAGAAAGAGAGTGGAAATGACAGACTGAAAGGAAGAGTGGACATAGTTTCCTCTGGGTAATGAGCTGGGCATCCTCCCTTTGCCCCTCCTGAAGACCTACTCTCATGCTTCTTTTTGATCGATGCCCTAAGAGGCCGACCTCTGTGGAGTGCGGATTAGAGAATGAGGCATAGTGACTAAATGCCATGTAGAATCCTGAATCAGATTCTAGGACAGAAAAGATTATCCAAATAAAGACTGTGGCTTAGTTACTTGTATCCCCCCCCCCCCCACACACACACACTGGCCACTAAACTTTTTAATAGATATGACAATAATGAAAAAGTTTTACATATTGCAAGGGTTACTAAGATGTGATGCAGAGACACAAATGAAAACATGCTTTTCAAACAATGGCATCAATAGACTTGCTGCATGAGGGTTTCTACAAAACCTTTCATTTCTTTTTTTTTATTTTTAAGGTATGGAGGAAATTTTATTTAGCTTTGAGAGGTTTTACTTTCACAATATATATAAACCTTGGCATAGAAAGGTCCTGTTAAAGTTACTAGTATTGCAGCCATGTTAATTTCTTAGTTTGGTGACTGTACTATGGTTATGTAAGGTGTTCATATTAGGGGATGCCTATGAAAGTTATACGGAAACTCTGCTATCTTCGAAGCTCCTAAGTCTAAAATGATTCACAATCAAAATTAAAACTTTTAAAAAGTGCATGGTCCATGATTCCATATTCAAAAGAGACTAAGCTCCAGGGAAATTTTAATAACATCATTTTTACACTACGTGGTATGGTGTTTAAAGTCCAACCATCCTAGCAAGGCTGCTTTAGTGCAGACATCAAATGAAATACATTCTCAGAGCTCTCCTTTCTACCAACATGCCCTTAACACAGGAACAGAGGGGTGAATCCACCTACACGCATCTCCCACTCTCAATGGCCCTAGTGAGTTGCAAGAGCTCAGTTTGGCATCCCTGAGCCTCAGTAGTTCCATCTGTAGAGTGGGAAATTGGGCTGTGGGATCTGTAAGGCTCTTTGGGTCTGAGTTATTCAGCTCTGAGTGCAGATCTCCTGGGTAGTAACTATATCTTAATGCCACTGGGGCCCAGTAGAAAACACCAGAAACTTTGTTCTACTTCTCGCATTGCACAGCACCATGGTAGAAAGAGGTACTAATGACAACAACTAGACGAACAGCTAACACTCGCTGAATGCTCGCTGTGTGCTGGGCACCAGTCTAAGCAATTTTTGTGTATCAACTTACTAAATTAACTTACACCACAACTATCAGCATCATCGTCCCCATTTTATAGATGAAAAAGCTGAGGGAGGCACAGAGAAGGGAAGTGAGTGGCTTGGGGTTTTATCATTCATGAGCGCAGCTGACACTGACCTCTGTATTTTACAAGGGGCACAGGTCGTCCTGCACCCAGAAGGAGCAGATGATGAAGGTCAGGGCACGATTTTCCTCTCAGATTTGAGTTTGGACAGGGATGGCTTCCTCTTACAATGCAGGGATAGCACATGTCAGTTGGTGTCTACTACCTCCATGCCCAGGACTCCAGGGGCCGTGTGTCAGGTCAAGCCTGGGCCGTGACACAGGGGCACTTGGAAGAGGAAACACTTTGATAACTTGCTCCCTCCAGAAGCAAGTTCTTTTCAGCTGCCTTCCCCAGGGGATTTGGGGACCAGCTCCCTCTCACATGGATTCTCTCCTACCTCCTCCCAGCCTGACTCTTTATGGATGGTGTGTGTTCGTGCATGCACGCAGTTCCTTTATTTTGTTTCCTCTATTGGTTTTATGAAAATCACAAAGTGATAAATACTCATTATAAAAATAATGCAAGTAGCACAGAAATGTATAATGGAAAAAGTGAAAATGCCACCATTTTCTTCCCCTTTCCCACTCCACCCCAGGCCTCTAGACCCTTCCTTGAATCCCACCCTGGGAGAAGTGGCTGCAAGCAGGCATTTTCTAAGAATGCGGCACCGATGTTTTTGTATACCAAATTTAGGCAAGCCCCCTGAGAACAAGGACTCTGCCGGTCTTGCACATTGCTGTGTTCCCAGGGGAGGGTCTTGCAGAAAGTAGGTGGTCGATCACGTCTGTTCAGTGTCGAAAGAATCAGGGCATGATTTGTTTTGCAACTTATTTCTTGTTTTTCACAAAACAAAATAAACATGTCATGGACACAACTCCATTTCAGAGCTATAGACCTGCTTCCTTCTTTTATAGGGACTGCTCCGCACTGAAATGTACCAAAAAGTGTCTTCTTATTAATAAATGCTTGGGTACTTTGCCATGTTTCTGTTACAAAACCCTCTTTTACATGTATCTTAGCATGCACAAATGAGCACTTTAGTGAAAAGGCTCTCTCTAGTGGAATTGCTAAGTCAGAGGGTATATATAGTTTAAATTTTGTCCTAGGGATATTAAAGGACCCCATGGGAGCAGGACAGAGGCCACAAATTATTGCTGATGGGGTTAAATCAGTGTCTCTCCATTCACGCTTGGGTTTGGGCTTTTAATGGGAAGAGGTTCATCCTTCAGGGATGTAGCAAGGAAAACCCACCTCGGCAACGTGCAGGAGGTTGAGGGGCAAGACAAGAATCTTTTTATCTAGATGTTTAGAATTCTTCCTTGTAACCCTTACTCTAAGTACTTTCATTTATTCTTTTTTTAAATTTTTTTCAAAATTTTGCCACAGGGCACGTGTGGCCACTGAAGAGAGAGAGAGAGAGAGAGAGAGAGAGAGAGAGCGCGAGAGCAAGTGCACAATCACTCCCCAGGGGGAATGGCTAAGCCATATGTTTTTGTTTGTTTGTTTGTTTTGTTTTGTTTTGTTTTTTAGCATTCAGGCATAGTTGCATATTCTCCTGGGGTGTTTTTCAAGTTACCAAGTCCAGGACTTGAATTGCACAGTTGGTTGTGTAGACTCTAGCCTCCTTAACCACCAGGCCATGGGCTGACCCCAGTACTTTTATTTCTTACTAAGAAATAAACTACCTAATAAATAATAATATATTAGTTAGAAAAATAATTATTAAGTAATTTTCTAGGACTCTTTCTGTCCTTCCCTTCTTTCTTTCTTTTTAAAGTTTATTTATTCCCTGAGTGAGAGGGACAGAGACACAGAAAGACTTAGAAACAGGTACTTGCAAAGAGGGTCTTCATGTATGAGCTATCACCAGCCTCAGCCAGCCCCAGATCATTGGCAGGCACATGCCCAGTAAAGCAGAGAGGTCGTCAGATGTGAACCTAGAACCTTTCCATTTGGGTCGACCATGCAGAGTGTGGTGTTATAGTTGTACCACCGTCAGGCCCCCGGATTTATGATTTTCAAAATACCTTCCCTTGCCTTAGCTCCTCTGGATCTTATGATCCCATGATGCTGACTGGAAACGTACCACCATGCCCATTTTAAAGAAGAGGTCAATGACTGCTAATGATAGCCCAAGTCACACGCTGTCACACTCCTCAGCAGGAGTAAAGACAAGTAGGCTCAGGGACTAGTAGGAAGACAATCAAATCAAACCCAGAGTGACTTTATAAGGGTGAATATCCTTAGGTTGGTTAATAGGTGCCTTGTTTTAGGAGGAAAAGAGTAAAATCTACCAACTGTCAAACCTGTCATGAGTTCTGTCAGCCCCCATTTGAGAGTTTCTGAACAGCTCCATCAAAGAGATGGCACAGTTGGAAAAGAGACTTTGGAAGTCTTCTCAGCGTGGGATATAGAACAATTAAAGTATTACCTCCTATAAAAAGACCACTATTGACTTGAAAATTATTTAGTTTCATTAGTGTTTGTTCTCAGTGCAGTTAAATCTATTCATTTTAGTGTCCTGGCCAGTAAATTTGATAACGAGATCAACAGTAGTAACAACAAAACACCTAAAGTGGACAGTTCTATTTTATTTTTACATGATTTAGTTTATCATCATTATTATTATTTTAAAATTTGCTATAGGGCACATGTGTACATGCATGCGAGAGAGAAAAAGCAAGTGAGAAAGCAAGTCTCCAGGTCCAGGGTTCCAAACGCAATCAGCCAAGTGAAAGGCTAATGTTTTAACCACCATGCCACCCACTGACCCCAAGGACACAGTTTTTAACCGATGTTTCCTTGGGACACCTTTCTTTCATTCATTATCTAAGAGGACTCACCAGAGCCATCCTTGAGATTTTATAAGAGTGACCAGCAGAGAGGCCACTCCTTCAGCTCAGAAGTGCTGAGCTGATAGTTAACTTAAGTCTGGAGCCTTTGGCAACTTTTTGGCCACCACACAAGGAGAAACCCACTGAGAATGGAAACAACGTGGTGGCAGCAGACCAAGTGATGGAGAGAGACACAGAGCCTCTAAATCCAGTGGTTCCTGAAGCCTCACTAGTCCTGGACTTCCCAGCTAAAAGAATCAGTAATTCTCTCTTTTTGCTTAATCTGGTTTGGTTTCCATCATTGAAGGATTCTTCATTAAGGCAATATATTAGGATACAAAATGTTAAGCGCAAGTAGAAGAATAATTATGTTTGTAATAGCAGTTTAAAAAATGGGGTATAATTTGTGTACAACACTATTTATAGATCATAAGTTTACTCTCCAGTGAGCTGTGACAAACATATGTGTACTCCTATCAAGACACAGAATGATTCTATCACCCTAGGAGGATCATTTGTACCCGGTCCTACTCAATCTCTCCCTACCTTTCACTGCAGAGACAATGACTGTTGTGATTTCTTTTACTACAGATTTGTTTCTCTCTTTGAAAGTTTATTTCTTGAAAGAAAAAGAAAAGAGAGAGAGAGAAAAGGCCTCACCATGCTGCAATTCCTGCCTTCTTACCCCAGCTTCCTGGCCAGCCAAGATTACACCAGCCCAGCATGTTCAGGTTGACCGAGGATCTGAACCCAGTCACCCCATAAAGGCCCAGTACTGTGCAGAGGTGCTTTACCACCTGTGCCATCATGGCTGCGTCTACCAGCGAGTTTTATCTGATCCAGAACTTCATATTAATAGAATCATACAGCATGTAGTCTTTTGTGCTTGACTTCTTTAACTCAACATGCTATTTTGAAGTTCATCTGTATTCTTGCAAATAACATCTGACATCTTTGAACACTCTCAGTTCACCAGGCAAATGTGCTTGAGTTACATTCTTTATATCTTCATAATAATCCACCCCTGTGTTGTTAATATCTCCTTTCTACAGTTGAGGAAACTGAGGTTTAGAGAGGTTAAGTAACTTGCACAGAGCCATACTGCTAGTAAGCAAATCAACCATACCAGAGCTTAGGTGTCTGACTCCAGAGCCTAAGGCCCAGGGAACCTTGCGCTTCTTCTCCCAAAGTGGGCAGCTCACCCATCAGGCAGGTGTCACATCATTCATTAACCACTTCACTCACATCCATCCTCAGCATCCCAACCGTTCCGTCTTCTGTTTCCACCCTCCTTGCACCCAGGTTGAAATCTCATCTTTGATTCTACTCCAGAAGGGGTCACCTTCACCCACCCTCGATTTGAGTGAGCTTTGGGGAGAAAGAGTAGAGCGCATGTAGGAGCTCTGATTGCCTGCTGAGTGATGGCTCCATCTTTGTTCTGAGTGATGACTGTGTGCAAAGTCTGACCCATAAATACAGTTACAGTTCCGGGCCTGTCTAGGGAAAGAAAGATTATCTACAGCTATAAAAAGGGTAAGGTGAAGTTTAAAAATATTCAAACTGCCATCCAGATAACCTAAATTAAACAAAAGTCTTTTCCGTCAAAGGTGACATCTGGTTTAAAATGGAATTTTTTGAAGAGTGACAAGCCATTAGTCATGACTTACTGATAAGGCCCAGAGCAGAGCCTGGCCGCTCATTTAGCTGATCCTATCAGCTCTGGTCAAGAGCGGGTGGCTGGTATTACTCAGCGGTGATGAGCAATGGGAAGGGCCACAGCTGTTCAGAGAGCTCTCCCATCAGAAGGACAGGACTGCTGTTCTGGTTTTCCAGGCTTTTTTTTTTTTACAAGTCCTTCCACCTAAACTCCTTGAGATTGGGGCCAGAAAAAGACTATTTGGGTTCTCCAGGAAGGGAGTAAGATAGGGAGGAGGGCAGGAAGCAATGGGTAAATGAAATCGAGAGGGTAACAGCATAGGTCCATAGCTCCTACTGCTGACCTTGGAAGACACGGAGAATTTCCTAGCTTTGCCATCTTGAGCAAGTTGCTTGGCATCTCTGTGCCATTATTCCCTCAATTTTAAATGGGGACAATAATAGTACATATCTTACCAGGTTATTGTAAGGAATAATCAAGTGCATATATATTAGCCCAGTTTTTGATGGATAATAAGCATAAGGCATGTTTATCATATTGCTATTACTTTTACCGTTGTCATCAGGACTGATCTAATTGGTCCTACTCTAATCATTCTAGATTAGAGATCTGTCAACAAAGATTCTCATTTTGGCTCTGCCACTAACTTGCTGTGTGGCCTGGAGCAAGTCACTTTCTCTTTCTGGATCTCCATTTGTCCTTCTTTGTAAAGCCAAAGAGCCATTCCAGCTCAGATATTTCGCTCTCTGTACTTCCTGAAAGGACAGTATTTATGCCTTTCACCTCTCCCCTCTGTTCCTCCTACTTGGCCCCAATACCTGAACGTGCCTGAACGATTCTTTGCACCTCAAGGTGCAATTAAGAAAACCCTATTCTTCCCAGTTGAAAACGAATCAATGACTGCTTCCAATAAGATGATGCTTTAAGTCAAACTGTCCAAATCCTTGCTTGGCCACTGACCAGGTTCCTGACCTTGGGCTACTTGCTTAACCTCTCTGAGCTCCAGATTCCTCTTTTGTAACATGGTGGTAACAGAAACAGCCGTCTTACACGTCGTTATGAAGAGCAAGTGTGATTTTGCAATGAAAGAGATTAGCACTATGCCTGGCTCAAAAATAGGTGTCCAACAAATGCTAGTAATTCTTACATTATTGTGATGACTATCATCATCATCATCATGATTATCTCTTTCCTTTCCAGTCCTAGGGTTCAGGTTCAAACAGCAGTCGAGGGAAATGGCCGTCTCCTTCCCTGTTTTTTCTGCCCAACCTCCCATGTGAGCACATACACACAGATATTCATACACACTCAGGTGCTTACGCATGAACATTCACACACACGTGAGTGTTCAGATCTTAGGAACATCTGGACTGTCTGTCCTATGGGGTGAGGCCAGAGGTAAGGTCCTGGCATGCAGCTACTGGCCTGAACACAGTGATTTACAGGCCGAACTGGGCTATTTCTGCAGGTTCACTAGCAATTTCGGCTGCTCAATAAACACAGCCTGTGAGTCAGGAGTCAGGTGAACTGTGTGCTCAGACCTGTATTTAAGATCATCTTTGGACAGGAGTTGGCAGTCAGAAAACCAAGTGTATAATTTTCGATTAGTGCACCACGAGTTTCCAGGCGTGCCTAGCTGCAGCAGTCTCCTCTGGAATTTGCTTTGCAACTGGCTGTTGTCTAAAAACAAACAAACCCTGGACTTTTGCAAGAAAGGGAAAACATTGTGAGGATTTCTGAGTCAAATATTCCTTTACCACTTCTCTCTTTCTCTTTCATCTCTCTGTCTCTCTCTCTCACACACACACATGAAGCCTTGTCATGGTATTAACACTACTTTCCCTTTTACCTACACTGGGAAAACTCATCGAGTTCCCTTTTTTTTTTAAGAGAGATTTTTGCTATGGGGCATGTGCTTTCACTAGAGAGAGAGAGAGACAGAAAGTGAGATGTCATCCCCCAGTGGGAATGGCTATGCTGCAATCCCTTCTCCTCCATTCTCCTCTCAAGATTTTGGGCATGCATGCACATGTACCCAGGGTGAATTTTAAGCTGCTAGGTCTGGTACTCGAACCATGGTCGACTACATGGGAGTTCAGTGATGTTACATTACACCATTTGCTGGTCCCCTGTTCCTTTTTTTTTTTTTTTTCTTTAAGAGATTTTTGCTATAGGGCACATGTGCTCACCAGAAGGACAGAGACAGAAAGTGAGAAATCACTGCCACCACCACCTCCATGCCCCAGGGGGGATGGCCACACCTCAATCTCTTCTCCTCCTTCTGCTCTTGGAATTTTGGGCACACGCATACATGCACCCAACGTGAGTTTCAAGCCACTGGATCTGGGACTTGAACCATGGTTGACCATATGAGAGCCCAGTGCCTTAGCTACTAGGCCCCCCTGCTAGTCCTCCATTCTGTTTCTCTTTGTCTAGAGCACATTTTTACTTCTTGATCTTTACTAGGGCACATCCTCCTTTTTCCGCAGGGCTGGTTTCATTTGTTCCACTACTTTACCCAGCCTTAATCTCCTACATGACCACAATTGATCCCATATCACCTTCTGTGTTCTCTAAAAGCAACCACAACCACAATAGCAACAGTAATAATGATTATAATTATCATGTGATAGCAACTTTTTCTATGTCAAGCTTGCACCAGTGCCTTTTAAGCATTATGTTAATGTTTGAAGCAGTCCTTGGGGGGCTGGCCCAGCAAACATTATTTTTGCCTTGGAAATACAGAAAGCTGGGGTTAGCAAAGTTAAGTAACTTGACTGACATCTCCATAGCAATGACTGATAATGTTGGACCTTGAACCATGGGAATCTGACTCCAGAATCCAGGTTCTTAAATCTTATGTGTGACTGTCTTCAAGACTAGCATGTAGTCTTTGATGATATTTGTTATTTCTTGGCTTCTGACCCATGAAATCACTTTAGTGGACCATGAGCATCCCTACTAATAGTGTGCGCCAGACTACAAAGGGAATGTCAAAGTGCCTCACCCATAGTAAGGACGATTATTATTTCAGGGCACTTTTACCTCCATTCGACATATATGCATGTGTGTGTACTTGTTCACAATGTAGTGTATCTCCTAAATTTAGTCTATCCAAAAACAGTTGGAAAGTCTCTGGTCTATGGTGTTCCTCTGGAAACAATGCTGGATGTTTTGAGATGGGGTTCTTCTCTCCCTCTTCCCTGCCTTTAAATATAACAATATTAACAGCAATGTCTTCTGGCTGTGATGGATGTGGGACTGTTTAGAAAATCAAAATGTTGTGCCTAGGTAAGTTGATTTTTTTGGTTGTTGTTGAATGATTTTGTTCACATATCTTGGGACTGAGGAAGAATGATAGAGGAGACAAGGTGTTCTGGGACCATCATTCCAGGCTTTGATGGAGTTTCCCATCTTACCACATTGTAACTGCTGCAGCCTACTGGTCCTCAGGGTACCATTTCCTCCTATTACAAGGTCAATGCCCAGAGGTCGGCTGCTTAGTCAATAGGGATGCAAAAAGCATCCAGTCCTTTGGGAAGTGTTTTTTTTTTTTTTTAGGAGGATTTAGCTTTGTCAGTCTTTCTGCAGACATCAGAGGGCTAGCCAGGACCGAAACACACCCATTCTATCAGCTTCCCAGGAAGATCTAGGGCAGGAGTCTGCAGGCTCTGAATTGTTAAGGCATTCCACATCTGTCCTTTCACTGGTTGAAGAGATGCTCTGGGACCTGATTCCCCAGAAGATCTGAGATTATGCTAAGAATAAAAACAATCCCCAGAATTTACATAGGGTCTTTCTTTTACAAGTTCGAAGTAATTTCTTGCATGTTGGGCTCATTTCTTCCAAGGTCACTGTGGCTTTCCCAATAGTATTTTTAGATGTTTATTGAGAGAGACAGAGAGAGAGAAGCACCCCAACAGGGTCTTATAATACACATAATCCCAGCTTTTACCACCAGGTTAGGAGCATGGTCACATGTTTGCGTGCACCCACCTAACATATATAAGTCAACCTGGGAACCAAAACCAGATTTTCCACATGGCTTCCAGCATCGTGGAGGATGATGCTACTACTGTGCCACTGTGGCTGGGCTCCCTGCCAGTTCTTGACATTGGGGTGGGGGTGAAAAAAATGATAGCTTGGAAGTTCTTGCCTTAATTACCTGCAGAGGGTGTGGGCCAGGGTTGGATTCACCTGCAGTGTAGCTTCTGAAACCTTCCCCTCTGTTTTCTGATTTCTAAACCTTGTCTTTACCCCCTCCCTAAAGAGCCTTGGCAGACATTTTTCCCTCCTAGTTGTTTTCCACATTCCCTCTGCCTATGAAATGTTAATGTGCTATTAATATACAGATATACTGTATGTCTATTTATTTACTATATGTAAGTTCTATGCTTTACATATTAAAAAGAGTAGTATTTTTGCACACATCCCAAGTTTTTCTTCTTTTGGGGTGATTTTACCCTGTGAAGAATGCTTGCTCTTGAGAGACAGTACTAATGGAACTCAATCTCTTGAAGTCTCAGCTCATTGTCTGTGAAGGTAAACAATGCACTTCCTCAAACTAAACTCCTAAGAACTAAGGTCAAGTGCTTAGTACAATGCTTGGCACAGATTAAACAGTCATAAGTGCTATCTCATTGTTATTAGTGATAATAGTTAACATTGACTGGAGGATTATGACATGATGAGATTTCGTGTCTCATAAATTCAGTGACTTAGTTCTCACAGTAACCCTATGAGGTAAGGACCATTGTTATCATCATTTACCAGATAGGAGAACTGAAGAATGAGCAAGTTGACTATCCACCAAGACACAGCCAATAAGTGACAATGACAGAATTTGAATCTGGCATCTACTTCCTGAGCTTATACTCTTCATCATGGTGCTATATGTATTCATCTTATAAACATGATATTACTCTGAATATTAGCATTAATACTTTAACCTTTCCAGGAGTGACAAGAGGCCTCACAGGTACTATGGCTACAAATGGGTTTTGGCCTATGTGGTTACTTTAGGACATGGAAATGAACTTTCTGATTCTTCTACCTTTGGCAGGGCTGCCTGAATTACTGAGAAGGGTCAAGTTATTGATTTCCCACTCCCAGCCTGAGGAAACTACTCAGGTATCCCCCTAAACTATTCCTCCTCTTTGGAAACAAGATGGCATGGAGCGTGGGATGCTGCTGTGGGATGCGTGTTGCTATGGCAGCAGCTCATGCTGCCTTCCTACCCTCTCCGAGGTGCTCTGACACAGGCAGTGGTTTCTATGGTAACAGGGTGAGTGGAGGGTCCATGAAGAAAGGACTTGCGTATGTTCTGACATGGAGGGAATTGAAATGAATCCTGGGCATTTGGTGGGGTACCCTGCCATATGTCAAAGAGAAACGGTATCATCACTGCAGGATAGTCCCAGGAAGCGGAGTATTCAAGACAGTAGAGTTTCTTAGAGTTGTTCTCCCTGAACATTTGCCTTTTGTCTTTTTTTACATGGACAATTTAAGATTTCAGAAAATAAGATGAAGAGGTGGAAACCATAGATGTGAGTGCATTCTCAGGGGTGCATAATTTAATTACTATGCAGTCTGTAGACCCACAAATAACTATTAAATGTGGTTCAAGTTCTCTCAGAGAAGTTTCAAAGGATGAAGGGACCAACACTCTGCCCTGTTGGAAGCTGCTCAATGCCCAGCCACAGAAATTCCTCCCTACTGACTGACAGACCTCTGCTCAGCAGGCTTCTGTGCCCCTTCAAAGCCCACGCTTTTCTTCATGCCAGGAAGGCTGGGTTGCTCCACTCCCCACCCAGGGGCCATGGCTGGCTGCACCCCAGGATCCCAGCCCACATATCAACACTCACTGTGCCCTTTGCACACTTTCAAGGTAATAGGAGGTGCGGGAGGAACGCCAAGTTTGTGTCAGCCCAGTCTTCTACAAGCAGGCTCAGCAGGAGAGACCATTTGACAGTGCAATTGTTTCGGATCTCCTCCCAGGTCAGCACAGGGATAAGAGGTGGGATGAGCTAGCTGAGGCATCTGGGGAGTACATAACACACTAATTATAAGCAATTGACATCCACTGACTCATTTTGTTAGCTGATTAGATCAATAGTATGATCCTCATTTTACAGATGAGGAGACAGGGATAGAGAGCTTGAGTAACTTACTCAAAGTCTCACACTTGGTGAATAGCACAACTAGGACTCAAACTACACATTAGGACCCTGGATTGGGGCAATAGCTATGGGAAGAAACCAAATTAGTGCACTTGAAGAAAGCTGGGCAGAAAGTAAGCTTGAAGCCAGAAAAGCCATCATAACAGGGTCCTTTTGGTGACAAAAATCCAACTCAGGGAGTCTTAAAGAGCCAAGGAACTGGGGAGCTCATAATACAGAGATGCTCAAGGATCCATCTAGCCCCAACGACAGCTGAATCTAAGTTCTCAATCCCTCAGCTCAGCTCAGCCCAGGTTCCTCCTGCTGCTCCATACTCAGAATCGCTCCAAATAGAGACAAAGATGGCCGCTAGAAGCTTCAGTCTGACACCCACCTTTTCCGAGCCACAGGGGAAAAACGATCCCCCCATCATCCCAGCCAAGTCTTGGAGCTGATGATATTGGCATGATTAGTCCAGTTTAGATCATATACCAATATCCAAACCAATAATTTTGTTGATGCTGCATTGGCCCAACCAATGTTACTAGCCCACCTTTGGAATAGTAGGAAGAGGACGCTACTCATTTGTAAGGGGGTTTCCCAAATGAAAATCAGGGTGCCATGAGAAGAAAAGGGGGGGATGGGTGCTCGATTGGCCAGGACAGTAGGTGTCTTTAACCCTTGCCTTCCTTAACTCTTGCTTTCTGATATAAACAGAGCAATGGTGGTAAATGACATTCCTTAGCTAAGGCATTCCTGCATTAAGTGTTCCTGCCCCCTCTGAGTCTCCAGCTTTATAATGCATGGATATAAGCCAATCAATCCTCTCTCCAAGGAGGGTGTCTGGCAGTGGGAGCTGTGCCAAGCTGGTCTCTGCCAGGTATTTCCCCCTTTGCACTTAACAGGACACCCTCCTCTCTGATACCTGCTCTCCCCCACCTGCACTTGCACTGCCTCATTACTTTCTCTTTCTGTGCCTCTCATCTCCATCTTTTCAGATTCACCTTACTCAGGTTCTTTCATTAGAGATTCTTCAGATCTTTCACTTTCCTTTTTCTGCCTACTTTTCTCCTGGCATTTCCCACTGTCATTAAAAAACAAAAGCCCCAGCTTCTTCACTACCTTCTGAACTTTCCTTGTGGCTCTGGTCTGGGAATTCAGAAGCTCAAACCAGTAGATGGCATGAAGGTTAAGGCACCTGGATCTCACGTGGCTGACTGCACATTTGAGCCCCAGACCTGGTGGTTGAAAAACATGCCAGGCACATGTATGTGTGTGCCCAAAATCCTTAGAGGAGAATGGAGAAGATACTGTGGTGTGGCCACTCCCCCTTCCCCCTATGGGGTTGCTTTCTCACTTTCTTTCTCTTCATCTCTGTCTCTGGGGTGAACACACATGCCCTATAGCAAAAACAAAACAAAAAAGAATTCAGAAGCCCTTCTTGGTGGGTCTCCAAAGATTTTCAAGTATGTGCTTAGGGAACTGAGATTCAGGGATATTAAGCATCTTTCTTTTGTGGTTTGTCTTGTAGAAGGCATACAGTAGCTGAATGGTACATAATACGTTTGTCTCTTTCCTCTCATATTCTAAACACTCCCTCCAGGCTCAGATCAAGCCATCTCTACATTTACTTCATTCCTTGTTGATCCTTTGTTTCTTTGATTACTTTGGCTCCCAGGACTTATCTTTCTTTGTGACCCTCCATGTCCTTAAGGCAATGGAAATTATGGTGCATTTGTTTAACTGGCAGAATCTCTGGAGAGGGTTTTGTCCACAACATCCTTCACTTTGAGGGAATTGGAAACTATTGAGAAATAAAGCTGCTCTGAAAGGCCACATGACAGGAAGTGACTGCTATGGTTTGAATGTTTGTGTCCTCATCAAATTCATATGTTGACACTTTAACCCCCCAGTGTGATATTATTTGGAGGGGGAGCCTTTGGAAAGTGATTAGGTTTAGATAATGTCATAGGATGCAGTTCTCAGGATAGGATTAGTTCCTCTTATAAAGGAAAGACACAGAATTCTCTCTCTTCATGAGCGCACACTGAAGAAAGGCCATGTGGACACAAGTGAGAGGCTGCCATTTACAAGACAGAAAGCAGGAGTTTCACAAACATGGAGTATGCCAGCTCCGTGACCTTGGACTTCCCAGCCTCCAGAACTGTAAGAAATAAATTTCGTTGTGTAAGTTACCACCCAGTCTACAGTATTTTGTTATAGTAGCCCTAATAGACTAGGATAAAGGCATGATTAGCAGAAACCAGCCCTCCTCTTTTCTTCAGAGAGCTCTGATAGGCTATGACCAAAACTCCTAGAGCTCACTGTCAAACTTCCAAACCTTAAATAATTGATTTCATGCACTGGCTAGGGAGAAAAATAAATTCTTTACCTTTTTATATGAGGTAGCCATTGGTGCTTTCCACTAAATATTTTTCATTCTCCTGGCACAATGTAGGATTATGCTTCACCAACTCCTTGGAGTTAGATATATACCAGTGACACTTTTGAGCCAATGAAAAGTGTATGATTTCTTCCAGGTGAAGCTGTAAGAGCTGGTATGTGGTTGGTTATGTTTTTTCTTCCTCTTTCCCTATGCCACAAGAACCAGCATTAGGATAACAGCTGCTCCATCAGTCTGGGTCCTGGAGTGAGGAGACAAAAAAAAAAAATCATTATACACCCTTCCCAATCCTGATCTGCCATGTGCCATGAACATAGTGCAAATCTATGCCCTTATAAGCCATTGAATTTAGGAGATAATTATTTTTTTAAGTTTATTTCTTTTATGAGTCAAAGAGAGAGATAGAGAGAAAGAGAAAGAGAAAAAGAGAGAGAAAGAGAAAGAAAGAGAAAGAGAAAAAGAGGAAGAAAAAGAGAGGAAGAGAATCTCCCCTCAAACAATATCTTAATACTGCAATCCACTCCCACCCTTTAGCCATCCCTGGATCATGGACATGCACATGCCCAGCCTTCCCAGGGAGGCCTTCCAACCTGAACCCAGGAAATTTCTTATGTGAGATTTCTTTGAAGAATGTCACATTTTACCACTGCACCACCCTAGGCCATACAGTTGATTATTATTATAGCATCAATCAGCCTGTTCTAACTGATGGTCAAGTCCATCTTTTTTTTTATGAGAGACTTTTTTGCTGTAGGGTATATGCACTTGCCAAAGAGGCAGAGAGACAGAAAGCAAAAAATCACCACCACCACCACCCCCGCCCCAGAGGAGATGGCCATGCTGCAATCCCTTTTCTTCCATTTTTCCTCTCAGGATTTTGGGCACACATGCACAATTACCCAGTGTGAGTTTTGAGCTGCTGGGTCCAGAACTTGAACATGGTCGATTACATGGGAGTCCAGTGATGTAACCACTGTGCCATCTGCTGGTCCCAAGGTCAAGTCCTTTTTACAAGGAGACTATAAGTGGATCAATGCCCAAAGGCACATTTGTTCAATGGAGATTTCCAACCTAATTAGCCTAGAAGATTCTCTTTTCCTCTAGCCACAATTCTTCATATGACTCAATCCTCATCTTATAGGTCTCAATTCAAATATTGCCTTTTTCAGGGGCTTTACAGAACCAGAGCATGTTAAGAAGCTCTTTCCAATAACTTCATACCTTCATCCTTCAAACCGTTTGTCAAAAATATGATATAATTTTGTTTATTTCTACTTCCCCACCGAATAAAAGCTCCCTAAAAGCAGAGCTCTACTGTGCACTACTGAATCCTCAGTACTTAGAGTCATACCTGGCACCTAGACTTTAACAAGTTTGTTGAATGAATAGGTGAATGGGAAAGGAAAGAACAAAGAAGAACCTTTATGTCTCTATGTGTCTGTTCAGAGCCATTTCAGCTTAAGATGCATCCTGGGAATAAACAGAGATTGGCAGAGCTTGAAACTCTTCTTTCTCCTTCAAAATCACTACTCGTACTATTTGGATATCAGGCCTTGATATAGTTAGGATGTTTTGTCTCAATAGCAGTTAATTGCCTTACTTCTTCCCCAGTCATCTCCTCTAAAAGGCTGTCTTAAGTCCAGTGGGCTCATTGTTTGCTTTATGGGACATACATGAGTCTACACTGCTTTAGCATATTACACTATTTGGTGGTGAGTTACATGTATTTGGTCCTTAAACCTTGAATCCATTGAAGACAAGGACTGAATCTTTATGTCTGCATATCTTTATCATCTTTATATCTGCTAGGGCTCCCTGTGCTCAGCCTACAGAAGGAATTTAGGAGATGCTTGTTGAGGGAATGGACTGTATTCTGTAATCACTTCCATGTATTAGGGTAGTCATTCTAGCAAGATTGGAGAAAGGTTGCTGAAGGACATTACTTTGTTTTCTCCTCTTGTCTTCGTGTCAAGTGTGTAGTAAATGTTCAATGAATATTGACTTATTTCCTTTTCCTTTTTCAGGGCCTGCTGTGTTTTGCCTTTTACGTAGAGGACAGGAGCTCACAAAAGTTGCTGGTCAGCTTGCTGTAAATCCCATGAGTGGAGTCTCAAGGCTTCTTAGAGGAAAAAGGAACTTGAGAATAAAGGCTTCCACCTATGGATAATACAGTGGACTTATTTCCAAAATTTCGAAATCCCTCATTACAATACTATCTGAATAAAAACTCTTAGGTTATGTTTAGGAGCAGAAGGTAATTTTGGAGTTGAAGTTCAGATAACCAATAAACAATAGCCAATCGAGTAGATGAATAAATGGCAAAAACTAAGGTGAGCTTGCAAAATTAAAATTTTCTGTCTCATAAGCAAATAGCATGAAAAAATCAGTTATACCTGAAACAGAATCTTCTCATTTTCTAAAACTCTTCTGAAACACAAAAAATATTGTTCAAATGGGATCTGAAACAAACTGGTTCTCTCCCTAGGATTAAACTCTTGCTGTGGAAACCCTTATAAATTCTCATACAATTCCAGAAAAAATCTGGCCACTTCTCTCATGATATTACTGTCAAACGCTCAATGCACACAAATGACACTCCAAAGGCAGGTGCCTAGGGGTCAGTAACCATCCTACATCAATGTTTTCCTCACAGCTGAGTGCCTTTATGCTCCACACAGTACAGACTTGTGGCCTCAGAAAGCTCTCGTCTGGTTTAATCTCTGCACTCAATGAACCAGTGGAGCAGAGAAACATGTGAATAAATACATATAACAAAGTGTGATGTTCTATTAGAGGAAGCTACAAGGTTCAATGGATACCAAGAAAGAGATGACTAGGTGCCTGGATAGAGTCAAAGATGGTGTTGAGGAGCCAGCAGGTGGTTAAGGCACCAGACTCCTACATGTCTGACTGCAGTTCAAGTTCCGGACCTGGTGGCTTGCTTTTTCACTTTCCCTTTCTCTTTCTTCTTTTTCTGGCAAAATTGAAAAATAATAAAAATGAAGTTAAATAAATTAATACTGTTTTTTTTTGTTTGTTTTTTAAAATGGTGTTGAAAGTAATGCTTAAACTGAGCCTTGAATGATAAACAGGAGAGGATGTTCCAGGTAGTCCAGGCATGATTGCAGTGACAGAGCAGTATGGAATAACACAGCACTTTTCTGGGAACAGCAGATGGTTCAGCATTGATGTAGAACAAGATATTTCCATGCCACCTTCAATATGCTTTTCATTCATTCTTATAGTCTTCCCAGTACTAAGCACACACACTCACACACATATGCATATACATTCACAAACATACCCACACAAACACTCTTGGTGGTATTGACCTCAAATACACTAGATGCTTCTAGTAGTCCATGAAATCTGAGCCCAGAATGTGATCCTCTTGGTGCCTTAAGTTGGCACCTCCATTCTGCATATGTAACCAAAGGAAGTAGACCTTCATTTTAGTCCTGAGAAATAGTAGAAAAATATCTCATAATTTTTCCAAGAGAAAATGAAATGATGAATTCCAGTGCACCTAATTATATATAGCAAACATATAATTCCCCAAATAATCCTTTGTGTTGGGGGAGGGATTTTTTTGTTTTGTTTTTGTTTTAGTTTGATTAAATTTAACAGCCTACTCTCATTAAATATGTCGTTGTTATGCCAAATAATGTAGCAATAGCAGCTGCCAATCCTGTCTGACAGTCAGACAAGAGCTGACTCCACTATTCCCTTCTTGGAACACGTGATTGCAGGAACCATGACAGCACTTGCTTAACCTGACCCATGAACGACTGAGCAGGGGTCATTTTGGATAACAGCTTTATGCTTAGCCCTATAAACTTACACCTACTGAAAAGGCTAGAATTGCCAGGGTTAGGGATACAGATCTGTATTTCACTTCATCATCAAAATGACAGGTTCAGAATTTCTTTCCTCAGCTTACTTCTGGTAGGCAAGCTCCATGCACCCTTGGACCACACAAGCAACATAGGGCAGTGTTAAAAGGAAAGATAGCAGGGAGATCAGACAAGCCAGGAGCCATTTTGGTTGACGGGCATGGTGTACCTGTTGCAGTAACTATCATTTTAGTTAGTGGTAATAATGATTGTCGTGTTTAAATATCATGCAGGTATTTTTGTTTTCAACAAACTCATAAGCAGAAAAAGAAACCAGTATGTTCTAGAGAAAAGGAACTTAGTTAAATACTAAGATTCCAGTGGCAGACCATAGGCAAGGACTATGTCACGAAACCCAATAGCCTCCCAACCTTCCTCTTTCACGAGTCTCCTACCACGTTTTCCATACCTACTAATATGATCAACTGGACTACAGGGTTTTTACAAAATATATGTTTAACTACATTGTGGGTTTCTTTTTTGTTGTTATTAAGGTTTTTGCCATAAGGCATGTGTACTTGCTGGAGAGAGAGAGACAGTGAGAAGAAAAGTAAGAAATCACCCTCCAGTGAGATGGCCACGCTACAATCCCTTGTCTCCATTCTCCTCTTAGGAGTTGGGCATGCACACCCACATACCAGTGTGATTTCCAAGCCACCAGGCCCAGGACTAGAATCATAGTCAGTCATGTGGGAGTCTAGCATCTTAACTACTATGCCACCTGCTGGCCCCATGGGTTTCTTCCCTTGAAAGGGATGAGGTTTGTTAAGTCTAACCTCTGTGTTTGTTATGACTAAACTATCATCACCTGTTATTGCTAGGAAAGACAACCATCTGAGGAATGAATAAAGATTTGGGAGAAGGCCCTTAGCTCAAAGGTGCCAGAGTGAACTGCAGAGAAGTACACCAGGGTGATCGTCAAAGGATGACACCAGGAGGAGTTATTGGCTAAAGTAACTGAGACTTAACCTTGTATGCTTTATAATTTTGTCCAAGTCTATTTCTAAAGAGTTTGTAAAGAGTGCAATATATACTTCTATCGATTTTTATGAGCCTTAAAAAACTTCTGCTGGTGCTATTAGCTATCTTGAAACAGTGAATCACATTTTTTCCAGAGGTAGTTATGGAAGAAATTCTAGTGTGTGTCTTTTGAAATAGAAAGGCAAAAAAAAAAAAAAAAAAAAAAAAAAAAAAAAAAGAGACCGGCAGATGGTGTAGCAGTTACGTTTCTAGACTCCCACAGGCCAACCACGGTTCAAGTCCAGGACCTCGTGGCTTGAAATTCATGCCGGCACACATGTGTGCATGCCCAAGATCCCAGGAGGAAAATGGGGGAGAAGGGATTGTGGCACAACCATCCCCCCGGGGGGTGATTTCTTACTTTCCCTCTCATTGTATCTGTAAAGAGGCAAAAGCCTCTTTTTTTAAAAAAAAAGGAAAAGAGCAAGTCTAGGGTAAGGGTTCATCTGGACCCAGACAGCCCTGACAGTGCTGAGCAAAGTGGACGTCGGCAGGACAGTTGGTTCCAGCAGAGAGAGCTGGCAGTTTTACTGAAGCAGCCCACCCGAATGCTCAGAAGGGAACTGTTTGAATTTTTTTCACACTGCACAGTCTCATGAATCTCGCTTTCCCTCAAAGTCCAGCAGCCAGCATTCTCATGATGGTGATTTATTTCAATTCTGTTTTTTATTAATAGCTTCTCATATTTGGTAAAATGAAATCATTTTGCTGCTGCCCAGAATGTTAATAGGAGGCATAGATAGAGGAGTTGGCTTGTTGGGATAGTCTCACAGACACACACATATTTAAAGCTAAGGGACTTTGTAGAATTGACACTTTGCACTTTAAAACACCTTCTGCATTTAGCTCAGAAAAAGAAATGTGCTTTGGCAGGCTGGTCTAGTGCCCCCTCCTGCCCCACACCCCATTGCTTCTTCCCTGTCTTTTAAAATTCATACACTTCTCTACCATATTTTGTAAAAATCTTTTTTTCTAGTTACCTCTTTTAAGGGATTTTCATTTCTGCATGTCAATTCTCTTTAACTGAGTTTTGAAGATTTGTATATTTTTAATAGCATATTTGGAGAAGAAAGGGATTTGTCAGTTTGTGAATAAGAATATTATACACACATAAGTAGTTTTACATAAATACTCACAAAATATTTTGGGGTCTGGAGGACAAAGCTATGTATTTGGTTTTGCTAGGTCTTTTCAACACAATTCAGTGCTTGAGCTTTCTTTATTGAAATCCTGTCTTTGTTGATTGCTTTGCCTCTGGCTCAGCCGTTGGTGAAAAGCTCCCCAAAGCAGGAAGATGTGCTGTCCTCTCTCTCTTATCATCCTCCTTCAGCCAATTTGTTTTCAGGAGGCTGCAGCTGGGAGAGAAAGTGTTGCATGGATCAGGACCAGACCGTGTCCATCAGAAGCCACTCCCCCCAATTTCAGCCACATAAAAGGGTTTATAAATTGAGCTGTGATCAAAGCCTCTTTCTCTTGCTCTTCGTGGGACCTAAGTCCAGACTGAAGACCGCCCTCCTGCACATGTGCATCTGCTCAGGCAACTGTTAGTTATGCATGCTGGTGGAAGCTGGCAGCAGGGCTGAGGACACCGCATCATTTATACATGACTTTGGAAGGAACTCAATGAGTTTAGTTCTGATGGATCCAATTTATTTTCTGGATTACTTATTACGGCTTGACCTAGTAGACTTTCTGTTATTCAAATGAGGTCACGCAAGGCAGGGACCAATGATGGAATCTGGAAGGGCAGAGAAGAGTCAGACTAGGGTTAGACACAAAGCTGATGTCAGGTTCAGTCACAAAGTTGATGTCAAGAAAATAATTGGCGGTGAGCACACAAGGTTGACACTTGACTCAGATTTGGAGGAAGTGTGTTTTCATTTTACTCTTCTCGGGATCTTTTTACTTTATTTTTTAAGAGAGTTTTTTCCCCCCTAGGGGATGTGTGCACTTGCCGGAGAGATAGAGAAAGACAGAGAGACAGAAAATGAGAAATCATCCCTCAGAGGAGATGGCCACACCATATTTCCTTCTCCTCTGTTCTCCTCTCAGGATTTTGGGCATGCATGCACACATGCCTGGTGTGAGTTTCAAGCAAACAGGTCTGGGACTCAAACCACGGTCGATCGTGTGGGAATCCAATGATATAACCATTTTGCCATCTGTTGGCCCCCTCAAGACCAATTTTTAAAAGCTTATTTATTTCTCCCATGAGAGAAAGAGAATGATAGGCAACCCCAATATGGTGTTCACACCACCATCCATCCTCAGTCTCAACATGCCAGGATCATGGGTACATGTGCACCCCAGGAGCACACCGAGACCTCAGGCCATGAACCCAGGACCTTACATGTATATCTAGTATCATGGAGTGCTGTGTTACCATTGTGCTACCATGGCTGCTTAGGCTCTTTTTAAAATTTGCCACTGTCTTCTGTTGCTATAACAGAATATCTGAGGCTGGGTAGGTGAGGACCTTCTGCATCCTCCCATGCAGAAAGGCAGAAGGGCAAGTGAGTGTGTGGAAGAGAGAGAAGCAGAAGGGACCAGACTCACCTTATAACAACCTGCTCTTACAGTAACTGATTCACCCCCATAGTAACTAACCCACTCCTGCAATAACAACATTAATCCATTCATAAGGGCTCCAATCTTATAACCTAGTCACTTCTTAAAGGCCCCAACTCTAAATACTATCAAAATGGCAATTAATTTTCAACATGAATTTCAGAGGCGACAAATATTCAAATCATAGCAACTGTTTTAATCATTTTTAAAAAATGTATTTCTCAGGGCAAGAAAGTGGTAGAGTATTTAAGGCACTGGACTCCAACATGATTGACTGCCGTTCAAGTTCTGGACCTGGCAGTTTAAAACTCACACTGGGCATATGTGCACGCATGCCCAAAATTCTGAGAGAAGAATGGAGGAGAAGGGATTTCTCCTTCTCTCTCTCTCTGTCTTTCTGTGTATCCCCAGTGAGTGCACACATCCCAAAGCAAAAATCTCTTTTAAAAAATTATTTTTCTAAGAGAAAATGAGAAACACAAATAGAGAGACCAATGTCCCCAACAGGGTCCTCACACTGAGATCCACTCTCACTCCGGCCAGTCAGGATATAGGCATCCACGCATGCACACATAAATGTACCTCGCATGTACAGGAAGACCTCAGGACTCAAACCCAGCATCTTCCCAAGAGGCCTCAGCATCATGGAGTATTGCATTATACTGTACCACTGTGGCTGGCATGTCTTAAGCATTTTTAAGAGTACAGTTCTGTAGCGTTAAGTACGTTCACATTGCTATGCAACTGATCACTGGAACTCTTCATCTTGTACAAGTGAAATTCTGTCTCCATTCAGCAACAACTCCTCATTCCTCCTCCCCAATCTCCTGCAGCCACCTTTCTACTTTCTGTCCTTTTAGAACCATTTTAAGTGCCTGTAGTGGTATGGTTCCTTTAGAAATAAGTAATGGAAGCTACTGGAAACTGCTAAAACAGTAAAGGAAATGTAAAGGCTCAAGAAAATATAAGGAAGGGGTGAGTGGTCAGCCACAAGAAAGGCAAGATGGGCCTCAGGAACAAATGGAGCCCTGAACTCAAATGCCATCAAACTCCTGACCCATCCTGCATCCTTTCTTCTTCCTACACATCTGCTCAATCTCCCCCTCTCTGCAGAAGGGCTTTCTCTTCATGGCAGAGACTGTGGCTACTGCATTATCATATTAATATCACATATTAGAGATACACTGAATTAACAAGCAGTTAAGATCCAGTATAAATACCAAGGGAAGAAGCTTAATTGACTTGAATGGATCAGATGCTCATAACTGACCAGTCAGCCATGACTAGCATGGTAGGGTACTATCATTGGCTGAGCTTAAGTCAGGTGTCCACCTCTGATCATCAACCATGGCTAGGGGAAGGGGCACGAGAGATCATGACCTTGTGTGGATCTGTGTTCTGGGAAGCCATGGAAGCTGTATGGATCAAGGTAGAAGCTGAAGCTGTTGCCAGCAGAAAGTATCATTGGCACTGGGTAGATGTAATAGAAAGTTCATTATTGTATCCTCCATTACCTTACTCCACCAGCTGCCCATGTATTTTGAAGTCACTGATGCACTGCTTTGCTACTGTCCCTTCACTGTGACAATTCATCTCCAGGAGGTACCTTCTTCTCTAGATCTTCCTTTCTTACTACCAACAGGAGATAATGATGTAATCATCTGCATAGTTTCTGACACACAAACACATGTTTCTCTCTCTTGCCAACAAAAAATTACCTGTTAGTTTCTTAAAATGTGATTTTTTTCCCAGTGACATTCTTATACTTTACAAAAGAAACTAAAAACCAAAATCTTTTAAAGGCCCATTACCCCAAAGTCTCATCTCATAGTAGGATCTGAGGCATCTGGTCACCTAATCTCTGTTCCCTAAGCCTAACCAGCAGCACTTCCCAGTTGGAACAACCTCTGAGCTGCTGGCAGGAAGACAGAGAGAGGTTTTCTCCTCGTTATTATCCTAATTCCCTTGTTTTGTGACATTTTACTAGGCAGGCTCCATCTGCGTTTTTATATTGGTCAGATTATCCTTGCCTTTAAAGAACTGTCTCGGCATTTGGGCTGAGCAGATTTGCAGGCAGGCAAACATTTCATCTCCACAGTGTATTAGCTGAAGAATGAAACCCAATTGTGTCCTGGGAGGCCATCGTCCAGCCTGATCAGGGCCTTAAATGTACTGCTGCAGTGTCTCCACAAATAACCCAGGTGTCCACGTGAAGGTCTATTTAAAGAAATATCAGTAGCCTGGTCAGTCAGTCCCTCATGTGTTTTAAAAACTACTAGCCTCTATGGAGAGCTTTCAAAGACAATTTTGAGGTCTGCTGCTAAGTCTAAGGTTATTGAAACACCATTCACAAGTTTAAACAAAGTCAGAGGAAGGCTTTTTAAAATGTTTATGCTGGGGGCCAAAAGATGGTGTGGTGGATGGAAACTGGACTCCCACATGGTTAACTGCGGTTTGAGTCCTGGACCTGGCAGCTTGCTTTCTCATTTTATCTCTCTCTGGTGAGTGCACATGCCCTGTAGCCAATTTTCAAATAATAAATAAAATTAAATAATTCCTTAAAAAATTGTTTCCTTTGGGGGAAAAAAGTGTTTATAGTATATTTCTGGCCATAAGTATTACTTTAAGTAGTCCTGCCTGAAAAAGCACTTAGAGTCAAAAATTTAGTAATAATAAACCAAGCTTGACAATGGCTAGGGTAAAGGAAAAAGCATTTACTGAGCATCTATTGCATCCTCACGATGCCTAAGATAGTGCTCAGAAAAGCTTAAGATGGGTTCTCTTCCAAGGAGGCTCACAATGTATGGCAGTGGAATTGTTAGTAGACAACAGCTGTTTATATCTACCATTGTCCCATTTCCTTTATGTTACTCAGAGACTCCTGATTTTCTTTGGGAAATCATCCTGCCCCTTTTCTCAGATCGTGTAGCTTTATAGCTCTGCCCCTTTCTAAATTCCACAGGTGGTCATGTGATTCAGGCTTAACCAATTAGACTATTCCATCCCTCTGACTGGTTCATAAATGGGCATGTGACCCAAGGTCTACCAATCAGAATAATTTCTGAGACTTTTACTGGAACTATTGAGAAAGAGCCTTGTTCTTTGTGTCTGTTCTTTAGCTGATAAGATGGCAGTCTGGATTATCTGGTGGCTACATACATCCCCATTTTACAGATGGGGGAGCTAAAGCACAGAGAAGTTATGTAACTTACCTAAGGTTACAGAGTCAGGTGAGAATTCAAAACTAAATAGTGTCGTTCCAGAATTTAAGCTCTACTGGAATGCCTTTAATATAAGCCATATCCCTCTCATTACTGGCCCTCAGAGAACTTGTTACACTCCTCATTGCTCTATCTTATAGGAAGAGGCCCCTTCCACAATAGTCTCCCAGATCTACTAGAAGTGAGGGTCTCAGGTTTTGGTGCACAGCATGGGTTAGTAGGGTTAATCCCTAGGTGAAGAAACCAAGGACTACAAAAAATGGTAAATAGTCCATCAGATTACCTAGAAAAAAAGATTCCTAACTGCCATGGGGCCCTGGCTCCTTTGAGAATGAAAGTGGTGGGTAACCCACAAAATTAGTATGTACTTGCAGGTTATAAGGTTCTTATGACTGTAAGTGACAGAACCCAGTTTAAATCATCTTGTTCAAAAAGGAGAAATTGTTGGTTCACGTAAGTATTACAAGAGCAAAGATGAACATGGGCTCAACCAACAATTGGAACCAGGGACAAAGCCTGTTGGTTTTTTTGTTTGTTTGTTTTTGCTTTTTTTTCACTGCTTATTTCTATACGTGGGTGTCCTCTCTGACCTGTGATAAGCAACATGGCTGAAATTGAGTCTTGTTTCACATTAAGAAGCCACATCTTTACCCTTGCTTCAGCTCAGAAATATTTGAAAGGGGTTGCTCTAGGTTGTGGGCTCACTCCTATAGCCATAAGACCAGAGAACTGAAATCAGCAACAATTAACACCCAAGGAAGAAGGTGATATCTTCAGAAGACAGACTGTGGGGCAGATAAACAAAGACAGCCTCAGTAGAGAACCTAGATAAGACCCTGTGTCTAAGACCTAGCCATGTCTAAAAGTATAGTGAAGAACAGGAGATATTATACCAATAATTCAGAAACACCCTGACCTCAGGCTCAATTGTCTGAACAGTTCAAGGGGAATATTTTGACCAAGATTACCCAGAACGTGGCCTCCATATTTTCTTTGTTTAGCTAAGAATTAGTACCATCTCCCACATTCCTATGCCATGCAAAGGGATAATTACTTTAGAAAATAAAAAGAAGATATGAATTTCTTACTGGGTAGTAGGAAAGAATTTTAGAAAGGACTTAGAAAAATGGAATTAGAGCACAAGTTTATTTTGGGGTAAAACACTTTGAGATCTATATGAAGTTTTTTCACAACATGCATTTTCTGTGAACTTTTTGAAGACCACTCTTTTTTTAAAATTTAACTTTATTTATTTATTTATCTATTTATTTATTTTTAATTGACCAGAGAGGGACAGAGCAAGTGAGAGTGGGAGAGAGAAAGTGGGAAAGGAAGCTGCCAGGTCTGGGACTCAAACCGTGGTCAGCCATGTGGGAGTCCAGTGTCCCTAACCACCATGCCACCTGCCAGGCCTGAAGACCACTCTTATAGTGCTTGATGAGAGTGAAGTTTTTTCTGTTTCTATCATTTAAAAGACAAATAAAACACATTAGATTAGAGTGATCTTGTCCAGGCTTTCTATAGCCAATATTAATTGTGCAAAATATTTAAGAAATGCTTAACATGGCTTTCTAAAGCTATCCTCAACTCCAATTTAAGCCCCCTCCAATCTGTTCTCTGTACAGATGCCAGACTAATTTGCCTAAAACACTACTTCATTATGAGTCTCCATAAACTCCTAGGGTTCAAAACCACACACAACAGGAATTCACTTTTTAAATCAATCTCATCTCCAACTACTTCATCTGGAGTTGCTTCTTCAGTCTCTCAAAGCATCATGCTTGTTTTCACCTCTAGAATCCTCATCTCCTTTTGATTTACCCTAAACTTCCTCCAAAGTGTAAAGCTTGATTCTATTTTCACCTTTGTAGAAGACTCCCAAGCATCACAGAATGTGCTTATCCTTGATCTTTCACTTTCTGGTTCTTGCCAACTTTCCCCTGTTCTGCTTGTATGAAGGGAGCTGAGCCCTATAAACTCTATTTCCCAGGCTTTCTTGTTAACTAGCTTCCAGGTAGGTTTATCCAATAGGAGGTGAGAAGCCAGAGAACGTCTCTGAAGAGCAGCATCTCTGGTAATAACCTGTCTCCATGGTCAGCACTAGCTTCTGAGCTAAGGTTAATAACCTTTGCCGTTACCAATCTCTGGGTTGCCTCACTAACCTTGTTTGGCTTCCTGCATTTTTTGTACCTATAACAAGTCTCCCATATAAAATTATCTTTATTTGGCCACCTAGTATGAATTCATGTTTTTCCTAACAGGACTCTATCTGAAAATAGGACCATTGCTCTAATCATTCTCTTCTCTGAGCTCTGTATAGATATTGCATATATTCATTTGTTTCAATAATATGTCTTAAGTTTAAAAAAGAAGGATGGTTCACACAATTCCAAATAGTATAAAATAATGAACAATGAAAAGAAAGCTGCCAGGCCAGCAAGTGGCGAGGAAGTTAAGGCAACTGGATCCCACATGACCAACTGCGTGATTTGAGTCGCAGACCAGGTGGCTTGAAAATCATGCCACGCATGTGTTCATGCATGTCCGAAATCCCAGAGAGAGTAGTGAGCAGAAGGGACTGTGGTGTGGCCATCCTCCCTGGGGTGGGTGATTTCTCTCTTTCTCTCTGTGATGTGGCCATCCTCCCTGGGGTGGGTGATTTCTCTCTTTCTCTCTGTCTCTGTCTATCCCTTTCTGGGAAGCACATATGCCTATTAAAAAGAAAGAAGAAGAAGAAAAGAAAGTTTCCTTCTTCTAGACACCCATTTCTCTGTTTAGAGCAACATAGTTGACAACATCTTGGATATTCTTCCAGAGATTTTATAGGTCTGTCTGTTGTACATATTTTTAACAATGGGATCCTACTATACATACAGTTTTACAACTTTTTACTTTCATTTAGCAATATATTTTAGAGAGTTTTCCTTATCTTCATATATAGATCTACTCGAGCTTTTTTTAACTAGCTGTCTGAAACCTTTTTGTATGGAGTACATGGTTTATTTAACTAGTCCTCTATTGATGGGTATTTGGGTTGTATCACATATTTTGTTATTATAAACTATGCACATATATGTGATTTTGTATACGATAACAAGTTCAGTAAATTCTCAGAATTGCTGAGGCTAAAGATATATAAATATTTATTTGTCAGGTATGGTCAAATTGTCTTTCAAAGGAATTGTGCTTTTCATGGTCCCACCATGATTATGTATAAAGCATTGTTGCCTACATAAAACTGTGGTAAACAAAAATGAGTATTATAAAATTTTTTATATTTGCCAGTATGGTAGGTGAAAAATACTGCCTCCTCTCTAACCACTCAATTACATTTATTTCCTTTGTCCTTCAAAGTCTTACATTTATTTTATTTTATTATTATTTTGGGGTTTTTTTTGAGAAATTTTTTCACTTGTGCTTGCTGGAGAGACAGAGAGAGGCAAGAGTCAGAAAGCGAGAAATCAACCCCCAGAGGGATGGCCATACTGCAAAATCTTCTCCATTCCCTGGGATTTTGGGTATGCACACACATGTGCCCAACATGAGTTTCAAGACAAGGGACAAGGACTCGAACTGTGGTTGGCCATGTGGGAGTTCAGCGATGTAACCACTACACCATATGCTGGTCCCAACCTTACACTTATCTTAATGTGCATTTTTCACTATCTACTTTTGTTTTCATTATTAAGAAGTACCATTCTGAGGGCCTTCTGTGTGCCAGATTTTGTGCTATGAGGTGTATATGCATTTTTCTTGAAATTCAACAATCCCCCAAAGAAGATATTTTACTTGTTTTGCAGAGGGAGAAATCAAAGACTTAGACTGGACAAAATCCAGTAATTTGTTCAGGCCTTGTAACTGAAAGGTGAAGGAGTTGGAATTCTGTCACAAAAGAGTTTATCCCCTAAACTTATGATCTTTTCATCACATTACATAATCTATTAAATTATAGTTGAAATATTAATCTTCTATTTTCAATATGGTTATCAGCTTCTTCAGATTCTTTTTTTTTTTTTTTTTCTGAGAGGTTTTTGCTATAGGGTGCGTGCGCATGCCAAACAGACAGAGAGAGACAGAGAGACAGAAAGCAAGAAATCACCCACCAGGGGGGATGGCCATGCCGCAATCCCTTCTCCTCTATTCTCCTCTCGGGATCTTGGGCACGCACGCACACACACCCGGCGTGCTTTTAAGCCACCGGGTCCAGGACTTAAACCGAAGTCGACTATGTGGGAGTCCAGTGACATAGCCATTATGGTAAATGCTGGCCCCAGCTTCTTCAGATTCTTAAAGGTGAAGACAATGTCTTATACTGTCTGATAAATGAGTAAAGTACTAAAGTACTACTCAATAAAAATCTGTTAATCAATGAGAATATGTGTCCTAAGAGAAATAGCTTATTACCTGATAATGATAATGTGCATAGTATTCTCAACTGGACTGGTCTCAGGTATACTTCATGTTAAGTAATTCTCTCTACAAGCTAAGTGATGTATAGCAATTGAATGTATAAAATAATAATAATAATAAAGAATATGTGTCCTAAATTGCTATTTACCCTCTACAATATTTTGTAAATGTGAGATGCTTCATAAATTACTACTTTACCTCCTGTAGCACAGTACTTGATAAAAGACAGGAGCATAAGATATTTTTGTTGAACGAATGAATGACTTTTTGCTTATGTTTAGAACAGCTTTCCTGTTCTAAGATGACCAATGAATTGAACTAGAAGATTAAAAGATGCTCAGACTTCATAAAATTCTAAGTATCTTATCCTGGATTCCCCAAAACCATCTTTTATGGGAGCTTTTTGATATCTCCAAATTATTAGGTAGAATTCATGTAAGCTCAGCTCCTGCTGCATATCCTAGACAGATGAAGGAGGTACTGAAGGAGGTGGCCATGGTAAACAAACGGAACCATGGTTTCTACAATCTGGAGTTCGGCCTTTAATGTGACATCTATGACAAGACTGAGGAAGCATCTGCACCTCTACCATGATAGAAGAGTGAACCCCACAAAAACACTTGGACTCATATAAGTTAACAAGTAGCCATTGGGTTGTCAGAAAAGTCATGACTTATTTTTTCTGTGCAAAAATGCATCGTGACTTTTCCAACAATTCAGTATTTAGCCATAGATTTAAACTAAGTTGAAGAAATACGTTGTCAACTTCAGCCTTTGCTCAAGATCAAGAATGTTATAAATATACCACATGTGTATTCATTGACAGCCAGTCTTTACTGAGACTCCAAATTTTTTTCGAAGAGGGGGAGGAAGGGCTTATTTTTTTATTTTGCATTTAGTTCTTAAGTTGAATATCAAGTAGTTTATTTCTAACTTTTCTTAATTATAAAAATATTTAAAGTTTTGAATTTTGTTTTCAATTATTAACTTTATCTTTATTATTAAGCCATCATAATGGCTATGTCGCTGGACTCCCATGTAGTTGACCACGGTTCGAGTCCTGGACCCGGCGGCTTAAACTCACGCCGGGCGTGTGTGCATGCATACCCAAGATCCCGAGAGGAGAATGGAGAAGGGATTGCGGCATGGCCATCCCCCCCGGGGGTTGATTTCTCGCTTTCTGTCTCTCTGTGTCTCTCTGGCGAGCACACATGTCCTATAGCAAAAACCTCTCAAAAAAAAAAAGAAAAAAATAATAATAGTTGTAAGAAAGATAGATAAGGTTCACACCCTGAAAGAGCTTCCATTCCAGAGCAAATGGAAGGAAGACAATAGATAAGTTTGGTAAATGCTATAAATAAAATAAGGTAGTGGGATTGAGAGTGACTGGGGAACCTGCTTCAGACAGGTGATGAAATAAAGCTTCTTTAAGGAGGCTATTTGTGTTGAAATAGGAATAAGTAAAATATGAATTAAGGGAAACAGGCAGGCAAAAGTTCAGAGCTACATTTTACAAAGTGATAGCCACTAAATAACCAAATCTCATAAAAAATTAAATTAAATTTTATTCACTAAGGGACCAGCAGATGGTTACATCGTTGTACTCTTACATAGTTGACTGAGGTTCAAGTCTCAGATCTGATGACTTAAAACTCACTCCAGGTGCTTATGCGTGTGTGCCTAAAATCCTGAGAGCACAATGGAAGAGAAGGGATTGTGGTGTGGCTATCCCCCCTGGTGGGGGGGTGATTTCTCACTTTCTATCTCTTTGTTTCTCTCTCAGCACACATACCCTATAGCAAAAATCTCTCAAAAAATTCTTTAGATAAAAATATTTTATATTCATAAAAATTTTTAAATTAAATTGTAAATCTTCAGTTCAAGTGCTCCATAGCCATGTTTGGCTTAAGACTACTATATTGAATGGTGCAAGTATAGAAAATTTCTTTCATTACAGAAACTTCTACTAAATAGCACTAGTCTGAAGGTGAAATCAAAGGCTGAGATGAGAATTACATGGTAGTCTGCTGGAGGAAAAGAAAGGCAGTGTGACTGAGGGAACTGATAGAAGGAGAAATAGAAGGAGAAAGGTAAACAATGAAGTTGAGAAGTCAGGCAGGAACAGGTTATGTGAGCCAGGGAAGGAAATCTGGAGTTTTATCATTGTTACAGAAATCCACTGACGTGTTTTAAGCTAAGACTACATATTCTGACTCTATTAATACTCCAGAAAGATCATTCTGAAGGTTTTGAGATAAAAAGTTTACGTATTACTAATTTCAAATAAGTTTAGATTTCTGTTGTGATTGTCTCTTTATATTTTCTTTCTTTCTTTCTTTCTTTCTTTCTTTCTTTCTTTCTTTCTCTCTCTTTCTTTCTTTCTTTCTTTCTTTCTCTCTCTCTCTCTCTCTCTCTCTCTTTTTCTCTCTTTCTCTCTTTCTTTCTTTCTTTCTTTCTTTCTTTCTTTCTTTCTTTCTTTCTTCCTCTCTCTCTTTCTTTCTTTCTTTCTTTCTTTCTTTCTTTCTTTCTTTCTTTCTTTCTTTCTTTCTTTCTTTCTTTCTTTCTTTCTTTCTTTCTCCCTCTCTCTTCCTTCCTTCCTTCCTTCCTTCCTTCCTTCCTTCCTTCCTTCCTTCCTTCCTTCCTTTCTAGAGGTTTTTGCCTTAGGGTGATGACAAGAGAGAAAGAGAGTGATAAACACAGTGAGAGGGAAATGATAAATCACTCCCCAGGGTGAGATGGCCACACTGCAATCCTTTCTTCTCCACTCTCCTCCTGGGATCTTGGGCATGCACACACATGCACCCAGCATGATTTTCAAGCCACTGATTCAGGACTTGAATTGTGGTTGACCACATTGGAATCCAGTGACATAACTGCTACATCATCTGTTATTACCTGTTTGTTTATTTGGAGAGAGACAAATACCCTTAATAGAGTTTTGTGCCATGATCCCTGACCAGCCTTCTCAGCCAGCCAGGATCATGGACACAGGCACCCAGAGTTTATGGGTCATCAGGGAAACCAAACCCATGATCCTCCATATGGATCCAGTATCACTTGAGCAGCACCATGCAGGGCTCCTGTGACTCAGTTCTGTGTATATAAACCGAGGAAATGAAACAGACAAAAATCATATGGACAGAGACTACGGTTTGCTCTGCCAAAAGTTTTGCTTTCTATCATTTTGTAATGCCTTTGAACTTTCCAGCTACCAGAATCATGAGGTTTGTAAACAAACCTCTATTTGCTTTATAAATTACCCAGTCTCAGGTATTTCTGTTAGCATGCAAAAAACATACTAAGACACAGAGTTTTCATGCCCTCTCCTGGCATACAACCTTTCTAGTACCTACCTCAATGTGGTTACTAACCTCAAAGTTCATCAAATCTTGTTCAAGAGTTTTTAGAGAACCTAATTTCCTGCACCCTCTCCAGTTCCTGCAGGTTGGGATTGGGAGCATACTGAGGCTACCTAGGAGACCCAGTCTAATTCATCTCATCAGCATAAATTCAGATGTGATTTTAAAAAACATACAGAGGGGACCAGCAGTTAGCGTAATGGCTATGTTACTGGACTCCCACGTAGTTGACTGCGGTTCGAGTCCCGGACCCGGTGGCTTAAACTCACACTGGGCGCATGTGCGTGCGTGCCCAAGATCCCGAGAGGAGAATGGAGGAGAAGGGATTGCAGCTTGGCCCTGGGGGATGATTTCCTGCTTTCTGTCTCTCTGTCTCTCTCTGTCTGTCTGGCGAGCGCACGCACCCTAAAGCAAAAACCTCTCAAAAAAAACAAAACAAAACAAAACAGACAGAGAGAGAGGGGTGCTATGAATAACAAAAGACATTCCTATCAGTTAGGAAATCCCAAGAGTTTTAGAATTCTTCAGTTGTATGCCAATAACTAGAGACAAACACCAAATTTCTTTCTTATTATACCACAGTTCTTTTTAAAGCTTTGGGCCTAGTGCCTTCTCCCTAATGACTGTATATTTGTTTAACCTTTCCTCTACAGATATTTGACTGTTTTTCAATTTTTGCTATCATCAGCAATGCTCTTTTTTCTAACCTTCTTTAGGCATATTTCTTTCAACTCTGTTCTATTGATGAAGATGAAGACAAAACACAAAACAATGTGTCTATGAGATGTTTTTATTAGTCAACACTCTAAAGGATACCTGTGATGCTTTTGAAAATCAAACTTTCCCTCTTTTTGGCCCACTTCTACAGTTCCTGATGCTTGGAATCAATTTTACTACCATGTCTTCAAGACTACAGGCAAAAAAATAAATTACGTTGAACAGTTTCCTTTAAGTTAGAAATTTAACACTAGTGATAAATGCAAAGAGTGATTCACCAAATAACTCAGGGCAAATAAGAGTATTTAGAATAGAAGAAATCTCGCAGATGGTACAAAGACAACTTTGACATTTAATCCAACAGCATAAAACTGAATGAGATCAGAGGGACTTTGAAATTACAGTTCCATATGGCTGCGGTTATAGAAAATCACTGGGGACTGTTATCGAGTTTGTTGAACACTACTTATAATAAAAGATTATTATCATTCAAGGAAGGAGGAAAAATCATTGATTGCAAAGGTAGACACTTCATTGCTGTAATTTAAATGAAATCACTGGCACATTTGTCACACTGCAGAGAACACCAACTCCAGTCTTTTCCCATCAAATTATTAATGGAGGATTGGAGATTATTTGATAAAAGGCTGACAGAGAACTACTTTGAGCAAAACAAGTGTCAGTGACACTCAAAGGAGCAGGTGCTGATGAATAAAACATTGTAGTGATGGAGTACAATGGGGTGTGGAGATGATTTGGACATGCAGTGAGTGTGGACTTATTTGAGTGACACAGTCCATTCTGGGTGAGGAAAAATAAAACAATCATAGACTTCAAAGAGGAAATTTCTCAGCCAGGAAACTTAAAAATGAAATTTTTTTTTGAAATATGACATTTCTTTTATAGTGATTCTGCTTTGAGATGCAACCCCAGGGAATGATAGATTCAAAATGACAATAGAAATGACTCTGGAGAAAACATCTTCCATCTTTATATTCTGTGATAAATTTCAATGAGATGTTCTCTTTGGGTCAGAAATTTCCATTGGTTTCAGGGACTGTTCCAAACAACTAATACAAAAACATACACTAACACTCACCTGCCAACAAATTGCTTAATGTCCAGTTCTTTTGGTGGGAAGATTTCTTTGACTCAGTGAAATCGATGTCATTTTCCCTATAGTGTATGTAAATAGCCTCTGTTTCTTGTACACTTGAATTAGCAGTCATTTATTTGCAAGGTTTATGTGGTAGTAATACACCTTAGATTGTAGACTTTCACAGTGCATGAACAATTTCAATGCTAAAGTGGCCCCATCATTTTCTTGGGCTATAGATCCCCATGTGTAAAGGATGGGTGAACTAGATAGAACCTAAAGGCTTTTGTAGATTTTACTCTCAACAATAAGAGGCACCTCATTGTATAAACATCCATTTCCTCCTACATGCTGAACATATGGGTAACAAGCTATTTTATATGTCTACTGTCAATGTAGAAAGTCCAGAGCTACTTTGGTCAAAAGTACCTTACATGTAATACCAAATATCCAGCTAACTAGTCCTATTCAGCAGTGTGAACATTGCTACATTTCCAAAGAGAAATAATAAGAACGTGTGGAATGCCAGCATGTGGCATAGTGGTTAAGGTGCTGCACTCCCACGTGGCCAATCTTTGTTTGAGTTCCAGACCTAGCAGCTTGCTTTCTCACTTTTCCTCTTTCTCTCTCTCTCTGGAGAGCACACATGCCCTATAGCAAAATTAAAAATAATAATAATAAGTAAAATTAAATCATTCTTTTTTCTTTGAGAGGTTTTTGCTATAGGGTGCATGCACTAGCCAGAGAGACAGAGAGAAACAGAGAGACAGAAAGGGAGAAATCACCCCCATGGGGGATGGCCACTCCACAATCCCTTCTCCATTCTCCTCTTGGGATCTTGGGTATGCACACACATGTGCCCGGAATGAGTTTAAGCCACTGGTTCCAGGACTCGAACCGCAGTCAACTACATGAGAGTCCAGTGACATAGCCATTACGCCAACTGCTGGTCCCAAAATTAAATAATTCTTAAAAAATAATAAAAATGTGTAAATAGCAGTTGACCACACACTTTTCCATATGCATTATCCTGTTTAATCCTTACAAAACTCCTTTTCCTCCCATTTTATAGATGAAGAAACCAAGGTTCTAAGATGTAAGTAATTTGCCCAAGATCATACAACCAACAAGTGGAGAAGCCAGGGTTAAAACCCATATTGAATTCCAAAATCCAGTATTTCCATGACACCTCACTACTTACTTATAAAGGGAGGTGGACTGTTACAAAAATGCTATTGGTTAATTTTTACTGAGGAGTTTCTGAGTGCCAGAAACTCTGTCAAGAGTGGTCATGTATCAATTCCTTACCAAAAACATGTTAGAAAAGTAGTATAATTGGTTCCATTTTACTGAGGAAGAAGTACACTTGAAGAGTTAGACACAGAGCTGGGGATCAAACCAGGCAAGTTAGCTCCTAAAGGCCAGCCACTAAACCACCAAGCCATGCTGCTGTCTTCTGAGGAAAAAGAAGGTAGTGTTACCTATTCTCCAAAGAACCTAAAGGCATAGTAGTTAATTACATCAAATTATCCCCTCCCCTATCCCAAGAAACTGACTTTGCTCTGACAGTTTCCTGAAGTGATGCACTTGCTGATCCTGAGAATACAGGCTGAGTTGTCCACCTCGACTCTTTCTTTTGAATAGAAAAATACACAACTGAATTTACCAGATTTCAAGGGGGAAAAAACCATGATACAATTTGAGAAGTTCTACAGAACAGAACCCAAATGATTGAAAGTTATTGAAGAAGCACTGAATTTAAGAGTCCTATTCAGTCTGAAACAGAAAGGTTGCAAAGAAACATGCTGAGTGGAGTGGTGAAAGTTGTCTTGCTTATGACAAGATACGGGAGATTCCCCCAAAGACTTAAAAGAAATTCTTATGCTACAGTCTTGTCACTTTGGCAGTGTAGGCCCTTGAGCTGCAATACCCTTCATGCCTTTTTGCCACTCCCTCTATTTCTGAGTTATATCCAACCTCGTTCATTGACAATTCTGATGCTTGGCTCAAGTCAGCCATCTTTACTCATGGCCCATGTTGCCTGATCCATGGTTCAAACAGCACTCAGTCTGACCATATAATTCTATCTTTTAAGCTAGTTCACATGATAATGCCTTACCATAGCACACCAACCTCATGAAGATATCTGACATTGAATGTTTTCTTTTTTCTCTCTCTCCATTATTCTCTTCCTCTTTACATTTCTCCACCAGTAAGTTTCTAAGGACCATAACCAGCGTCTACACTTCCCTTTTCTTCTATCATTGCAAAGCACCTACCTTACTCCAACTTCAAATGAGTGTGACTACCTGCTCTCTTCATGGCTATAGCTGGACTGCTGAACAGAACTGGACAAAATTATACAACTGGGCTCATTGGTACGACTAGAAGCTCATGATGTCTAGAAGGCCTGCTGCGCTTCTCAGTTCACATTCCTATTTTCAAATTTTTCTCATTGTTTAAAATACCAGATTCCTTTGCCCTTATTTATTATTGAAACTAAACATGCAAATGTTTCTGCACTAGAATGATAGCATTTGCTATTGGGCCCCACCAAGATCTTCTTTATGGGTAGGGGCATCCATTCCCCAACTACTGTGAAAGTTGACACCCTTCTCTGCAGGTTTGTTTGTGGATTTATAAGCTGCTTCACCCCCCCACCCCCCCCGAAGTACTGGGAGGTTATACACCCTAGTCCACTTCCGAAAAGCAGCTGATGGCTAATGACTGACAGATGTGGGAATATAGAAATTCAGCCCCTTGCTTCAAGGGTAGACATTTTGGAAATAATTCACATTCTAAATTTCCCTGTGGGACCAGACTGGAGCTAGCTTTCTGAAACTACACCTTTGCCTAGCTTTTATCCTGTAACATCCTCTTCCCACACTCCCTTACACGTTTTTCTTGAGAATACTCCTCAATAAATAACTTGCACAAAAATCCCCATATACGGTTCTGCTTCTAGGGAACTTGACCTAAAAAAGTTACCTGCTATTTTTTTCTCCTTTCCCTGTGTGGGAACTGAGTGATCCCTACTTTTATTCAAAGCCAATGCCTCCTCCTGTGCCCTGGGCCCCATGCTGTTCTTGGATTCCCAGAAATGTTGCACAATCAATAGTCCTTTGTCTTGTTCTTGGCTCCTTCCCATCAGGACTGAAATATGCTCAAGTCTTTCTCATCTTAAGAAACAAAACTTTCTTCAACCCCAACTTTTTTCTAGCTATTACTATCCTTTCTTCCTCTTCTCTACCACAGCTGAACTTTGGCATTAAGTTGTTAGAATTTTTAAAATAATTTTTTCATGCTTACATTTCTCTTTAATATGCAGAATATAAGGGTCCACATATAAAGGTTGGGAAGATGAGAGATTTTGGAAGGACTCAAGATATGTCCAGAAAGGAGTCCTTTAAGGATGTGCCTGCCACTCCTACTGTTATTTTGAGCTTTCCTGGCATATGAGCTGGTGAGTACTGCCCAGTAGAGCTGTGTGAATATTTCTTCTCCATCTCACCTCCTACTCGCTTCTCAACCCACTCCAATCTGGTTTCCTCCCCTGCCATTTTACCTCTGACCTCTAAACTGCTGAATCTGATGGACACCTTTCAGTTCCCATCCAACTCAATTCTTTCCTTCATGCTTTGGTGTGTTCCCTTCTTGGCTTCTCTATCTTTGCATCCCTTTTCCTTGTCTAGCTGCTCCTTTCTGCTTCCTTTTCAGTTCTTCTCTATTGAAACACCCCTTAAATGTTGGTATCTCTCAAAGATCTGCATAGAATGTAATTTTTCTCACTCTGCACTGCCCTAAACAGCCTTATGTATTTCCAAGGCTTTAATCACCATCTCTGCACAATGGACTCTCAAGTATCCAGCCTAGGCCTTTCCTTTGAACTCCAGACTCATTTAATCAGCAGCCTTTGCCACATCTCCATGTAGCTACTTCAAATATGTCTTAAACAGAATATGTCTAGAATGAAAAGCACAATTTTTCTACTAAAACTGCTCTAACTTTAATCTTTTTTTTTTTTTTTTTGAGAGGTTTTTGCTATAGGGCATGTGCACTTGCCAGAAAGACAGAGAGAGACAGAGAGACAGAAAGTGAGAAATCATCTGGGGGGGTGGCCACGCCGCAATCCCTTCTCTTCCATTCTCCTCTCGGAATCTTGGGCATGCACGCACACGCACCCGGCGTGAGTTTAAGCCACTGGGTCTGAGACTTGAACCACGGTCAGCTACATGGGAATCCAGCGACATAGCCACTACACCAACTGCTGGTCTCTCTAATGTTAATCTTGATAGCCTTAAAAAATGGGACCATCACCCACATCATTTCTCAAGTCAATAATGTATGAGTCAATTTTTATTCTTAATCACCAGGTTCTATTAATTCAGTTTCTTAAATATCTCTCACATATATCCCATTCTACTCCTTCCCCCATGACAATTTGCCAATTTAGTCCATCATTATTCCTTGTCTGAAGTATTTACAAAATCTCTACATCAATTGGGAGCTATTTATAGGAAATAGAAATGACCTTACCTTTTAAGTGTAAAGGGATTTAATACAGGAAATAAGGAGCTTGCACAATGGTGGAAAGACTAAAATTCTCTAGACTAAGCTTCCCAGAATAACACCATAGAATAGGCTCAGTGGGGAAACTGTTGCCCTCTGACAGTCAGGAAGATAAAGAATCATAAGGTCGTCTCTGGAACTGTTGACTATTCATACTCTTCCACCCCAGTATGTTTATTGCCCTGATTCAATCTACATGCTGCATTCATGTACTGAAAAACCACACTGTACCTCATAAATTAAAATTTTCAATTGACATATAATAGCATTGCAAGATAAATGTTAGGTCGTTGGGAAAGTCGTGATGCTTTTTTTTTTATGCAATAAATGCATCATGACTTTCTCAACCACCCAATATATAAAATTATACACATATGTATATATTGGGCTGGCTTTGTAGCACAGCAGAAAGCTCTGTACATTGGGAGCCAGATCTGACCTCAGTTCAAATTCTGGCCCCAGAGGCTTGAGAAACACACCAGGCACATACATGTGCCTGAAATCCTGATGGGATGGAAAAAGGATTGTGAAATGACAATACTCCATGGGGAGGTGCTTTTTCCCTCTCTGTCTGTGTCTCTGGCAAGTGCAAGAACTGTCTGGTAATGAATAAGTAAGTAAATAAATAATAAGTAAATACAGTGAATAATTACCACATTAAATGTGATCAGGGCTCACCAAGTCGGCCTGGCTGCTCTTTGTCACCACGAAGCTAGTGACTGACAGTGGACTGATGGTTTAGAGAAAGCCAGTAGCCATGACCAATCTTGCCTGTTGAGATCACCGTCTGAATCTCCAAGATGCATCTAACTAACCGGTAGATTCAAATCTGCTCCAGAATCAGAGCCGGAACTTAGTCTTCTGAGGCCTCAGAGATACAAGAAGCCATGCTTAAAGCAGGCTGAATTGGACACCGAAAGAGCCAACCCCTCAGGTCTGCTACAATTTTCTCATCGGCCCCCTCATATTGACTCTTTCCCTCCAGCCTCTTCCCCTTCTCTACTATCAGAGCAATGCTTTTAAAAGAGAGATCATGAGATTCTGCTCAAAACTCATTAGTGGTTTTCTATGACTCTTTCTTTTTAAACATTTACTTGTTTATTTAACTTTATTTGTTATTATTATTTTTTTATTTAACCCGAGAGAGATTGAGAGAGAAAGAAAAAGTGAGAAAACGAGCTGCCAGGTCCAGGATTCTAACCATGGTCAGTCATGTGGAAGTCCAGGACCTTAACCACCATGTTCCCTGCTGGCCTTGGCTTTTTTATGACTTTTAAAGTATAACACAAGTCCCTCATAACAGCCTACAAGTAATATTTACCATGTGTTTACTACGTGTCCGTCATTGTGCTAAGTGATTTTTGTGAATTATCTCATTGAATCCTCACAATAAACATATGGGTCAAATACATTATCCTAATTTTGCAGATTAGCTGATGAAGATTCGAGAAAATTAAGGATGGGGCTAGACAATGATATGGTGGTAACACAACGCTCTATGAGGTCAACTCACATGGTAAGGTTTCAGGTTAACTTCTGGAGACCTTCCTAAACATACCTGGGAAAAAAATTAAACTTAATGTTAAAATAATAGTGACAGGGGCCAGCAGATGGCATGGGGGTTAAGGCAGCTGGTCCTACATTACTGACTGGATCGTCAAGTTGCAAAGCTCTTAAGTTGAAAAACACTGGTCATATGTGTGTATGTGCCCAAAATCCAGAGAGGAGAATGGAGGAGAATGGATTGCAGAGTGGCCATGTCCTCTGGGGAGTGCTTTCTCAGTTTCTCTGTTTTTGGTGAGTATGTGTACCCTATACCAAAAAATGTTGAAAGAAAGAAAGAAAAGAATGAAAGGAAGAAAGAAAGAAGAAAGAAAAGAAAGAAAGGAGAAAGAAAAAAAAGAAAGAAGAAAGGAAAAAAGGAAGAAAGGAAGGAAGAAAGAAAAGTGATAAAAATAAAAACATCTCAACCAAAAATGTGGACAAATTTGTATTGAAGAAAGAGAGTGATTATGAGAAGTAAGGAATATTTGCAAGAGCTCACCAACCCTGAGTTCATTTTGGTGCAGAACCTAGGGGAAGTAGGAACTATGAAACTGTAGTATGACTGGATTCCTATGTGTGACTCTGGTTCTTACAGCATGCCCATGCTCAAACAGGACTCAGCTGTTCTAAACACCAAAGAATTAGATACGTGTTCACAGTGATATGCTATTAGATCCAAATCCACAGTGCTGTATTTCCAGGAGTTTATATTTCACACCATGTGGCCAAGTTTTATAAATATTCCCTTTAAACATTGCTGCTTTGCCCCAAAGTTATCTCCTGATGCCAGCCAACGAATCTGTTCTTTCTCCTTCAGATTAACCCTTCTGCAACCTCCCCACCTATGCCAGACCCAGCCTTCTCCCATCACAGGCTTCCTGTGTTCTGTGTGTCCCTGTCTTCCCCTTTTCAGGTAGGCAATATGCTTTACTCTCTCACCTTCTCCAGGGAGTGTTCTCATACTCGGTTCCTACTTGGTAACAAAGGCTCCTCCTTGAGATCTACTTCTCCCATAAGGCAGTGTGGATTATAAATGTAGTGGGGGTATTTGGGAAATATTAAACCTGTGTAAATTTGGCCTTGGTAGTCGTTCATTCCTAGTCATGTGGGCGCTCACATCAAGAACAATCCCTGAGTGACTCAGGTCATAGTTTCTTCTATGGTATAAAGAACATATGCTCCTTTCTCTTCATAAGACTGAGTATTAAGACTCATGCTCTGGGAAATAAGGTAAGTGCCTTCCAAAGAAAAACTGTGAGATGAATATCTCTTCTACCATAGCAAAGCATGAGAAGAAGACAGAAGCTGTCACATACATGTTCCCATGTTCTCCCTACTTGATGGAACTTTTGCTGGGGTTGATAAAAATATCCTGATAGGTAAGGAAGAGGCAGGATTATTGGAGGGATGGGGATTAAAAGGTAGAATACTTAAGTGGGCAGAGCCTGGGGTAAAGCTACTTCTGTGTGGTCACAATGTGGCACAGGGCAATAATGCAATATCTTGGAGTGAGGAATCAGATAGGAGAACTATGATGGCATTTCTAGCTATCTCTGGTCTGTAAATGGACTGCAGGGACCCAGAAGTTCCCACTTATTTTAATAAAGAAGACAGATACAGAGAGAACTATTGGTATAGCTGGGTCAGAAAGAGGGCTCATCAAGGATGGGACCTTGATGATCGGGCTCAATGACAGTGATACCTAAGTAAATACCAGTTCAGCCATCAGACCTGCTCAGTCACCCAACAGAAAAGGTTAGAGGAGAAAGAGGACAGTATGTGGATCAAGTGTCATTATCTCTGTGTCATGAGGACTCCAGATCCAAAAATAGGGTAGGAGAAAGGGGAAATATTTACCCAATAGATACTGTTATAGTGGGCCAGCATGTGGTATGGTTCTTAAGGTGCTGGATTCTCATGTGACTGACTGAGGTTCGAGTCCCAGACCCAGTGACTTGAAAATCATGGCAAATAAATAAATAAATTTTTAATTTTTGAGAGATTTTTTTTCTACAGGGCACATGAGCTCACCAGAGATACAGAGACAGATAACGAGAAATCACCCCCTGGGGATATGACAATGCTGCAATACCTTCTCCTTTATTCTCCTCTCGGGATTTTGGGCCCAGATGCACATGCGCCCATTGAGTTTTAAGTCACCAGGTCTGGGGCTTGAATCATCGTCAACTAAGTGGGAGGCCAGTGACATAAGCATTATGCTATCTACTGGTCCCTTTATTTATTTTTTATTTATTTTTATTTTTTTTTAGAAACTCTTCTAAACCAAAAAGGTCCTTTTAATGACTAGAGTTGGAGAAACCATCATTTGGCAAGTGTAAAAGGAATTACCTGCCTCGTGCTCTCTCCTCACTGTCTAGCCCTTGCTCAGTAGAGAAGGCTGGAGAGCTATGGGATTTGGCAACCTCAGAGCAACTGGGAGACACCCTGCTCAGAGACACCCTATCCTTCAGGATCAAGACATAAGTCAGTGAGATGAATCCATCCCAGGGTCCATGTAGTATTAAAAAGGATCTTGAGGAAAGCCTTGTTGGGAGCATGTCTCTTGACTTTCCCTGAATGACCTGGTTATTAAAAAAACAGCATGCCCACTAGATCTTCCAAGACAGTTGCTGCTTATAGCTAGAAAGTGATTTTTAAAAGCCCGATTATACGTTGAAGTCCATATAATTGTTTTTTAGCAGTGAACCCATCTCCCCCACTCCAGCAGATGTGAGAAAGAAGTCAGGTGCTATTTCACATGGAGAACACAGCTGGCCAAAGACATGCAGTGGCATGGGACAAGAATTTCAAAGGCCATCAGGTCACAGCCTGTCTGTGCACAAATTAAAAGATGACATTGAGTGAAAACAAGGAAAGCAAGGCCTAGGCTTAGTTTTCATGCTATGGCAATGATTTTTTGTTGTGGTCATTAAAAAAATAGTGAGGGATGGTAAGCGAGAGAGCGAGTACAGTTAGGAAGGGCTGAGCTGTTGGAAGGACAAAACTGCCAGGAGCGGCAGCTTTGGAAGTGCCACTTCAGCTGTTTAAATGCTATGGTTGGTTGTACAAAATGATTGTTATCTTGAGGACTAAATTCTGCTGATTCAATTGCTCTTATTTGAATTTTCGAATTATTCCTGACAAGATAATAAGTCTCTTTCAACACATTAAATCGGATAAATCTCCTAGCTGGAGGTCTCTAGTTCGATTTAATTTTCTGCAGATATTCTAAGATTCTAATGAGAAATCAAAATGAAAGGGCTTAATTGGAATTTCTCTAATTCCCCAACACACAGTCCTGTGTTAAAGAACGTGGAAGCGGACATGCAGCAGGAGGTTCCTTTTTTCTGTCACTTTCTCTCTCTGGGTTTAGCGGAGTAAGTCCCACTGCTGACCTTTCGACCATCTTGTTAAACTTCATAGTCTATAAAAGGCTGAACATTCATTATAGAGCTAATTTTTGCTTGTTTCTGTGGCCAATTTTAATACACTCTCCAGTTTTCTTTGGGTCTATTTAAAGCTGCAAGTTGTGACTACAGCCAAACTTTATGGACATAGAAAATGAGATGAGTTTTCAGAGGGCCAAAAACTGAACTTTGTAAGTCCCTTGGAAAAATAGTTTGCTAAAAGTTACTCCTTTTATGTTCAGGCAGTTCCCCACAGAAGTATGTGGGAGGGTATCACCATCTATACTAGATAATAATCACTGCTCTTTATTGAGCAATTATTACATGTCAGACACTTGCTAAACCATTTATACACATGCTTCATTTTTTTAGAGATTTTTTAAAGAGGTTTTCAATTTTGTTTTCCATAGGGTACATATGCTTGCCATAGACAGACACAGTGATAGGGTAATTGAGAAATCACCACCTAACCCTAACCTAACACTGAATCTAACTCAAAACCTAACACTTAACCTAAATATAACAGTAGTCCTAATCTTACACCCTAACCCTAACTCCAAACCTAACCTCACCATAAAACCTAACTTGACAGTAGACCTAACCCTAATACTAATCCTACACCTTAACCCTAATCCCAAACCGAACCTAACACTGACTCTAAATCAAACCCTAACACTAAACCTAAATCTTACGATAGCCTTAATCTTACTACCTAACCCTAACTCCAAACCTAACCCAACCATAAGCCTAACTCAAACAGTAGACATAACCCTAACCTTAATCCTACACCTTAATCCTAATCCCAAACCGAACCTAAACCTGACTCTAACTCAAACCCTAACACTAAACCTCAATATAACAGTAGACCAAATCTTACTCCCTAACCCTAACTCCAAACCTAATCTAACCATAAATCTAACTCAAACAATAGACCTAACCCTAACCCTAGTCCTAAACTTTAACCCTAACCCGAACCCTAACCTAACCCTGACTCTAACTCAAACACTAACATTAAACCTAATTCTAACATTAATCCAAATCATACACCCTAACCCTAACTTGAAATCTAACAAAATATTAACCCTACCTCAAATGCTAGACATAACCCTAATCCTAGCCTTTCACCGTAACCCAGACCTGAACCCTCACCTAACCCTGACTCTAACTCAAACCATAACGGTAAACCTAAATCAAACATTAACCATAATCTAACATCCTGACCCTAACACGAAATCAAACATAACTCTAACCCTAACTTATATGCTAGACCTAACCCTAACACAAGCCCTAAAACATAACCCTGCCCTGACCCCTAATCTAATCCTGACTCTAACTCAAACACTAACACTAAACCTAAATCTAACCTTAACCGAAATCTTACACACTAACCCTAAATTGAAATCTAACATAACATTAACCTTAACTCAAATGCTTGACCTAATCGTAAACCTAGCCTTTAACCTTAAACCTGAACCTAACCCTAACCAAACTTTGACTCTATTTCAAACCATAACAGCAACCCTAAATCTAACCTTAACCCTAATCTTACACCCTAATTTTAACCCGAAATCTAACATAACTTTAACCCTAACTCAAATGTGAGACCTATCACTAACCCTAGGCCTAAACCTTAACCCTGACCAAAACTGTAACCGAACCCTGACATTAACTCAACACTAACACTAAACCTAAATCTAACCTTAACACCAATTTTACACCCTACCCCAAATATGAAATCTAACATAATATTAACCCTAACTCAAATGCTAGACCTAACCCTAACCCTAGCCCTACACCTTAACCCTGACCGGAACCCTAACCTAACCCTGACTCTAACTCAAACACTAACACTAAACCAAAATCTAACTTTAACACTAATCTTACACCCTAATCTTAACCCGAAATCTAACCTAATTTTAACTCTAACTCAAATGCTAGACCTAACCATAACCTTAGCCTTTCACCTTAACCCTGACCCGAACCCTAACCTAACCCTGACTCTAACTCAACCCATAACAGTAAACCTAAATTTAACCATAATTCTAATCTTACACCCTAACCCTAACCCAAAATCTAATATAACTTTAACCCTAACTCAAATGCTAGACCTAACCCTAACGCTAGCCATACACCTTAAACCTAACCCAAACCAGAACCAAACAACGACTCTAACTCAAACACTAACACTAAACCTAAATCTAACCCTAAACCTAATCTTTCATCCGAACCCTAACCCGAAATCTAACATAACTTTAATACTAACTCAATTGCTAGAACTAAACCTAACGCTATAACTACACCTTAACCCTAACCTGAACCCTAACCGAACCTGACTCTAACTCAAACACTAACACTAAATATAAATCTAACCTTAACTGTAATCTTTCACCCTAACCCCAACCCGAAATTGAACATAACTTTAACCCTAACTCAAATGCTAGAAATAAAACTAACCTTAGCACAACACTTTAACCCTGACCCGAACCATAACCTAATACGGACTCGAACTCAAACACTAACACAAAACCTATATGTAACCTTAACCTAAATCTTACACCCTAACCATAACTTGAAATCTAACACAACATTAAACCTGTCAAATGCTAGACCTCATCCTAACCCTAGCCCTACACCTTAACCCTGACCCGAACCCTAACTTAACCCTGACTCTAACTCAAACCATATCAGTAAACCTAAATCTAACCATAACCCTAAAGTAACACCCTAAGGCTAACCCAAAATCTAACATAACTTTAACCCTAACTCGAATTCTAGACCTTACCCTAACCCTAGCCTTACACCATAACCCCTACTGTAATCCTAAACTAACACTAACTATATCTCAAACCATAACAGTAAACCTAAATCTAACTTTTACCCTAAACATACATGATATCCCTAACCCAAAAGCTAACATAACTTTAACTCTAACTCAAATGCTAGACCTAACACTAACCCTATCCCTACACCTTAACCCTGACCCGAACCCTAAACTAACCCTGACTCTAACTCAAACACTAACACTAAACCTAAATCTAATCTTAACCCTAATCTTTCACCCTAACCCTAACCCGAAATCTAACATAACTTTAAGCCTAACTGAAATGCTAGACCTAATACTAACCCAAGCCCTACACCTTAACCCTGACCCGAACCCTAACCTTTCCCTGATACTAACTCACATAGTAACACTAAATCTAAATCTAACCTTAACCCAAAACTTACACCCTAACTCTAACTTGAAATCTAACATAACATTAACCCCAACTCAAATGCTAGACATAACCCTAACCTTAGCCTTTAACTTTAACCCTGACCCGAACCCTAACCTAACCCTGACTGTAACTCAAAACATAACAGCAAACCTAAATCTAACCATAATACTAATATTTTACCCTAAACCTAACCCGAAATTTAACATAACTTTAACCCTAACTCAATTGCTAGAGGTAACCCTAATGCTAGCCCTACACTCTAACCCTGACTGGAATCCTAACCTAACCCTGACTCTAACTCAAACACTAACACTAACCTTAAATCTAACCTTAACCCTAATCTTTCACCCTAACTCCAACCTGAAATCTAACACAACTTTAACCTTAACTCAAATGCTAGAGCTAAACCTAACCCTAGTCCAACACTGTAACTGTGACACGAACCCTAACCTAATCCTGACTCAAACTCAAACACTAACACTAAACCGATATCAAAACTTAACCCAAATCTTACACCATAACCCTACCCTGAAATCTAACATAACATTAACCCTGACTCGAATGCTAGACCTGACCGTAAGCCTAGCCTTTCACCTTTACCCTGACCCAAACTCTAAAGTAACCCTGACTCTATCTCAAAACATAACAGTAAACCTTAATAGAAAGTTAACCATAATCTTACACCCTAACCCTACCACGAAATCTAACATAACTTTAACTCTAACTTGAATGCTAGACCTAACCCTAACCCTAGCCCTACACCTTAACCCTGACCTGATCCCTAACCTAACCCTGACTCTATCTCAAACACTAACACTAAACCAAAATCTAACCTTCACACTAATCTTACACCCTAATCCTAACCCAAAATCTAACATAACTTTAACCCTAACTCAAATGCTAGAACTACCCAAACCCTAGCCCTACACCTTAACCCTGACCCGAACCCTAACCTAACCCTGACTCTAACTCAAACACTAACACTAAACCTAAATCGAAACATAACCCTAATTTACACCCTAACCCTATCTCGAATTGTGACATAACTTTAACCCTAACTCAAATGCTAGACCTAACCCTAACCCTGGTAATACACCTTAATCCCTACCAGAACCCTAAACGAACCCTGACTTGAACACAAACCATAACAGTAAACCTTAATCTAAACTTTACCCTAATCTTACACTGTAACCCTAACCCGAAATCTAAAATAACTTTTACCCTAACTCAAATGCGATACTTAACCCTCACATTAGCCCTACACCTTAACGCTAATCCAAACCCTAATCAAACCCTGGCTCTAACTCAAACCATAACAGTAAACCAAAATTTTACATTAACCCTACTTTTTCGCCCTTACCCTAACCCGAAATATAACATAACATTAACCCTTACTCAAATGCTAGACCTAAACCTAACCCTAGACTTTCACCTTAACCCTGACTTGAACCCTAACCTAACCCTGACTGTAACTCAAACACTAACACTAAACCTAAATCTAACCTTAACCCTAATCTTTCACCTTTACCCTAACCCAAAATCTAACATAACATTAACCCTAACTCAAATGCTAGACCTAACCCTAATGCTATCCCTACACCATAACCCTGACCGGAATCCTAACCGAAACCTGACTCTAACTCAAACACTAACATTCAACCTAAATCTACCCTTAAACCTAAACTTATTCCCTAACCCCAACCAGAAATCTAACATAACTATAACACTAACACAAATGCTAGCCCTAACACTAACCCTATCCCAACACCTTAACCCTGACCTGAACTCTAACCTAATCCTGACTATATCTCAAATACTAACACTAAACCTATATCTAATCTTAACGCGAATCTTAAACCCTAACAGTAACTTGAAATCTAACATAACATTAACCCCAACTCAAATGATAGACCTAACCATAAGCCTAGCCTTTCACCTTTACCCTGACCCGAACCCTTACCTAACCCTGACTCTAACTCAAATCATAACAGTAAACCTAAATCTAACCTTAACCCTAATCTTACACCCTAACCATAATACGAAAGCTACCATAACTTTAACCCTAACTGAAATGCTAAACCTAACCCTAACCCTAGCCCTACACATTAACCCTGACCTGAACCCTAACCTAACCCTGACTCTAACTCAAACACCAACACTAAACCTAAAACTAACCTTAACACTAATCTTACACCCCAACCGTAATTCGAATTCTAACATAACTTTAACCCTAACTCAAATGCTAGACCTAACCCTAACCCTAGCCTAACACCATAACCCTGACCCAAACCCTATCCTAATCCTGACTCTAACTAAAACACTAACACTAAACCTATATCCAACATTCATCCAAATCTTACACCCTAACCGTAACTTGAAATCTAACATAACATTAACCCTAACTCAAATGATAGACCTAACCAGAACCCTAGCCTTTCACTTTAACCCTGACCCGAACGCTAACCTAACTCTGACTCTAACTCAAACCATATCAGTAAACCTAAATCAAACCTTTAACCTAATCTTACTCCCTAACCCTAACCCGAAATCTAACATAACTTTAACCCTAACTCAAATGCTAGACCTAACCCTAACCCTAGCCCAATACCTTAACTCTGACCCAAACCCTAACCTAACCCTGACTCTAACTCAAACCATATCAGTAAACCTAAATCTAACCATAACACTAATCTTACACCCTAACCCTAACCTGAAATCTAACATAATTTTAACCCTAACTCAAATGCTAGACCGAGCCCTAACCCTTGCCCTACACCATAACCCCGACCATAACCCTAACCTAACCCTAACTATAACTCAAACCATAACACTAAACCTAAATGTACTCTTAACCCTAATCTTACTCTCTATCCCCAACCTGAAATCAAACATAATTTTAACCCTAACTCAAATGCTAGACCTAACCCTAACCCTATATCAACACCTTAACACTGACCCAAACCCTAACATTAACTTGACTCTAACTCAAACACTAACACTAAACCTATATCTAACCTTAACCCAAATCTTACATCCTAACCCTACCTTGAAATCTAACATAACATTAACTCTCACTCAAATGCTAGACCTAACCATAACCCTAGCCCTACACCTTAACCCTGACCAGAACCCTAACCTAACATGACTCTAACTCAAACAATAACACTAAACCTAAATCTAACCTTACACCCTTATCTTTCAACCTAACCCTAACCCAAAATCTAACATAACTTGAACCCTAACTCAAATGCTAGACCTAACCCTATCCTTAGCCCTATACCTTAACCCTGACACCCTAACCGAGCCCTGACTCTAACTCAAACACTAACACTCAACCAAAATCCTACCTTAACCCTAATTTTTCACCCTAACCTTAACACAAAATCTAACATAATTTTAACTGTAACTCAAATACTAGGTAGACCTCACCCTAACCCTAGCAGTATACCTTATTCCTGTCTCGAACCCTAACCTTGCCTTGATTCGAGCTCAAATACTAACACTAAACCTAAATCTAACCTTAACCCAAATCTTACACCCTGACCCTAACTTGAAATCTAGAATAACATTAACCCCAACTCAAATGCTAGACCTAAACTTAACCCTAGCCTTTCACCTTAACCCTGACCCGAATCCTAACCTAACCCTGATTCTAACTCAAACCATAACAGTAAACCTAAATCTAACTATAATACTAATCTTACACCCTAACTCTATCCCGAACTCTAACATAACTTTAACTCTAACTCAAATGCTAGACCTAACCCCAACCCTAGCCATACACCTTAACCCTGACCCGATCCCTAACCTAACCCTGACTCTAACTCAAACACTAACACTAAACCTAAATCTAACCCTAACCCTAATCTTTCACCCTAACCCTAACCCGAAATCTACCATAACTTTAACCCTAACTCAAATGCTAGACTAAACCCTAACGCTAGCCCTACACCTTAACCCTGACCAGAACCCTAACCGACACCTGACTCTAAGTCAAACACTAACACTAAACCTAAATCTAAACTTAACCCTAATCTTACTCCCTAACCCCAACCTGAAATCTAACATAACTTTAACCCTAACTCAAATGCTAGACATAACCCTAACCCTACCCCAATACCTTAACCCTGACCCGAACCCTAACCTAATCCTGACACTAACTCAAACACTAACTCTAAACCTATATCTAACCTTAACCCAAATCTTACACCCTAACCCTACCTTAAAATCTAACATAACATTAACCCTAACTCAAATGCTAGACCTAACCATAAGCCTTGCCTTTCACCTTTACCCTAACCCGAACCCTAATCTAACCCTGACTGTAACTCAAATCATAACATTAAACCTAAATCTAACCTTAACCCTAATCTTACACCCTTACCATAATATGAAAGGTAACATAACTTTAGCCCTAACTCAAATGCTAGACCTAACCGTAACCCTAGCCCTACACCTTAACCATGACCTGAACCCTAACCTATTCCTGACTCTAACTCAAACACTAACACTAAACCAAAATCTAAACTTAACACTAATCTTACACCCTAATCCTATCCCAAAATCTTACATAATTTTAACCCTAACTCAAATGCTAGACCTAACCCTAACCCTACCCTACACCTTAACCCTGACCCGAACCCTAACCTAACCCTGAATCTAAATCAAACACTAACACTAAACCTAAATCTAACCTTTCCCCTAATCTAACACCCTAACCCTAACCCAAAATCTAACATAACTTTAACCCTAACTCAAATACTAGACCTAATCATATCCCTATCCCTCCACCTTAAAACTCTGACCAGAATCCTAACCGAACCCTCACTCTAACTCAAATACTAACACTAAACCTAAATCTAACCTTAACTCTAATCTTACTCCCTAACCCTAACCCGAAATCTAACATAAGTTTAATCCTATCTCAAATTCTAGACCTAACCCTAACTCTAGCCCAACACCTTAACTGTGACCCAAACCCTATCCTAACCCTGACTCTAATTCAAACACTAACACTAAACCTATATCTAACCTTAACCCAAATCTTACACCCTAACTGTAACTTGAAATCTAACATAACATTAACCCTAACTCAAATGCTAGACCTAACTGGGACGCTAGCCTTTCACTTTAACCCTGACCCAAATGCTAACCTAACTCTGACTCTAACTCAAACCATATCAGTAAACCTAAATCTAACCTTTAACCTAATCTTATACCCTAACCCTAACCCAAAATCTAACATAACTTTAATTCAAATGCTAGACCTAACCCTAACCCTAGCCCTACACCTTAACCCTGACCTGAACCCCAACCTAACCATGATTCTAACTCAAACACTAACACTAAACCTAAATCTAACCATAACACTAATCTTACACCCTAACCCTAACCTGAAATCTAACATAATTTTAACCCTAACTCAAATGATAGACCTATCCATAACCCTAGCCTTTCACCTTAACCCTTACCCGAACCCTAACCTAACCCTGACTCTAACTCAAACCATAACAGTAAACTAAATCTAACTATACTACTAATCTTACACCCTAACCCTAACCTAAAATCTAACATAACTTTAACCCTAACTCAAATGCTAGACCTAACCCTAACCCTAGCCCTACACCTTAACCCTGACCTGAACCCTAACCTAACCCTGACTCTAACTCAATCACTAACACTAAACCAAAATCTAACCTTAATTCTAATCTTACACCCTACCCCTAACTCGAATTCTAACATAACTTTAACTCTAACTCAAATGCTAGACCTAACCCTAACCCTAGTCCTACACCGTAACCCCTACCGGAACCCTAACCTAACCCTTACTAGAACTCACACCCTAACAGTAAACCTAAATCTAACCTTTAACCTAATCTTACACCCTAACCGTAACTCGAAATCTAAAATAACTTTAACCCTAACTCAAATGCTAGACCTAATCCCTGGAGTGATGGCCATGCTGCTATTCCTTCTCTTCCATTTTTTCCCAACATCTTGGTCCCGCACACACAAGCACCCAGTGTGATTTTAAAGACATTTGGTCTGGGACTCAAACTGTGGTAAGTCATGTGAAAGTGCAGTGACTCCCACTATTCCATCTGTTGATCTCACACATGCTTCATTTAATCCAACTCCACACAACATCATAGTGAAGTAGATGCTGTGACTATTCCCATTTTATAGGTGGTCAAATAAACTCAGAGAGTAGAGGCTACACATTTGGTAAACAGTGTGTGTGTGTGTGTGTGTGTGTGTGTGTGTTGTGTACACAAACAGTGTGTGTGTATGTGTTCTGAGAAGGAGGGATTTGACTCTCTAAACTCCCTCTTCCAGTACACCAAAAGTGGACTCTCTAAGTTAACATAAAAATCACTTTTAATGAGGTTCCAAGAGAGCTTCATATACCTTAGTTAACAGAGCACAAACCTTGCCATACATCCACTAAGACATCTACCTGTAGAGCCTAACTTTCCAATTGCATTTAGAACTTTTACAGGGATAAACAATTAGGCAGGAGAAAGGAAGAGTGCCTTTGTTTCCTGAAGCAAAGGGTATAATTTCCCCACTATGGAAGCTTCTGTCTCCTAGATTAGGAGAAAGACTGACGTGACAGTAACTAGTTTTCATGCTCCCGGTATCATGAGAGAAGACAGAAGAGTTACGTTAGCTCTTTTTGGCAAAGATCCCACCTCATTAAAGTTGATACTGGTCACTTTAATAGTCCTGGGACAAATATGGAAAGAATGCCTCTCTAGAGAATAGACAAAAGAACACCTGCCCATATTTTATTTTGTCCTCCGCTGATTATCTGAGTTGGCAGCTCCACTCCCCAGGTGACAGAGCCCCTCATAGCCTATTACTAATGGTCATCTCATATTAATGGAACCAAAAAGGTAAAGACCAGTCAGCAACTCCTTTTAATGGTAATGTTAAGTGCTGAGTTTGCTTTTTCCTAACACTCTTTGACTTTTATTCTGGACCATGATGACCCTGTGGAAAAAGATGCTCTGCTCAGGACCCTCTTCCAGATTGGGTGTGCTCAAAAAACTTCCCTATACATGTAAGATGGCTATGCTTCTTGCCTTTAAATCCACAGTGGAGGAGTGCAGTGAGGAAAGGTGGACAAAGTTTGCTCTGGCTTAATCAGCACAAAAAACTTCAAGATGAGGAAACTTGTCAGGAACTTTCATTTAGGAAATAGTAGCTTCCTTTTAAGTGGGCATCTGACAGCTCAGAGAACAGCACCAGGTGTCCAGGGCTCCAAGAGTGGAGCTCCCATTTACCTGCAGCTTCTTTACCCCTCCCCAACCCTGATTGTCATCCTCCATTGGCACAGAAGAGAGCTGAGATAAGAATAAGTTAAAAGAAATCCCCTTTGAAAAGTTTGACTGGCGGCCCTGCAAGTTCCTTTTAAGTTTTCTACCTCCCCTTACCTATTCAAGGAGCAATCCTTCGAACTCAGAAGGTAAGTTAGCTAGTTTGACCAGATCAAACGTTTTATGAGTCCTCCCCTGATTACCTATTCAAGGAGCAACTCAGAACAAACACAAGAAAATGTCAAGTAGGAGTTCAAATAGTAACAACGAGGTCCCAAGTGAGGAAGTCGACACTCAGAAGTCACAGCTCGGAGACGACACTCGTCATTCGGAGATGACATGTATGCTGTGGTGCTTTCAGGAGTGGAGACGATGGGTTACAACTCTTTGTTATCGTTTCAGCTCTAGGCTCTCCATATAATATTTTGACCAGATTCTGTAAAACGTTTTCATGAGTCCAAATCTGAGGGATTTCTAGTTTGGCAATTTCCCTGATTGCGCAGCCTCCCACATATTTCCGTAAAGAGGTCTTAGAGATAGACCGAACACCATAAAACCAATGTTAGGTTAAGACTCTCTTACCCGTTTTGGCTAAAAACAAGACTTCAAAGTGTCAATTTGTTGTTTGAAACTGATAACAGGTCCCAGTGAGCAAACAATCAAAAAACCAATAAACTAACAGTTGAACCAAACACAAGACGATGGGACTTGTTGGCGTAAAAGCAGCGTTCCTGTGACAGAACCTCCCTGTTCTGCCAGGAGGAGTCTGTTTTGAAGAACCACCTCAGCCGGGGAATCTAGAGATAAGACCCTGACTTGGCGTAATAACACTAGCCAGTGGAGCCGGAAGCTAGCTACGGTTAGGGAAACATAAAGGCTGAGAGTTTTGAAATTTAAGAAGGATAGCTCGGGCTAACGTTTGCCAATCAGATGGTATGAGCCAGATAGTGCCTTAATCTCTTTTACCATAAACCTACTGTGACGGCGCCAAACCTGTCCTTGGGGATCTATATGTGTATTGGTTTTTAGTTTCTCTAATTGTGATACAAAAGGTATCTGCATGGATAATATTCAATGTAGAAAATGCTATAGACTCTTTTGCTATATCTCTGCATCAGTAACAACACAAACACGTGCAGTGGAATAAGGTTGATGATAAACACATGACCATATAGAAATATGATAAACAGCAGGGACTCATTTTTCTTTGGCTTGTAGAGACTTAAGGTTGTTTTTATTTTTTAGTTTTTTGGATATTTTGGGTTTTGTCTCACCTTCTAGCCTCCTCCTGGGGTTGACGAAGCCTGAGACTTTGAAAGTGTCCCGTACTCTTTTCCACATTTTCTCATCTATTTGAACAAATAATTTCTGCTGAGCTTTTGTTTGTGCTAAGTTCTTGTTCGTGCTGACTAAGCTCTTGTTCGTGCTGACTAAGCTCTTGTTCGTGCTGACTAAGCTCTTGTTCGTGCTGGCTAAGCTCTTGTCCCATTATTACCCTTATTACTTGTGCCATTATTACCTTTATTACTTATAAGTAAGGATTCTCTGCCGTACGGAGGTCCCGACCTGGTTCGGGCGCCACGTGTCCCGACCTGGTGGGACAGTCGAACAGGTTTCCTGAGGGAAGGAGATTGCAGCACGGTACAGCACGGAGACGACGCAGTGTTACAGCTCTTTAGGGTCGCGTCGTCTGTTGTGAGCAGCACGGAGACGACGCGGTGTCACAGCTCTTCAGGATCGTCTGACGGGATGCTTATATACACATTGGTGGATCGAGGTGTAAACGGTGGGCCGTGATTGGGTAAATGGTGGGCTACGATTGGTTGCTTTTGGACCAATCATGAGGTGCCAGATATGCAAATTATCTGTTGAAGATATGTCGATCAACGATCAACGGGTCTGGGGAGAAATGTTCACATATCGAAATGGTCTCATTGTAAGCCAAACAATGTGATTGAAAGTATATACAAATAATAATAATAATAATAATAATAATAATAATAAAAGAAATGGAAAATAAAAAAAAAACAAGACTCAAATGATAAGAAACAGGCATTGGCAAAAGAGAAACTATTGAGGAAACCTACAATAAGTATGAAATATTACTTTGAACTTCCTGACATTTAAGGCAAAAGGGGAGCCATAATATAGTGCATACTTTTCAACATCTGATTTTTAAAAGTTAATTAATTTATTTCCATGAGAGAGAGAGAAAAGAAGAGAAACAGAGACAGAGAAACAGTCACCCAAAACAAGGTCTTCACACTACAATCCATTCCCAATCTCAGCCAGCCCAAATCACAGGAAAGTGCCCAGCTTGCTCAGGGAGATTCTGGGATATGAACCCACAACCTTTCTCATGTGGGTCCAGTTGTATTACTGCTATGCCACCTCCTGGCCCTTCAATATCTGATTTTAAAAGCATGCCAAATTTGTTAGAATGTAGGGACTACTTGCCTTCAACCTTTCTATGGATCCCAGTCATATCCCAAGCAAAGTCAGACAAAATGAGAATTTTGGAGATTTGTTAGAGAAATCCATCCGCCTTAAACAAAACTTAGGGGACCAGCAGTTAGCGTAATGGCTATGTCGCTGGACTCCCACGTATTCGACCACGTTGGCATCCCGGACCGGTGGCTTAAAACTCATGCCAGGAGCATGTGCATGCATGCCCAAGATCCCGAGAGGAGAATGGAAGAGAAGGGATTGTGGCGTGGCCATCCCCCCTGGGGGGTGATTTCTCGCTTTCTGTCTCTCTGTCTCTGTCTGTCTGGCGAGCGCACGTGCTCTATAGAAAAAAAAAAAAACTTAGTGTAGTTTTAGCAATATTTTTTCTCAAACAGTGACATTCTCTGGTCATTTCTCTTATAGGGAAAATAGAATATTTGTCCAGTTCTCAATAAATACTCAGCAGGACTCTGGATGAGAATTAATCAAAATACATCCATAGAAGTGGAAAAACAGTTGTTTGAAAGGAATAGCTCTGTGGAATGAGCCATGTGTGTGTGTGTGTGTGTGTGTGTGTGTGTGTGTCTGTGTGGTGGGAGGAAGTCAGTTACTACCTGGACCAGCATGTGGCATAATGATTAAGGTGCTGGGCTCCCATGTAGTCAACTATAGTTCAAGTCCTGGACATGGTGGTTTAAAACTCACACTGGGAAAATGTGTGTGTGTGTGTGTGTGTGTGTGTGTGCAAAAATCCTGAGAAGAGACTGAAGGAGAAGGGATTGCAGTGTGACTGTTCTCCTCGGGGGGAGGGGTGATTTCTTGCTTTCTATCTCTCTGTCTCTGTCTCTCCAGCAAGCACATGTGCCCTATAGCAAATATCTCTCTGTAGAAAAAAAGAGAGAAAAGAAAAAAAAAGTTAGTTACTCTTTCCAAAAGTAACTAACTTTGTCTGGTTACAGTGAGGCATGCTGGGATTCCAGAGAACATTGAGATAAGAATCAGAATACCAGAATCAGAATACCTAGGTTCTTGCTCCAATTGGACAACTAACATAACTGTCTAACATTGGACCAGTTCTCTCTCCTCTCTGAGATGTACTTTCCCCATCTGTCCCATGAGAGGATTGAAATGTTCAGTGATTCTCAACTCTGGCTTCACATTACAATCACCTGGGGAAACTTTTGAACATGGATATGCATGGCTCCCTCCAAGGACAAACCAATATGTATATTTTGTGAGTAGAGTTTAGGTGTCAATGTTGCTCAAAAGAGCTCAGGAGATTCTCAAGTACAGCCAGGACTGAAATCACTGGATGTAATGATCTCTAAGAGTCCTCTCCAAATCCATGCCTCCATGGAGACATTCCTATTTTGAGAGATACCTCAACTAATGACTCCTTTGGACATGGAGCTCCTTCTTACAGAGTCAGCTAGGTTAAAAAGAACAAACCAGAAAGGTTCTTATAAATCATGCAAAACGAGCTGCCTGCTTATGCAGCTGCACTATAAAAATACCACAGCATGCAACGCCTATTTTGCCCTTCTTGTTGATGATAAACAGTACCCCTCTAATGCAGAGCACGAGCTCCATTATCTATGACCTCAGTCTACCTTTTTAGCTGCCTTCTCCCCCCCTTGAGTCCTTTTAACCTCACTCCACACTACAGATTCCTCCCCAGTAGATACTGAGAATGTGCTGATGACAATTTGCGCTAAACCTCAAGAACTGGCTGACTGCACATTGATAAAATGCTAAATTGTTACTTCAACTTGCATTTCTTTTTCAGTTCACTATAGGACATATGTGTTTGCCAGAGAAAAGAAAGAGAAAGAGAAAGAGAAAGAGAAAGAGAAAGAGAAAGAGAAAGAAAGTGAGAAACCCATCCCCCCACACGCCTCCAGGGGGATGACCATATCATAATCACTGCTCCTCCATTCTTCTCTTGGGATTTTTGGACACATATGGACACAGCATGTGTGCATCCCTGAACCATTTCAACCTTCTCATGGTACAGATGGGAAAAGTGCTACTCAGAGAGAAGGAAGTGGTCCAATGTCACACAGTTATGTTAGCTGTCCAATTGGAACAAGAACCCAGGGATTCTGACTCTTATTTCAATATTCTCTGGAATCCCAGCATGCCTCACTGTAACCAGATTTTTGGAAATAGTAACTTCCTATTTCTTTCCACAAGGCTTAGAAGTAAATGTTGACTATTGCTATCAAACAGCTATTTTTCCATTTCTATGGGATGAATTTTGATTAATTCTCAACCAGTGTCCTGTTGAGAGTTCACTGAGAAATGAACAAGTGTTCCATTTTTCCATAAGAGAAATGACCAGAGAATGTGCATGTTTCTTTTTCTTTTTCTTTTTCTTTATTTATTTATTTATTTTTTTGGAGAGGTTTTTGCTATAGGGCGCGTGTGCTCGCCAGACAGACAGAGAGAGAGATAGAG